>JAQOWZ010000048.1:1533197-1829210 GCA_035578165.1 Stenolophus ochropezus
GTAAAAGATAACATAAGTAAATATGAAGTAGTTTTATTGTAAAATTAGAAAAGGTAGAAGAAATATATAAGGCATATATTTGCATGCGTGAATCAAGGTAAGTTCGGTTCCGGTTTTAGTAACGTCAAAAATAGCTGTCATAATGGTCATACAAATTTTATGCAGGAAATTTTAGGTATGAAATGAATTAAAAATATTCTGAACTAATTTTAAAAATACAAATTAAATGTATTAAAAAACTTATATAGAATATATTACTACAGTGGCGGGAGGTATTGTGTTGGACACACCAGATTTTTATTATTCCTATTAAAAAACGTATGAGCCTTTAAATTTTTTTATTTGCTTTTATAATTGATATTAAGAATATACTAAAAATAAATTCTACTCAAGCTCCATAGACAAGACTTTATGAATTAATTACTATTAACAGAAGTTATATGACATATGGTCATAATAAAAATAATTTTTATTTACTCCCAGTCTATAATTAACAGATTAATATGTAAGTTGTGTTTAATGTATATCATTATTAAAATTGTGTGAAACATACCAAAACATGTTTAAGAAACCAATGTAAGTAAATTAAAGGTCACTTTCGTTATAAAACGATTTCTTAACGAGTATTGACACAACAGGTCGCATAAAAACCAATTAATGCTAACAGCGACACAGCGTGTTGTAAAAATTATATTATATTTCGCGTCTATTATATACAAAAATATTTTTAAAAAATAGGTTATGATGAAATTTCCAGTTTAACGTTTAAAAATTCAAATATTTGGAAACAATAGCACACATTCAAAGTTAAAAGTAACCAATTCTTAATTACAATACATTATACTGGAGTTTTTCCCAGTTTTCTACTTACTTTTTTTATTCCAAAGAAAAAATATGAACAAAATTTATATGAAATGAAACTGTCAACTAACTTTCGGAATGTCGGTAACATAGGTATCAATTAAAAAATGACTACTAATTTTATTCCGTGGAAGATAATTTTTTTTCATTGTAATATTGCAGTTTTTTAATTAACGATAATTAATTTTATTTCGTGTTTGATTTTAAATGGTATATAAATATAGTAGTAATAAAATCTCCTTGAATAAGTGTGTAATTTTATAGTTTTTTGAAACTCCACTGTTTGAGAACCGATTTGCTTCAAAATCTACTTCACACAACATTTATAAAAACAAATTTACAAATAAAAATTACGACTTTTTAAAACGACTCATCGCTGCTAAACATTTCTTTGTAGTATAGTTTTGATCAGTTAGATTTATTAAGTCATTATAAAAATGTTTCAGAACTGCTGTGCTTACAAAAGAAATTTTTATAATGAAACGGATAAATTGCAAGTGTAAATAATGGCATTTTAAAATTAGGTTTTACTTTTATGTTTGTTAGATAATAAAGTTAAAATTTACCTCAAGAAGATGACCATTTCATTATTTTTACTTACTTGAGTTTCGCCGATATGCCACCATTTTCTTCTGGCGGGAAAATTAAAATATGCAGTACTGACCTAAGATGAATTTTTTGTTTATCGATAATACGGATAAATACGAAATATTTTTTCTAATATTTTATTCGAATATTGTTTAATACTTTCTGTTTTATATTAATCACGTAACAGTCTATAATAAAATTAATATATGTAACACAAACAAAAATGCATTAAAATTTTAACCACAATGTCATATGTCAAAAAATGAAGTTAATAATATACCTGTTAAATTACAAGAATACTTAAAATCGTACAAATTCTATTAATTTTATAATATACGTACTGTTTGCAGTTAATTTATTCCTTAATATTGCCAGGAACCAAATTGCATTATATTGTATTTAAGCGTTTTTTTTAAATCTGACATTTCTAGAGATTAATGGCTCAGCCAGTAAGAAACTGACAATGGGGCCTATTCTGTATCTCAGTGGTTAATTTCTAACCAGTTGCTAAAATTATTAACAAATAAAAACAAACATTACAAGTGATGTTTTGATATTTTCTCCAGTGCTACCTATTTTCATTTGAGAAAAAATTAACAACTGGTTAAAAATTAATCACTGACTTACAGAATATACATTTTTAATGAACATGTAGTGAAACTTTAAGAAAATTGTATTAAAAGAAAGAAATTTGAAGCATTTAAAATCAGTTTTCTTTAACAGATGTATAATTATAACTTAGATACACAAAATAGGAAAGTTATATATTATTAAAATATTACAATAAATAATAATAACAATAAACTATGTAGTAAAAATCTTCTGGGCGGAAAGAATGAGTCTTCAGGATTTCCTGTAAATGCTAACGGAAAACCGCCAAAAAACGTTAGCAAAAGACGATAACTAAACAAAAAGAATAATGTGAAAGAATGAAACGAACCGGTATTAACACTTACATTATTAAAATATATTGGAATTGCCATAAAGAAAGATCGTTTTCCGAAGAAGCAGTGGGCAAAAGACCAATTCAGATTTAACCTTTTCAAATTTTCTTTTAGTTTCAGAGAAAAAACGAAAATAGGTCGACTTATTTGAAAATTTTTCTAAGTCGCAGAAAACAAGTTCGCGTTATATTAGGAAAATCTGTTGTAATCGTTGAAAATGACAGAAAATAACGATTTTACCTAATTCAATGCTATAGCAATCGGTCTCAAGTTATGGCCACCAAGGAGCCCTGATTTGACTACAGCTGATTTTTATATTTGGCGCCGTTGGAAACAAATAGTTTATGCAAATTATCTTCCACCGAATTTAGAGAATTTAAAGGAGAGAATTAGAGACGCTGCGATGTCTTCAACTCTGGAAGAAATTCAAAGAAGTTAAAGAATTGCATCGAATACTAGAATTGTGCGCTCAACAAACCGTGAATCGATTGAGTAGAATAGTTATTGTTTATATTATTTTTGCTATTAAATTTATGAAACTAAAGTTAAAGTCATGTTAACAATAATTTTTAAGACAACGCAAACTTGTTTTTTGGGACTTACAATTAGAAAAATTCTAAGTCGAACAATTTTCGACTTTTCTCTGAAACTAAAAGAAAATTTGAAAAGGTTAAAATTGAGTTTTGGAACATGCAAAAACTTTTATCAAGAAAACATTTTTCTCGTAAAATAAAAAATAAAATTCTTTTCCTTCTTTACAACTCGATCCGAAGACATACTGTATATAAAAGCCGCAGAGAATGTTAATATGAATTTTGACTCACTTTATTTGGACATTGCAAGTTTTCTCGTAGAATTTGTGACGCAAAATTTGAAGAATGTTTCTTTCATTTCATGTAGAAATTTATGTGTTTAATTTTTTAAAATGCGATGAAATTTTCCTGCAGTGGTCAAACAGATATGCGTTCTGTTAAATAAAAATTGTAATTAGTAAATATGTTTTTTTCTTCAAATATAAATGTATTTACCATTCTTATTCAACTTTGTCAATAATAATATAGTTTTTCTGATGGTAGTAGAATCGTCAACGAATAGAGTAGTTCCGATTTTAAGTTCCAAAATATTCAATTTCGCTATTCAAAGCAAGTATTCCAAAAATATATTTTTTGTGAAACTGCTACCCTGTAAACAATGAAGACTAATATAATAAAGGAAGATAATTTTTATTCAAATGATGCCTTCGTTTTAAAATTTTTCCAAATATTGTTTAACATCAACGTAGTATATATTTGATTTGGATTAAAATAGTTCATATGCTTCGATTGAAATTTAATCCTTTTCTTGTAATATTGAATGAAGGAAAATTTAACTTGTAGATTTCATCTCAGAAGTTGACCCATTTTTCTGTATTCAGAACGAAATATTATTAATTAATAAAAAATATGTAAACATTGAACATTTTTTTATAATAAAAAAATTCGCCTCAGATGAAAGAACTTCTATATTACAATTTCAGATATGTGTTTGCAATAGTCCAAATAATTATATACTTGAATCCTATGTTTATTTTCTTCGACGTACTTTACAGGTACAAGGCTGTGTAGATTTCAGTTTCCAATATCTATAATTATGAAATCCATAAATGTTATTTTTTTATAACTTAATAATAACATACCATTATATTTCGTTGTGAAACATGAATTTTTTATATTTGTGTATCTTTATTATATATTATGAATTTAAATTTTATTTAGTTACATTAGTTTAACAAATCTTTCAATATATTTTTAACAAAAATATAATTATGAAAAAGTATTTAAATTTTTTGTTTATAAATTATTTGAGTTGCCAGATAATTCTAAAATTAAAAAGTTAAATAATTAAAAAATATAACTAAAACAATATTTTAAAATTTATATTTACATTTTAGTTCCACAAATATTTTATTCAATTAAAATTATACGATTCGTTTACAAAACGTATTTGTTGGTAAAATTGTAGAAAAGTAATATTTCATGATAAAGTTAAAATCAAATTTTTATAACCTGGCAACTCGATTACTTACAAACATTTACACACACATTCATACTTTTGCGATTTAATTTTTCGTTTATTAGATCGCTTTGTGGTTTTTTTTTATTATAATGTTGTAATTTGCTTCGTACCCACCAGCCAGTATGTGACGATTAATTATGATGAAGCTTATTATTATTTTTTTTTATTAACCACGGGCTATAATTTTATAGCAAAGTACAGCAAAAATCCCAAATACCACTGGTATTGGGCATTAAAATATTATATTCAAGCCATTGCCTTGCCAATCTATCGTAAAAGTAGGTAGTTATGGATTATGTAATATATGTACACTTAAAAAATTGATAAAAAATCAAAACTTTTTTTCTCAAATTCATACAACAGTGACAATGGCTTAAATATAATATTTTAACGCCCACCAATGGTATTTAAGATTTTTACCATACTTTGCGGGTTTATTTATTATTATTTAAAGCCGAAAATATATGTATTCTGTTGCATGAGATTTGAGATACGACGATAGACTGGCTTGCTTACATGTTGCGATTTATTATATACTTTTGTTTAACGTCACATTTTTAATACATTTTACATAGAGACGCAACATGTTTGAACTTAAGCCTGGTATTAGATAATTTTCGTATAACGTCTTCATTTTTAGATGATATTAATTGAATATTATTGACAGCGGTTTAATTTAAATGCCATTACAATTTTTATTATCGAAGAAAAATGTTAATGCAAACTAATGACTGTTGTATTATAATAAAATAATCTGTCTTTTATCAAGTAGAGAGTAAATAAATGAAATTAAATATAATTTGATCTTTTAATGTAAAAAAATATAAATATTTTTTATAAACCTACATATAAAATAGATTTCCTTTTTATCATTAGATGTAGGGACATTTTTATCAGTAAATAAAATTTTAAATGTATATTTTTGAAAAAATTAGTAACTTACTATAAACCAGGATTTTAGACGTTAGGGAAAATGTTTCTAATACTAAACCATTGCATTATACTTTTTATTTTATTTATGTTTTTCATTGTAAGTATTATTTTATTGTCTTTTATCGTTATATTTTTTACATTTTCATTTTGTCAAGATTGTCATTGCTTTATTTTTTTTTTAGTTTATTTATTATATACTTTTAATCATTAGTTTTATTTTATTGCCTTTTATAATTCTTTTTAATATACTTTCATTTTGGCAAGGTCCGTAAAATTTGTAAAAGGGGCAATGGTTTTATCAGACTTAAGTTTTTTTTATTACCTTTTACAATATTTTACGAACCATTTTTCATGTTGAAATAATCTTTCATTTTTATATTAATTACATGCAGTGAATGCAACAAAGCGCGAAACATAAAACTTTAACATGGGATTTAAAAAAATTGCCTATACTCTCTCTCCCGATAGATTTGGAGCAAAACTATAAGAGTACCAACTTGTCCAAAAGTAAATTCTATTTCAGATAATGTAGAATTTAATTTTGAACAACTGTTTACGGTTGTAGTTTTGTTTTAAATGTATCAAAAGACAGAGTATTCGCAATTTTTTCATATCCCATGATAAAATCTTATGTTCCGCGTTTCGTTGCACATCCTGTATATATATATATATATATATATATATATATATATATATATATATATATATATATATTGTATATAATATATTTAACAAATCAAATATAGTCATAATAATAACTTTTTATTATATTACCTATTTTAATTTACTTATTTCATTCATATTATTTTGTTTTAAATTTATCAATAATGTTTCAACATGCTTTTATGTTATACTTTAAATTTATCTTTATAGCTTTTTCATATTAGATTTTTAAATTTCATTAATATAATTTTTATAAACATACTTGATATGACATTTTTTTGTTATATAATTGGTTTAGTGTACATTGTTGTATTTTTCAACATGATTTTAATATCTTTTACTTTTAACATTACATATTTTGCTTGATAGTTTCTAAATGAATTATAATACAATTTAGATATTATAAATATTTCATTCATATTCATATTTTAAATTTGTCAATTGTTACAATGATTTCTTCTCGTTTAATTGAAATTTTTTAATTTATATATTTAATTCATATTATTCCTTTTTATATTATTACAAATTCTTAATTTACGTTTCAAATTTATCATGAATGTATCCACATGCTTTTATTTTATACTTTATTGCTTTCTCATATTCGATTTGTAATATATGTTTTATTTTTTATAAACATGTAATTGGTATGACATTATTCAGTAATATAATTAGTTTACTGATTAAAATATAATTGTACATAAGTTTTATTTTTTAACATTATTTTAATATCTTTTACTTTTATCATCAAATATTTTGCCTAATAGTTTTTAAATTAATTATAATACAATTTAGATATTATTAATATTTCGTTCATAATCATATTTAAAATTTGTCAATTGTTTTCAATGACTTCTACTTGTTTAATTTAAAAATTTTTATTTATATATTTAATTCATATTATTCCTTTTAATCATTACATATTTTTAATTGACGTGAATATTTCCACATACTTTTTTTTATACTTTAAATTGATCTTTATGGCTTTCTCATATTTGATTTTGAAAACATGTTTAAATTTTTATAAACATTTAATTACTGACATTTTTTGTTATATAATTAATTTACTGATTAAAATGTAATTGTACATTTGGTGTTTTTTTTTTAACATGATTTTAATATCTTTCACCTTTAACATTAATTATATTGCTTGATAGTTTTTAAATTAATTATAATATAATTTAGATAATATAAAAAATTTCCTTCATGATTACATTTAAAATTTGTGATTTTTTTTCAAAGATTTCTACGTGTTTAATTTAAAATTTCTTTAAACACTACATTCGTTGTGAATGCTTCTTTTGAATTTTTAGTAATATTTGAATCTGGCAATTTAATTTTCAAGTTACTGGCCGATCTTACCCTCGACATCGCAACATACAATTGGCCATGTGAAAAGACTGGATTTTCTAAATTTATTCCTACATAATTAAATGTTTGGCCTTGGGATTTATTTATTGTCATTGAGAAAGCTAATCTTATTGGGAATTGCCTTCGTTTCAAGGTGAATGGTAAATCTGTTTCGGTAGTTAAATCAAAACGTGGTAAATAGAGCCGGCTACCTGCACTCTGTCCTGTTAGAACTTCTACATCTAAATAATTAGTTTTCATGTCTTTTATTATGAACCTTGTTCCATTACACAGACCACGCTTGGGATTCATATTTCTTAATAACATTACTATTGCTCCAATTTTTAGTGTTAATTTGTGAGGAGGCATTCCGGTTGGTGTTAGGCCATTCAATAATTCGGCGGGGTAATTAATTTTGTTTATCTCATCACATTCACAAGAATCAGCACTTAAATATACTCTAGATGACCCTATAACTTTATTTAATACGTGTTCATTAATTATCATTGTGTCATCATTTTTTGGTGCTAAAATGGCTCTATCTGTAAATTTATAAATATCATCAGGTTGTATGTCATCTTCACCGAATATTTCATTTGCTAGACATGTTTCGGAAATGCAATGTGCAGGAATTTTGACAATTTCATTTTCACCGTTGCCTATTTTCAGTAAATATTCTGAAAATTCTTTTTCGTCTTTATTTACGCGCATATTTTGTTTTAATGAAAATTTTGTAAATAGTGACCATAAATGACTTTTTACAACACATGTTTCAATTATTACAGTTCGATGGTTTGTGTAATTGACTATTGGCAAGCACTGTCTGAAATCGCCACCTAAAACTATAACTTTTCCCCCAAATGGTATTTTATTATCCATTAAATCTTGTAATAATAAATTTATTGCATCGAGTGCGTGTTTAGGTATCATTGTTACCTCATCACAGATTATTACACTTGCCTCTTTTATTAATTTACCCGCTTTGCTATTTGATTTCACTCTACATACACATCCGTCATTTACAGGCACTGGTAACTTGAATACTGAGTGAACTGTTTGACCACCTTTTAACAGAGTAGCTGCTATTCCCGTCCAAGCTACAGCTATAACTTTTTGATTTTGGCCCCTTAAAATACTTATCAATGTGTTATACAAAAATGTTTTCCCTGTTCCCCCGGGACCATCAACAAAGAAATATCTACTTGTGCAATTATTGTCATTTACGGCATTTAATATGTTATTTAAAATTTCTATTTGGTCTCTGTTAAATATAGCTACATTTTGTTCTCCCTCTAATTTTTCGGCTGCTACATCAAAAGAATTAGTTTCATTTTCTAAATCATCAATATTTTCTGGTTGGGGCAAACCGAAATCACTTAAGGTGAATTTGTGTATATCGAGTATTTCCTGTATTTTTAATAAACATTTACTTTGTGCAACTTTGTCAGAATTATGTAATAAATAATCTTCCATTAAATAATGCTTAAATTTTTCCCATAAGCTGAGGGCATTGGTTGATGTATGGAAGCAAATTAAATAAGCAAATAATTCACGCAATTGTCTGGGAAATTTACTCAACACAGCCTCGTCTAAACAATTTTCGCACTCTTTATCATTAGCTAAAAGACCTAATGCACGGGCAGCTTCCTGATATGTATTATATAACTTGCCGTCGACGGTACGCAAGTCTTCGAAACTTGTGGCACCTTTTGCGTGTACCAAAATTAATCTTAAATGAAATCTTTCAATATCTCTAGGGCTAACAGAAATCATTCGGCCGATAGGTGGCTTTTTCTCACGTTGTCTAGCTTTCCATGCATTATTTGTAAATACATAATATTTAGGAATTTCCATGTAAACATATTGCCGGGCATTAACGTCTATTTCATTGAGTAGGAACCAAGCTGTTAATGTTGTATTTTTTTTCGCTGCTCGTTCAACTGCTTTTTTTTCTTGACCGTTAGTGAAAAATACCGCCTGTTGATTTTTTAAATGTACTGCTAATTCCATTATTGTATGAGACTTGTCATGCAACGGATATTCTAAAAGCCTCCAACAACATTCTGGGGCAGATACATACCTAGCATCTAAATAACCGTTTATTTCATCCCACTGTATAACTTTATTTTTATCAAGTTGTCCTAATTTGACGCTCGCGCAATCATGCCCCTTGCACAAATAATCACAAATATATTTTATACTTTTTACTGATGCGCATATTTCAACATTTATGTGGGTTCTATATTTTTTTAACAAATACGGATTGTACGGAACTATCCACCTATTGTCTACCGTGTATTTAACTAAACCATTTTTCCAAAGAATGTACATTTTTGCACTATTATTTGACCGTTTATACAGGGGGTAACCGTTAATGTTTTCATGTGTTTCATTTCTAAAATCTTTAGGGAACATTTTTGAACATTTATTTTCGTTCATACACGGCGAATTTTTGTTTAGAATACCGCACGGACCGTGAATCATATGTGAACGAACTAATTGGTACAATTCCGGTTCTGCGTCCTCGTCCGGAATTTCTGCACTGACTATTTCGTCAATGTCATCTTTGTTACGGATTTTACTTGCACTATCTAAAGTTAATAATAAATGCATGTGAGGCAGACCGCGTTTTTGAAATTCAATTACAAATATGAATGCTACAACTTTCCCAAAAATATTGTCATGTAAAAATTCATGCAACATACTTTTTATTTTTCCGTTAAAAACTCTGGCGGTTATGTCTGGGCGGTCTGCAGAGGTTTGACCCTCGCGCAACTGTTGTACAATTTCTGGCCATTTCGGGTTACATGTCACTGTTATAAATAAATCAGGGCGGCCAAATTCTCTAACAATAGACATGGCATTTTGGTACATTTTTAGCATGAATCGACTACCACCTTGAAATGTAGACGGTAAAATAATCATGGTGCCTGCTTTTCCACCTTCATTGTCTGCCAAATTATTAATGTGGTCCATCAACCCACTATATAGCTCTACCCTGAGAGTAGGCTGATTTAATCTAATGTACGTTAATCTTTCGGCTTCCACTTTAACATACGCATCTACAATGTATTGTTGGGTTAGTTTACCGGCTTCTAGGCATGGGTTAAATGTGTTTCTAACCGTTAATCTGTTCATGTAAAATTGTAACATACTTTGTTTTTTAACACCGTCAGCTTGTTTTGAATTCATGTTCCAGCCACATTCACCGCGAGGAAATAATAAAGGATAGGACATGGGGTCGCAGTTTTCACTAAACTGATTAATTCGAACTAAACCGCCAACTTTTGGGTGGACACAAATGTCCCTATCTATTGGTGGCTCACCGTCATTGGACGTAAAAACAACTGCCACCTCATTACATGTAGGGATATTGTACCTACGTTTATTTTTTTTCTGTCATTTACAATCCACAAATTTATTTCTGGCACCGACTGATTTGTTTGATTAGCTTTGGCTACTTCCCTTTGCTCTACTTCTTTCAACATCATATACGCCTGACAATACGGATTAACCTCCCTAAGTATTACATCTAATTGCCCCATGATATTTGGCTTACAATTTTTATTATACTCTATGTTCATTCGCTTCTCTAACGCTTCATTTGAATTGATGATATATAATTGGGCATATTTTTCTGTTTCATTTTGTTTAGGATACATTGAGGTTGCAGAATCATGATAAATTTGACCGTGAATGCGGAAACAGTAGGGCCCCCTGCCAGGAGGTGCAGAAATTTTAGCCCCAAAGGATGCGAATGCTAACGCGCTATTGTATTGTCTAACATTTTCTCTAAAGTTTCTACTGTCTGAATCTTTACCTAACATTAGATTTTTGATATATTCAGGAAAATCATTTAATTGATCTGCGTTTAATTTTCCTTTTCGTATGAAAAATTAACAGAGGAACAAGGTGAACAGACAACATTCATTGGTCCCAAGGAATGGGGCTCAATTTGAACTCCTAATCCTTTTCTAGCTAACATATAGTTATCATTGGAAACCTTGTTTTTACGCGCTTTTATTTTATTTTTATTAATCATATTATTTTTTGTTAGTCTTTCTTGTTTCTGTTCTACAGTTTCAGTTTCAACCAAATTATCAAAATTATCTCTATACTTTTCTAAACGTTTTTGTTTTTGTTCAGGAGTTTCATTCTTAATGTACTCTTTAAAATTGAATTTTAACTTTTGTAACCTATTCGTTTTTTGTTCAGGATTTTCCTTGTTTATATAATTATTTAAATTAAGTTTAAGTCTTTCTAATCTACTTTCCTTTTGTTCTACAGTCTCATTTTGTACATAATTACTAAAATTTGTTTTTAGTCTTTCTAACCTATATTCTTTTTGTTCGGTAGTTTCATTTAGAATGTAGTTATTAAAATTTATTTTAAGTGTTTGTAACCTATTATTTTTTTGTTCTACTGTTTCATTTACAAGATTATTCAAATTAATTTCTTTCTGTTTCTCTATACGATGTGTTTTTTTTTTCAGGTGTTTCAATAACCACGTATTTTAATTTATATTCGTAATTTGATTTTAGACGTTTAGCTCGTTCTTCCTCTGTTTCATTTGATTTCCGTTTAAAATAATTTTCCCTTAAATTTTGCTGACGAGTTACTGGAAATGCTGTAATATTACGTGTTCGAAACATTTGTAAAACGTGTGATCTAAGTCTATTACTATCGTAAGTTTCATGCTCAGGATTCCGGTTAAGTATTAAACTTGTAAAGAAAGCTATTGCAAACAACCCGCAATCATAGGTGTTAGTCTGTTGTTGAACTCGTACAAACCTAATTGAGGGACTATAGGGGAATAATCTTTCTAAATATAATTTAACACCTGCATTTAAATTCTGGAAATTCATGCTATCGTAAATTGTAATTTCTAATCTGTCATAATACGCTGTAACCTACGCTCCCAATATTTGCACCTGGCACGAATAAAATTTGTAGGTGTCTAGTTCCCTGCTCGATTGCAACTATTCGGTCTGGAGCATCTACATACACTGTGGGCTGAGGGTCGAACTCAGTTACTGAACGTACTAACGAAAAGTAAAAGTCTATATGAACGTCTTCTAAATATCCAGCAGGATTTATTAAAGTATTATAATCACGTTCTATTAGCTGTATATGATTGCCAACTGATTCAATACCTGTATTTAAATTACCCGTTTGTATATTATATTCTACTTCACCATCTTTACTGTGTTCTAGTAATAATAATTTTCCCGCATTGCCTGACTTAACCTGACGATTTATATAAACATTTTCTACTACATTATCCGGATTACTACAGCAATTTTTGTTATCTATATTTTTCTCGTATCTTTGTTTACGCTTAAGGCGATTATTTTTACTTTTAGTTGGCATTTTGTTACACTTGTGTTATTACAGAAATTAAAATAAACACTTACAGGTTTTGAGTGCGTTGTTATTTTCAGTGTTACCTTTACCAGCAATAAGTCAGGGTTCTGTGTTACTATTATCAGCAATACGTCAGGCTTCAACTTCGAACAGGAACACTTTCTTTTCTATCTTGACGATATATTCTTCCCCTCTTACCGTCTCGCAACTGCAGATTATTTTCACACCTACAGTAAAATAAAAATTAAAATACTTGTCCAGCATTACAATGTATGTAGGTATATGGAAATTGTGGTAATTTATTCCATTTTATTAATAATTATAATACAAAAAACAATGACTCTTTAATCCTGAAATCATCTATAGTTGAATAATAGAAATTAAATATAAATTCTCACCTTAGATTCAAATTAGGCGGCACAATAAACGGGATTATTTTTTATTAATTATTCTGCAGTTCAGAAATTTTAATTATTATCAGTTTATTAGAAAGTCGATATATTGCAAGAACAATAAACATAACTGCCTTACACAAAGTGAAAGAACAATCAAGTAACAAAACAAAAATTGTTTGTCCTAGCATGCCTAATTATAAAATTATAATTTAATAAAAGCCGGAAAGTAAACGATCTGTAATAACGACAGGACGTTGTGGTAAATACGAAATATTAGTTACCGATAGTTTAACAATATTCTTTAGATAATTCAGTAACAGTATATTGTAAAATCAGATTTAATAATTTATAGGTATATGCAATAATAAAATTACTTGGAATATTTATATAAAATGATCAAAAGCAAGTGATATTGTCACGTGACTAGAAATTTTCTTTAAGAGCAGTATAATTATGCTTCCAGGAACCAGGAAAAAATTTGAAATTAAATTTCACGGGCTTGCGTGTTTTTTTTAATCAGAAATTTTATTTTAGTAATTTTATATTAAATGTAACAACATGTTATTCATTTTTAATTAATTAATTTAATTAACCGTTGTTGTTAAAATGTAATTAGGAAACGCAAATAATAAAGACAATAAAAAGAAATAATGAATGAACGGTATAAATATAACAAGGGATAAAATTTGGGAATTACGCAGGTCACGTGCCTATCATTTCTTACTGATCATCTGTATGATTAGATTTCATAACAGGAATTTGAAACTGATTGATTTTTGAAGGAATTTTACTTCTTTTCAAAATCTTTTCAACGAGGTTACAGATTGTATATCTTGACTAATTGGCACAGCGATCTTAAATGGAATAGTGCTAGTTTCATTTAAAAATTTACTTGCATTTAACTGGCACAGATTTTCAGGTGAAGAGAAGCTTGTATTATAGCAAAATGTTCTTATATTCTACTAATATATGTAGGTTGTCAGCCTTTGTTTTATGACAAAATGTACTTGGATTTCAATGGTGCAAATAATCAGCCTACATAAAGCCTGCCTTTGAAGGGTCAACGCACACCGAGGTTGTGAGATAAACCCATCATCCTGTTAAGACCATATAAATAAAAATTAATTATTAATTATATGGTTAAGACTACTCTTGTTCACACAAACGTACCGGCTGACAATAATTATAACAATATATAACAATATTTAAAGAAAACGATAAAATTAAATAAATTAAAATATATACTCACCTTAAGTGAAACGTTTCCTATCTTCGGTACATTGTATTCGATAAATAATAAGTTTTGCTTCTTTCTATGTAGAATTGTTAAAAATGAAGAACTTGTTTAAGAATCAAATTTATAGCTGTAATTGATAATAAATATAAATAAATGGAAAAATATTGCAATAGATTCATACTTTTTTGTTCCAAACTTCAAAAGTAAATCATTTCACGTAGAAATCCGTGTATTTCTCATAAACCAGAGATTCCTTATGAAGAACAGTTATTCAATGAAAGGAGGAATATATAATTTTTAGATTAAATAATGTCACATTTGCTAACCTATATCCTATCTAAAATTTTAAAAGTTTATAACATATAACTGATATACATACAAATACATACTTTTTTATTTTTCCTGTCTTCTCCGCCGATATTTCTATATTTTTCGAATTTATAATTTTTATAGAAACGTTTCAGAAGTTCTTTATTCTTTAAATTACTTTTCTCAAATGATTTTGTAGCTTATTTAGAAAGTTGTTTTAACTAATAATACACAATGAATATAATATAACTGAGTTTAAAGTTTAATTGCGTATTTACCATTTTCTTGTTCCACACTACACAAAACATGTGTTGATAAAATTTATGAGATGATTTACCATCAAAATATTAATCATGATAAAGAGTGCATTATAGGTTAGTAAAATAAGAAGAACTGTACGAAAGGGCGCCTTATTTGAACATCAAATTTCAATTTCACAACATTATTGGCTGCCAATTACAATAAATATTATTAATATACACAGTATTATAATAAAATTATTATACTCATATAAAATGAAAACTTTTTCATCTACAATGCATTGCGTTGCTGTAAATGTTATGTTTATAATTAAGATTTAGTTGTCATTTAATTTCACATCTGTAATTGATAATTTTATATAATTTATAAGCATAAATATTTATGCAAACACATACTTTGTTGCTTGAATAGTTTCACACTAATATTATATTCATATCTACTTCCGTAGCTACATATCGTAATAAAATGAAGTCTATGTATGGAAATTATTTAATTTAAAGGTTTATATTTCGTAGATATTGTATAGTTATTCTTTATTATTTTAAGGTTAGGTCTTTAAATATAATATATTCTATCTTCAAAATTTTTTCTAGATTTTTAATGAATTACATTCCATTTTACAAGAACTGTCAATCATGTTATCGACACAGAATTTAAAAGTTTTCTTTTTTAAATGTAAAAAACATCTCACTGAACTGTTTATTCGACTTAATTTTAAACATTAATGCAGTATTCATATCCTTTTTATATCATCTTATTTCCATTTTTATGTAGATAAATATCTCTATTCTTATAAATATATTCTTATTTATAAAGATGCACTATTATGATAATTAATTACATATTATTTATTTCTATAAATATATTCGACTTTGTGTAACTTGACCAATTCAATAATCATAGCTGAAATTTTAAAAATATTTTTAAAAATAACAAATACAATATAAAATATATGTACTTACAATACTGATTGCGCTACATATATTATTACTTTTAAGCCTATTTCATACTAATATTTTTGTATATTTTTTCGATAAAATACAAAAATTGCTACATCATTATTTAAATTATAGTCTAATGATTGACAAACGTCACAAATGTCATAAAAAATATAATTTTTTAATACAAATGATTTAACATAAAATATTAATTTTATATATTTCGCTCACTTATATAATGTATGAAAATATAATTCAATTCATGATATATGTTGTCATTTTCAAAAAAATTCAATTCAAATTTACATATTGAATTGTCAAAAGTGACGGATAAGCAGAATTCTTCTTAAATTTAGATATGGCATCTGGGATCTTTTGTTTTACTTTACCTTTTAGGCTTAGTTTTTGATTTTTTACACGAAAACCACTCACAGTAAAAACATGAGACCCCAAAAAGGCCCTATTCCACTTTAAACCACATCTAATAAAATAATATTAAAATTATTCAATGAATGGTTTGACCTGTACCCGTGAGCAAAATTTTTGCGATGCTCGAGATGAATCCAAATATAGATAGATATATAGATAGTGAATCTATCAAAATAGTATATGATGTTTATATTGTTGAATTCAGAAAAAAATACTCTATCGAATAACCTAAAAATAAATATATGTTCCCATTTAAAATAAGAAAGTTGTGTCCCGTATTTTGAGAACCACTGGTCGAAGAAAAATTTATTTTGCTCATTGTATTAGTCTTGTAAAATGGTGGTTCTTTGCTAATTTAACCAACCTCGTAGCTGTTATAGTTCTCGAGATAGCAATGGTGGCACGCTTAAATGGAACACCCTGTATATCTAGGAAGAAAATTTTAAATTTATGTTCATGGACGTGCGAATTTTTATTATACCGTATTTTTATTTTAGTAATTTGATTAAATTCAAAACCATGCAGATAATGAAGAAGATAATAATAAATAATGAATGTAAGGTATATTTGAAGTACTGACATTAAATTGATTGTACAAAAAAATAATAACAATAAACGCCTGTGGAAGCAAATGTTAATATTTATTACCAGGAAATAAAATTTAAGAACTTCGCAGTTTTGCTATAGCCAATCATAATATTAAGACTACTTTTAATAATATATAATGACGATGATGAAACTAAAAAACATTTGTTGCAATGTATATTATTTATTTATAACCATTTCAAAGCGGCACGCGAGACCGTTTAGGAAATAAATAAAAATATATGTTTAATTTGTCAAGTTTTGAACTTGAGGAATTTTTTTCACACTCTTCTACGGGGGATGCTACTATGTGTTGTACCTAGAAACATTTGTTGTAATGTATATTATTTATTTATAACAATTTAAAAGCGGCACGCGAGACCGTTTAGAAAATAAATAATAATAACTTACCACTTGCTCTGGTTTGAGACAGCCTCGATCCTAATTTTTTTTTTATTATTTATATTTATTATTTATATCATACCTTGAAAAAAATTATTCAAAGATGAATTTAACTAATTTTCATACATTCTTTTTTATTATACCTTAGCAAAATTTGTAGTTTCATACAATACATTAAGTTTGACAGCATAACTGTCATCACTTGACACAATAAGTATGAAGTTAGTTAAAGAATATATAAAAATATAAATGTATATTAATGAAGCTGAATTATATATGTATTTATCTACAACTATTGTTATTGTTATTAATAATTTATTTTTTATTATAAATATCAATTTAAATGATTATAAAAGTATAATAAATACAATTTGAAGTTATTTGGAAATTTAAGTGCTACTCTAGCGCCATCTCTTAAGGTATATATGAACTACTCACACATAACTGAAAATTTATATGCCTGTTAGTTGTAGATAAAGTGACCAATTTTTATACGTTCTTTTGCATTATTTCTTAATGAAAACATGAATTTTCGTGCAGTACAATCACATACAAGTTCGACTAAGAGCAGATGCCATCAGCTGATAATCAGACGAACTACTCGGTGAATATTTGGTTTGAAAAGGTGTTTATTGTTTCATACATCAGTTACAAATGGATAAATGGATAGATACTTTGTTTATGTAAACGTTTACATCTGAGAAATCATCTCATTTCATTATAAAATACTACAGAATTTTGAAAAATGTAATTTCTATTGTAATCAAATGTTTTCCTCAGAAATGTTAAAAAATGCGTAAGAAAAGAGTAAATTGCAATTAATAATAAGTTTAATAAAGTCCAGATACATAATTTATTTATATACTAATTATTGTACATTAAATTGTTAAACAATTCCCTCCAAAACTGTATGAAATAAAGGCTTGTCAGTTTTTCCACGTAATCAGACAAAATCTATAGTCTAACTATCTAAAATATGTATAAATTAGATTTAAAAGTATTTATATATAAGGGAAGAATACTGTACAGTATGAATTTACCTTTGGAAGTGTTTGAATAGTAATCAAATATAGTTTTTTAAACGTCAAATTGTAAATCAATTTTGAAATGTAGTTTTCTTGATTAAATAATCCATTCTAGAATCTCATCTAAAAAATAAAATATTTAACTATTAATATATAAATATTTATATTCTATATAAAACTACCTGTATTGGAGATGATTTCTTATTAAATTTCGTACAATATTTCATTATACATTTTAGTTAATATGACATTTTTCACTTAGTTGTCTCCTACTCAAGTGTCAAATGAACCATTTTTGTTAAATTTTATAATAATAATATAATTTTTCTGGTTTCATTTTCAAGGATACGTTATAATAATGATTTTCATCCAACGAATTGCCTTATTATAGAAAACGCATTTCTCAATTAATATTTGGTTTCAGAAAGTGTTTATTGTTTGAAATATCAATGATAAATTAATAATTGAATAGATACGTTGTTTTTATCTAAAAAATCATTTCATTCCATAACAAAATACAATAGAATTTTTAAAAATCAAATCTTTGTTGTAATCAACTACTTTCATCTGAAATTTGATGAAAGAATACATAATGAATGTATAAAATGCTTACGGTTTATTATAATCCAGATACATAATTCAAAATAATTATTGTACAATCAATTATTAAACATTTCTTCCAAGTGGGTATGAAGGAAAGATTTGTCAGTATTTTTAAATAAATGTGTTTATGACTCAATACGACGCGCCTTGATTAAATTCCAGAATTTATTTTTTGTCAATAGTGTTATTATCCGTAATATTATGTTATTTCTTTTCTATAAATATATTCTTGTTTGGATATCTTAACCAATTAAAAACTATAACTGAAATGAAAACACATATCTAAATACAGCCAAGAATATATAAAATTACATACTTACATTACAGAACGTAGTGTAATATTAAAATTAAACTAATTTTACTATATATTTCTCCAAGCAAATACAAGACTTGCATTATGATTGTTTGATTATATTGTAAATAAGGTTTGCCGTAAATTGTTATGTACAATGCACTTTTATGATAATCAGTTACACTTCAGTAGTGTTATTATCAGTAATTTTATGTTATTTCTCTTCTATAAATGTACTCTGGTTTGGGTAACCAATTAAAAATTGTAACTGAAATGAAAATACATATTTAAATACAACGAAACAAATTTAAAATGATATACTTACATCACAAAGTGTATTGTACATATTCATTAAACAAAGTTTACTTTATATTTCTGTATATTTCTCTTTGAAAATATAAAACTTGTGTAACGACTTTTTTGGTTATAGACCAACGAATGATAAACGTCAATGTCATAAAATTAAATATTTTAAATGCACCACACTTAATATTCAATGTATTTGTATATATTTCGCTCACTATTATAACGTGTAAAAATATAATTACATTTACAATATCTCTTTTCATTTTCAAAATAAATCAATTAAAAGTTTCATATTGAATTGTCAAAAATGACGGATGGCACAGTAATTCTTTTTAAATTTAAACCTGGCATCTAGGATATTTTTTTCAGTTTTGTTCCAGTTTTCCTTTTTCGCTTAGTTTTCGATTTTTTACACAAAAACTATGCACGGTAAAAATATGGGACACCCAAAAGCGATTGGTCCTTATTAAACCACATCTAATAAAATAATATTAAAATTATCACATGAATGGTTTGACCTGTACCCGTGAGCAAAGTTTTTGCGATGCTCGAGATGAATCCAAATATAGATAGATAGATATATAGATAGTGAATCTATCAAAATAGTATATGACTAGCGAATTATCGGCTACGCCGAGCATTCCCTAGAGCTCCGCTGTCAGTGCAAAAAACAAATGCCGATCGACATGAAACAATTATTTCATATTTGCACTTCAAGCCTCTCCAAGACCTTTCATTAGATTGCAAACACGATATACTTCCAATATTTTTTTTGCAAAAAATCCAAAGCCGGTCGGCATGAAAATTTTTTGTCATTTATGTACCCCAGCCCTCAACGAGAGCTTTCATTTAATACCAAACACGACATACTTCTGACAACTTTCTACATAAAACAAAAGTCGATCGACATGAAACATTTTTATCATATCTGCACGCTAGCCTACACCAAGACTTTTCATTTGATACCAAACACTATATATTTGTGACAACCTTTTTCAAAAAACAAAAGCCGATCGAAATTGACAATTTTTGTTAATTCTGCACACCAGCTCTCATTGAAACCTTACATCTGATACCAAAAACCATACACTTCTGACAACTTTTTGCAAAAAACAAAAACCGATCGACATAGCACATTTTTGTCAATTCTGCACGATAGCTCTCAACAAGACGTTTTATTTGAGACCACACTCAACATACTTTTGAGAACTTTTTGCAGAAAACAAAAGCCAATCGGAATGGAACATTTCTGTCAATTCTGCACGCTAGCCCTCAACGGGACCTTTCATTCGATACCAAACACGACATATTTCTGACAACTTGTTGCATAAAACAAAAACCAATCAACATAAATCATTTTTATCAATTCTCTACGCGAACCCACAACCAAACCTTTCATTCAATACCAAACACAACATATTTCTAACAACTTTTTACAAAAAACAAAAGCCAGTCAATATTAAACATTTTTCTTAAATATGCACGCCAGCCCTCTACGAGACATTTCATTTGAGACCATAATCGACATATTTCTGAAAACTTTTCGCAAAAAACAAAAGCCGATCAACATTGCGCAATTTTGTTAATTTTTCACGCAAACCCTCATCGAGACCTTTATTTTGATACCAAACACCACATTCTTCTGACAATTATTTGCGAAAAACAAAATCCGATCGGCAAAGAACATTTTTGTCAATTCTGCACGCTAGCCCTAAACGAAACCTTTCATTTGATACCAGACACCACATACTTCTGACAACTTTTTGCAAAAAAACAAAAGCCGATTGACATGGCACATTTTTGTCAATTCTGCACGCTAGCCGTCAACCAGACGTTTTGTTTGAGATAAAACTCGACATACTTTTGAGAACTTCTTGCAGAAAACAAAAGCCGATCGGAATGGAATATTTTTGTCAATTTTGCACGCTAGCCTTCAACGAGACCTTTCATTTGAGACCAAACTCGACATACTTCTAAAAACTTTTTGCAAAAAACAAAAGCCGATCAACATTAACCATTTTTGTTAATTTTGCACACCAGCCCTCATCGAAACCTTTTATTTGATACCATACACCACACACTTGTAACAACTTTTTGCAAAAAACAAAAACCAATCGACATAGCACATTTTTGTCAATTCTGCACGTTAGCCCTCAACGAGACGTTTCATTTGAGCCCAAACTCGACATACCTTTGAGAACTTTTTGCAGAAAACAAAAGCCGATCGGAATGGAACGTTTTTGTCAATTCTGTTCGGTAGCCCTCAACGGGACCTTTCATTTTAGACCAAACTCGACGTACTTTTGAGAAATTTTTCTAAAAAACAAAAGCCGATCAACATTGATCATTTTTGTTAATTTTACACGCCAGCCCTTATCGAGCCCTTTCATTTGATACCAAACACCACATAGTTCTCACAACTTTTTCCAAACACGATACTTTTCTGACAATATTTTGCAAAAAACAAATTCTAATCTATGTAGAACTTTTTTGTCATTCATGCACACCCGTCCACATTGTTTCGTTTCCTTAAAACCCAAGGACGACCTACTTCTAAGAACTTTTTACGAAAAACAAATGCAGAGCGACATGACACATTTTTTTTGTCATTTCAAAACCGGCCCTTATGGTTTTCTTTCTTTTGATATCAAACAAAGCAAAGTGTTTTAATTTAATTACGAACATTTGATTTTTATTTAGTTATTTAATAATTTGGCAACACTGTTTGTATTAAAATATTATAGTTAATTTTTAAATTTATAAATTACCATCAGCAATCCTAATATATAATAGCCACTGTCTTCAGTGAAGTTCATTTAGGAATATATGTATTTTGTTTAGTAATTTCATCACACATTTGGCAACATTGACTTATGTAATTCGAAACGTCAAAATTTAAAATAATTAATTGTGTTGTGTAATAAACTTAAAATAATAGTAAAACCTTTGCTCAGGACTATTATTCATGACACTGTTTTCAAATCTTTGATATCAATGTTCTATTAAAAGATACAATCATTTAAAGTTCATAGACAGATTGTCAAAAGTGACGGATAACTGCGTGATTCTTCTTAAAGATAGACATGGCCTCTGGGATCCATTGTTTCAAGGTACCAATATGCACAGTTTTTGATTTTTTACACGAAAACCACTCACAGTAAAAATATGAGACCCCAAAAAGGCCCTATTCCACTTTAAACCACATCTAATAAAATAATATTAAAATTATTCCATGAATGGTTTGACCTGTACCCGTGAGCAAAATTTTTGCGATGCTCGAGATGAATCCAAATATAGATAGATAGATAGATATATAGATAGTGAATCTATCAAAATAGTATATGACTAGCGAATTCTCGGCTACGCCGAGCATTCCCTAGAGCTCCGCTGTCTGTGCAAAAAACAAATGCCAATCGACATGAAACAGTTTTTTTATATCTGCACGTCTGCCCTCACCGAGACCTTTTATTAGATTCCAAACACGATATACTTCTATTATCTTTTGCAAAAAACAAAAGCCGGTCGACATGAAACATTTTTATCAATTATGCACGCCAGTCCTTACCGAGACCTTTTATTTGATACCAAACACATCATACTTCTGACATTTTTTTTGCATAAAAAAAGTCGATTAACATAAAACATTTTTGCAATTTCTACAGGCTAGCCCACACCGAGAGCTTTCATTTGATACCAGACACCACATACTTCTGACAACTTTTTGCAAAAAACAAAAGCCGATTGACATGGCACATTTTTGTCAATTCTGCACGCTAGCCGTCAACCAGACGTTTTGTTTGAGATAAAACTCGACATACTTTTGAAAACTTCTTGCAGAAAACAAAAGCCGATCGGAATGGAACATTTTTGTCAATTTTGCACGCTAGCCCTCAACGAGACCTTTCATTTGAGACCAAACTCGACATACTACTAAAAACTTTTTGCTAAAAACAAAAGCCGATCAACATTAACCATTTTTGTTAATTCTACACACCAGCCCTTATCGAAACCTTTCATTTGATACCAAACACCACACACTTGTGACAACTTTTAGCAAAAA
The DNA here is from genome assembly GCA_035578165.1 of Stenolophus ochropezus. Lineage (NCBI taxonomy): Eukaryota > Metazoa > Arthropoda > Insecta > Coleoptera > Carabidae > Stenolophus > Stenolophus ochropezus. The sequence continues at coordinate 1,556,795 of JAQOWZ010000048.1, forward strand.
ACAAAAACCAATCGACATAGCACATTTTTGTCAATTCTGCACGCTAGCCCTCAACGAGACGTTTCATTTGAGACCAAACTTGACATACCTTTGAAAACTTCTTGCAAAAAACAAAAAACGATCGACGTAGTACATTTTTGTCAATTCTGCACGCTAGCCCTCAACGAGACCTTTCATTTGAGACCAAACTCGACATACTTCTAAAAACTTTTTGCAAAAAACAAAAGCCGATCAACATTAACAATTTTTGTTAATTCTGCACACCAGCCCTTATCGAAACCTTTCATATGATACCAAACACCACACACTTGTGACAACTTTTTGCAAAAAACAAAAACCGATCGACGTAGTACATTTTTGTCAATTCTGCACGCTAGCCCTCAACGAGACCTTTCATTTGAGACCAAACTCGATATACTTCTAAAAACTTTTTGCAAAAAACAAAAGCCGATCAACATTAACCATTTTTGTTAATTCTACACACCAGCCCTTATCGAAACCTATCATTTGATACCAAACACCACACACTTGTGACAACTTTTAGCAAAAAACAAAAACCAATCGAAATAGCACATTTTTGTCAATTCTGCACGCTAGCCCTCAACGAGACGTTTCATTTGAGACCAAACTCGACATACCTTTGAAAACTTCTTGCAAAAAACAAAAAACGATCGACGTAGCACATTTTTGTCAATTCTGCACGCTAGCCCTCAACGAGACCTTTCATTTGAGACCAAACTCGACATACTTCTAAAAACTTTTTGCAAAAAACAAAAGCCGATCAACATTAACCATTTTTGTTAATTCTGCACACCAGCCCTTATCGCAACCTTTCATTTGATACCAAACACCGCACACTTGTGACAACTTCTTGCAAAAAACAAAAACCAATCGACAGAGCACATTTTTGTCAATTCTGCACGTTAGCCCTCAACGAGACGTTTCATTTGAGACCAAACTCGATATACCTTTGAGAACCTCTTGCAAAAAACAAAAACCGATCGACGTAGTACATGTTTGTCAATTCTGCACACTAGCCCTCAACGAGACCTTTCATTTGAGACTAAACTCGACATACTTCTAAAAACTTTTTGCAAAAAACAAAAGCCGATCAACATTAACAATTTTTGTTAATTCTGCACACCAGCCCTTATCGAAACCTTTCATTTGATACCAAACACCACACACTTGTGACAACTTTTTGCAAAAAACAAAAACCGATCGACGTAGTACATTTTTGTCAATTCTGCACGCTAGCCCTCAACGAGACCTTTCATTTGAGACCAAACTCGACATACTTCTAAAAACTTTTTGCAAAAAACAAAAGCCGATCAATATTAACCATTTTTGTTAATTCTACACACCAGCCCTTATCGAAACCTTTCATTTGATACCAAACACCACACACTTGTGACAACTTTTAGCAAAAAACAAAAACCAATCGACATAGCACATTTTTGTCAATTCTGCACGCTAGCCCTCAACGAGACGTTTCATTTGAGACCAAACTCGATATACCTTTGAGAACCTCTTGCAAAAAACAAAAACCGATCGACGTAGTACATGTTTGTCAATTCTGCACGCTAGCCCTCAACGAGACCTTTCATTTGAGACTAAACTCGACATACTTCTAAAAACTTTTTGCAAAAAACAAAAGCCGATCAACATTAACAATTTTTGTTAATTCTGCACACCAGCCCTTATCGAAACCTTTCATTTGATACCAAACACCACACACTTGTGACAACTTTTTGCAAAAAACAAAAACCGATCGACGTAGTACATTTTTGTCAATTCTGCACGCTAGCCCTCAACGAGACCTTTCATTTGAGACCAAACTCGATATACTTCTAAAAACTTTTTGCAAAAAACAAAAGCCGATCAACATTAACCATTTTTGTTAATTCTACACACCAGCCCTTATCGAAACCTATCATTTGATACCAAACACCACACACTTGTGACAACTTTTAGCAAAAAAAAAAACCAATCGAAATAGCACATTTTTGTCAATTCTGCACGCTAGCCCTCAACGAGACGTTTCATTTGAGACTAAACTCGACATACCTTTGAAAACTTCTTGCAAAAAACAAAAAACGATCGACGTAGCACATTTTTGTCAATTCTGCACGCTAGCCCTCAACGAGACCTTTCATTTGAGACCAAACTCGACATACTTCTAAAAACTTTTTGCAAAAAACAAAAGCCGATCAACATTAACCATTTTTGTTAATTCTGCACACCAGCCCTTATCGAAACCTTTCATTTGATACCAAACACCGCACACTTGTGACAACTTCTTGCAAAAAACAAAAACCAATCGACAGAGCACATTTTTGTCAATTCTGCACGTTAGCCCTCAACGAGACGTATCATTTGAGACCAAACTCGATATACCTTTGAGAACCTCTTGCAAAAAACAAAAACCGATCGACGTAGTACATGTTTGTCAATTCTGCACGCTAGCCCTCAACGAGACCTTTCATTTGAGACCAAACTCGACATACTTCTAAAAACTTTTTGCAAAAAACAAAAGCCGATCAACATTAACAATTTTTGTTAATTCTGCACACCAGCCCTTATCGAAACCTTTCATTTGATACCAAACACCACACACTTGTGACAACTTTTTTGCAAAAAACAAAAACCGATCGACGTAGTACATTTTTGTCAATTCTGCACGCTAGCCCTCAACGAGACCTTTCATTTGAGACCAAACTCGATATACTTCTAAAAACTTTTTGCAAAAAACAAAAGCCGATCAACATTAACCATTTTTGTTAATTCTACACACCAGTCCTTATCGAAACCTATCATTTGATACCAAACACCACACACTTATGACAACTTTTAGCAAAAAACAAAAACCAATCGAAATAGCACATTTTTGTCAATTCTGCACGCTAGCCCTCAACGATACGTTTCATTTGAGACCAAACTCGACATACCTTTGAAAACTTCTTGCAAAAAACAAAAAACGATCGACGTAGCACATTTTTGTCAATTCTGCACGCTAGCCCTCAACGAGACCTTTCATTTGAGACCAAACTCGACATACTTCTAAAAACTTTTTGCAAAAAACAAAAGCCGATCAACATTAACCATTTTTGTTAATTCTGCACACCAGCCCTTATCGAAACCTTTCATTTGATACCAAACACCGCACACTTGTGACAACTTCTTGCAAAAAACAAAAACCAATCGACAGAGCACATTTTTGTCAATTCTGCACGTTAGCCCTCAACGAGATGTTTCATTTGAGACCAAACTCGATATACCTTTGAGAACCTCTTGCAAAAAACAAAAACCGATCGACGTAGTACATGTTTGTCAATTCTGCACGCTAGCCCTCAACGAGACCTTTCATTTGAGACTAAACTCGACATACTTCTAAAAACTTTTTGCAAAAAACAAAAGCCGATCAACATTAACAATTTTTGTTAATTCTGCACACCAGCCCTTATCGAAACCTTTCATTTGATACCAAACACCACACACTTGTGACAACTTTTTGCAAAAAACAAAAACCGATCGACGTAGTACATTTTTGTCAATTCTGCACGCTAGCCCTCAACGAGACCTTTCATTTGAGACCAAACTCGACATACTTCTAAAAACTTTTTGCAAAAAACAAAAGCCGATCAATATTAACCATTTTTGTTAATTCTACACACCAGCCCTTATCGAAACCTTTCATTTGATACCAAACACCACACACTTGTGACAACTTTTAGCAAAAAACAAAAACCAATCGACATAGCACATTTTTGTCAATTCTGCACGCTAGCCCTCAACGAGACGTTTCATTTGAGACCAAACTCGATATACCTTTGAGAACCTCTTGCAAAAAACAAAAACCGATCGACGTAGTACATGTTTGTCAATTCTGCACGCTAGCCCTCAACGAGACCTTTCATTTGAGACTAAACTCGACATACTTCTAAAAACTTTTTGCAAAAAACAAAAGCCGATCAACATTAACAATTTTTGTTAATTCTGCACACCAGCTTTTATCGAAACTTTTCATTTGATACCAAACACCACACACTTGTGACAACTTTTTGCAAAAAACAAAAACCTATCGACGTAGTACATTTTTGTCAATTCTGCACGCTAGCCCTCAACGAGACCTTTCATTTGAGACCAAACTCGACATACTTCTAAAAACTTTTTGCAAAAAACAAAAGCCGATCAATATTAACCATTTTTGTTAATTCTACACACCAGCCCTTATCGAAACCTTTCATTTGATACCAAACACCACACACTTGTGACAACTTTTAGCAAAAAACAAAAACCAATCGACATAGCACATTTTTGTCAATTCTGCACGCTAGCCCTCAACGAGACGTTTTATTTGAGACTAAACTCGACATACCTTTGAAAACTTCTTGCAAAAAACAAAAAACGATCGACATAGTACATTTTTGTCAATTCTGCACGCTAGCCCTCAACGAGACCTTTCATTTGAGACCAAACTCGACATACTTCTAAAAACTTTTTGCAAAAAACAAAAGCCGATCAACATTAACCATTTTTGTTAATTCTGCACACCAGCCCTTATCGAAACCTTTCATTTGATACCAAACACCGCACACTTGTGACAACTTCTTGCAAAAAACAAAAACCAATCGACAGAGCACATTTTTGTCAATTCTGCACGTTAGCCCTCAACGAGACGTTTCATTTGAGACCAAACTCGATATACCTTTGAGAACCTCTTGCAAAAAACAAAAACCGATCGACGTAGTACATGTTTGTCAATTCTGCACGCTAGCCCTCAACGAGACCTTTCATTTGAGACTAAACTCGACATACTTCTAAAAACTTTTTGCAAAAAACAAAAGCCGATCAACATTAACAATTTTTGTTAATTCTGCACACCAGCCCTTATCGAAACCTTTCATTTGATACCAAACACCACACACTTGTGACAACTTTTTGCAAAAAACAAAAACCGATCGACGTAGTACATTTTTGTCAATTCTGCACGCTAGCCCTCAACGAGACCTTTCATTTGAGACCAAACTCGACATACTTCTAAAAACTTTTTGCAAAAAACAAAAGCCGATCAATATTAACCATTTTTGTTAATTCTACACACCAGCCCTTATCGAAACCTTTCATTTGATACCAAACACCACACACTTGTGACAACTTTTAGCAAAAAACAAAAACCAATCGACATAGCACATTTTTGTCAATTCTGCACGCTAGCCCTCAACGAGACGTTTCATTTGAGACCAAACTCGATATACCTTTGAGAACCTCTTGCAAAAAACAAAAACCGATCGACGTAGTACATGTTTGTCAATTCTGCACGCTAGCCCTCAACGAGACCTTTCATTTGAGACTAAACTCGACATACTTCTAAAAACTTTTTGCAAAAAACAAAAGCCGATCAACATTAACAATTTTTGTTAATTCTGCACACCAGCTTTTATCGAAACCTTTCATTTGATACCAAACACCACACACTTGTGACAACTTTTTGCAAAAAACAAAAACCTATCGACGTAGTACATTTTTGTCAATTCTGCACGCTAGCCCTCAACGAGACCTTTCATTTGAGACCAAACTCGACATACTTCTAAAAACTTTTTGCAAAAAACAAAAGCCGATCAATATTAACCATTTTTGTTAATTCTACACACCAGCCCTTATCGAAACCTTTCATTTGATACCAAACACCACACACTTGTGACAACTTTTAGCAAAAAACAAAAACCAATCGACATAGCACATTTTTGTCAATTCTGCACGCTAGCCCTCAACGAGACGTTTCATTTGAGACTAAACTCGACATACCTTTGAAAACTTCTTGCAAAAAACAAAAAACGATCGACATAGTACATTTTTGTCAATTCTGCACGCTAGCCCTCAACGAGACCTTTCATTTGAGACCAAACTCGACATACTTCTAAAAACTTTTTGCAAAAAACAAAAGCCAAACAACATTAACCATTTTTGTTAATTCTGCACACCAGCCCTTATCGAAACCTTTCATTTAATACCAAACACCGCACACTTGTGACAACTTCTTGCAAAAAACAAAAACCAATCGACAGAGCACATTTTTGTCAATTCTGCACGTTAGCCCTCAACGAGACGTTTCATTTGAGACCAAACTCGACATACTTCTAAAAACTTTTTGCAAAAAACAAAAGCCGATCAACATTAACCATTTTTGTTAATTCTGCACACCAGACCTTATCGAAACCTTTCATTTGATACCAAACACCGCACACTTGTGACAACTTCTTGCAAAAAACAAAAACCAATCGACAGAGCACATTTTTGTCAATTCTGCACGTTAGCCCTCAACGAGACGTTTCATTTGAGACCAAACTCGACATACTTCTAAAAACTTTTTGCAAAAAACAAAAGCCGGTCAACATCAACCATTTTTATTAATTCTGCACACCAGGCCTTATCGAAACCTTTCATTTGATACCAAAGTCCACACACTTGTGACAACTTTTTGCAAAGAACAAAAACCAATCGACATAGCACATTTTTGACAATTCTGCACGCTAGCCCTCAACGAGACGTTTCATTTGAAACCAAACTCGACGTACCTTTGAGAAAGTTTTGCAAAAAACAAAAGCCGATCAACAATGATCATTTTTGTTAATTTTATACGCCAGCCCTTATTGAGCCCTTTGATTTGATACTAAACACCACATACTTCTCACAACTTTTTCCAAACACAAAATATTTCTGACAACATTTTGCAATAAACAAATTCTAATCTACGTAGAACATTTTTGTCATTCATGCACACCCGTCCACATTTTGTCGTTTCCTTAAAACCCAAGGACGACCTACTTCTAAGAACTTTTTACGAAAAACAAATGCAGATCGACATGACACATTTTTTTTGTCATTTCAAAATCGGCCCTTATGGTTTTCTTTCTTTTGATATCAAACAAAGCAAAGTGTTTTAATTTAATTACGAACATTTTTATTTAGTTACTTAATAATTTGGCAACACTGTTTGTATTAAAATAATGTAGTTAATTTTTAAATTTATAAATTACCATTGGCAATCCTAATATACAATAGCCACTGTCTTCAGTGAAATTCATTTAGGAATATTTGTTTTTTGTTTAGTAATTTCATCACACATTTGGCAACATTGACTTATGTAATTCGAAACGTCAAAATTTAAAATAATTAAATGTGTTGTGTAATAAACTTAAAATAATGGTAAAATCTTTGCTCATGACTATTATTCATGACACTGTTTTCAAATCTTTGATATCAATGTTCTATTAAAAGATACAATCATTTAAAGTTCATAGACAGTTTGTCAAAAGTGACGGATAACTGCGTGATTCATCTTAAAGATAGACATGGCCTCTGGGATCCATTGTTTCAAGGTACCAATTATGCACAGTTTTTGATTTTTTACACGAAAACCACTCACAGTAAAAATATGAGACCCCAAAAAGGCCCTATTCCACTTTAAACCAAATCTAATAAAATAATATTAAAATTATTCAATGAATGGTTTGACCTGTACCCGTGAGCAAAATTTTTGCGATGCTCGAGATGAATCCAAATATAGATAGATAGATATATAGATAGTGAATCTATCAAAATAGTATATGACTAGCGAAGGCTCAGCTACGCTGAACTTCCCTAGGCCTCCGGCATCAATGAAATATTTACAGTTGACGGCTAATTTCATTCCTGTACACAAGCTCTCGACGAGACCTTTCATATGATACCAAACACGACATACTTCTGACAAATTTTGCAAAAAAAACAAAAGCCGATCGACCTGGCAAATTTTTGTTATTTCAATATGGCTGCCCTACTTGAGTGCTTTCATTTGATACCAAACATGGCATACTTCTGACAACTTTGTGCATAAAACAAAAGTCGATCGACAGGGAACATTTTTGTCATTTCTGCACGCTAGCCCACACGAAGATCTTTCATTCGATACGAAACATGACATATTTCTAACAATTTTTTGAAAAATACAAAAGCCGGTCGACGTAAAATATATTTCTCATTTAGAGCCTTTTCACACACTTTGGATCCGACTTCCAAGTAGCACTGCGATTGCCTATTTACCCCGGTCAGGAAAATTCATTTACATTTTGCCTTACGACAATGGCGCGTGAACGCATTAATGCATTGTGGACTTTATACAGACGACTTTACCGTCGAAAAATAATTGTCCTTTCATTAAAATGTTGCCTCAAATGAGTGCATATTTCTGCTCACGCTTTTGTTTTTGTATATTCCTTCTGTCTTATCCCATAGTACTGGTCTAGCCAGCCTGATACCATTAAATTAAAAAAAAAAACAGAGCCGAGGTGGTCTCGAACCAGGTCTTGTAGATTATTTATATTATGAATCCGCCCTCTTATCCACTCGGCTATGGAGCATTTTGTTTTAGACGTTTCTTATTCGAAAATATGAAGGACAACCTTCAAAATACAATTTATTTTATCAAATATTTCAGTTAGAAAAGGCCATATTACACAACATTTGGTTTTATTAGATGCAAAATTAACTAATCTAACTAACGATACCATATACACCCGATTTTATTTACCGGGACAGATGGAAACAGCAAAAAACTGTTTTCCCATGTTATTTCCCTATGTCAAGGTTTTTAGTATTCACCCTGTACACATAATTTTTATAGGTTTAACAATACCGTTTACACCAGTCTTTGTAAAATTTGTTTGTATGTATATCAGAAAAAAGAACAATATTTTTAACAGTTTAAAAAAATCACATAGATGGCACTAATTATGAAATTTATTGCATCTGCTAAAGAAGGAATCGATATAATTACTTAACAATTAAATATTTTTATATTTAATTATGTATATATTTTAAAATAATATTTTTAGGCATAAATGAAATTTATTATTCTAAGCAAAAACAAGAACATAATAATATTTTGAATACATTGTGACATACCAAACTAACTGGTGGTGCCAGTGTTGTTTTATTTATTTCCAAATCACCTGTATGATGTGAAAAGAAAAAAACTTGAATCCCCAGAGTAAATCTTAAGGGCTTAAATATTTGATCAAAATGCATAAAAATTGATTACATTATATAATTAAAACTTATTAAGAACAATCTGTATGAAATATTTAAAAAAAAGTCGCTAATCCTTGGAATTATTGTAGATAGAAACTTCTCATCTTTTTCTACGAATAATGAAATGGCAAACGGTAATATAAAGTATGTGCTTTGAAAAGTGGACTTGTGTGTAATATTTGTCGGACTTCTTGAGTTTAACGTTACTATTTTAATGGAATTCTAAATCATTTACAGCTGATTTCTTATTTTGTAAATCTACAATGAATTTGTTTTGACAGGAATAAGGATATTTTATTTCCAGAAGTTCAAATCCGTTTTCTGTTTTGATAAAACCATCATCACTACATGCTAAGTATGGTTGGTTAGATAATATTACAACACTACAAGTCCAATTTCATGTATAATATATTAGTTGAAGCTTGAAATACTGATCTCGCTTCACTTTTGGTTTCCAAGCCATAACGCATAGCTTGATTACAATAAAAATTGTAGCCATTGATTCTTAACAACAACATTTTCATTATAATAATCACTGTCATATTTTCTCTGTACCAATCTAATTCTATTGGTACATTTACAATGAAAGAGTTCATTGCAGAATATGTAGTTTTATGGGGATTTTTTAATCTGCTTTTAATTTCCCTACAGGTATAATACTTTATGCACTCGTTTCAGACAAAATTTCTTTGCTTATGTTCTGAAAATATAAAAAGAATATCAAGAAAATTTCCAGTCGTGTTTTTGTAGAATGGTTTTATTGAAACTTTGTGATATTTTTCAACCTGCGTTTGTAAAGGCTTGTTCCAAATGATAGACTGATCAGTTTAGGACTGTATTTTAGAATTCTTATTTAAATGTGACTTCACTACACAGACACAACTGAAGGTAAAATTATAGAAATAACACATATGTAAACAAATACCTTGTTTCTTGCAGTAGTTTCATTTGTACAAGTTGTGATACACAATACATTGCTAACTTCTTTACATTTCTTAATAAAATAAATTCTCTTTATGATAATATAGCAAAATGAATTTTGGATTCCGCAAAAATCGCTCCTGTGTAGATAACTCCTAATAGCCATGTCTAAATTTAAGAAAAATCACGCTGTCATCCCTTACTTTGACAATCAGACTATGAACGATTATAATATCTTCTTATAGAGTATTGATATCAAAGATTTAAATACAATTTCATGAATAATAGACTTGAGCAAAGGTGCTACAACTAATTTCAGTTTAAAACATAACGTATTTAATTAATATAAATTTTGACGTACCCAATGTCAACAGTCAATATTGCCAAATGTATGACGAAGTAACTAAATTAAAACCAAATATTCCTAAACTAACTTCACTGAAGACGCTGGCAGTTGTATTAGGATTGACAATATTAATTTATAAATTTAAAAATTAACTACTATTTAATTTTATTTCGTGTTTGATTTAAAATGAAATATAAATATAGTAGTAATAGAATTTCCTTGAATAAATGTGTATTTTTATAGTTAGTTATTTGAAATTCCACTGTTTGAGAACCGATTTTTTATTCAGTTTAACGTTTAAAAATTCAAATATTATTTGGAAACAATAGCACTATTTACAGTTAAAAGTAAGCAATTCTTAATTACAATATATTATACTGGAGTTTTTCTCAGTTCTCTACTTATATTTTTATTCCAAAGAAAAAATATGAACAAAAATTGTATAAAATGAAACTGTCAACTAACTTTCGGAATGTCGGTAACATAGGTATCATAATTAAAACATGACTACTAATTTTATTCCGTGGAAGCTTTTTTTTATTCTGATAATGCAGTCTTTTCATTAACGATATTTAATTTTATTTCGTGTTTGATTAAAAATGAAATATAAATCTAGTAGTAATAAAATCTCCTTGAATAAATGTGTAATTTTATAGTTATATGAAACTCCACTGTTTGAGAACCGATTTGCTTCAAAATTTACTTCACACAACATTTATAAAAATAAATTTACAAATAACAATTAAAACTTTTTAAAACGACACATCGCTATTAAACATTTCTTTGTACTATAATTTTGATCAGTTAGATTTGATTATGTTATTATAAAAACGTTTCAGAACTGCTGTGCTTACAAAAGAAATTTTTATAATGAAACGTATGAATTGCAAGTGTAAATAATGTCATTTTAAAATTAGGTTTTACTTTTATATTTGTTAGATAATAAAGTTAAAATTTACCTCATGAAGATGATTATTTCATTATTTTTACTTACTTGAGTTTCGTCGATATGCCACCATTTTTCTCGGGCGGGAAAATTAAATTATGCAGTACTGACCCAAGATGAATTTTTTGTTTATCGATAATACGAATAAATACGAAATATTTTTTTTAAGAAAATTGTATTAAAAGAAAAAAATTTGAAGCATTTAAAATCAGTTTTCTTTAACAGATGTATAATTATAACTTAGATACACAAAATAGGAAAGTTATATATTATTAAAATATTACAATAAATAATAATGACAATAAACTATGTAGTAAAAATCTTCTGGGCGGAACGAATTAGTCTTCAGGATTCCCTGTAAATGCTAACGGAAAACCGCCAAAAACGTTAGCAAAAGACGGTAACTAAACAAAAAGAATAATGTGAAAGAATGAATCGAACCGGTAATAACACTTACATTATTTAAATATATTGGAATTGCCATAAAGAAAGAGAGTTTTCCGAAGAAGCAGTGGGCAAAACGACCAATTCAGATTTAACCTTTTCAAATTTTCTTTTGGTTTCAGAGAAAAACGAAAATAAGTCGACTTATTTAAAAATAACTGGAATTATTTATTTAATTTCATTGACTGTGAATTAGGAAAATCTGTTGTAATCGTTGAAAATGTTGTCAAAAAACAACGATTTTACCTAATTCAATGCTATGGCAATCGGTCTCATGTTTATCTTTGGGGTCGTTGGAAACAAATAGTTTATGCAAATTATCTTCGACCGAATGTAGAGAATTTAAAGGAGAGAATTAGAGACGCTGTAACGTCTTTAACTCTGCGGAAGAAATTCAAAGAAGTTAAATAATTGCATCGAAGACTACAATTGTGCGCTCAACAAACCGTGAATCGATTGAGTAGACTAGTTACTGTTTATATTATTTTTGTTGTTAAATTTATGAAACTAAAGTTAAAGTCATGTTAACAATAATTTCTATGATAACGCAAACTTGTTTTCTGGGGCTTACAATTAGAAAAATACTAAGTCGAACTACTTTTGTCTGAGACTAAAAGAAAATTTGAAAAGGTAAAACTGAATTGTCAGTATTGAAACATGTAAAAAGTTTTATTAAGAATACATGTTTCTCGTAAAATAAAAAATAAAAATGTTTTCCTTCTTTCTAACTCGATCCGATGACATACTGTATATCAAGGCCACAGAGAATGTTAATATGAATTTTGACTTACTTTATTTGGACATTGCAAAGTTTTCTCGTAGAATTTGTCACGCAAAATTTGAAGAATGTTTCTTTCATTTCATGTAGTAATTTATATGTTTACTTTCTGAAAATACGACGAAATTTTCCTCCAGTGATCAAACAGATATGCGTTCTGTTAAATAAAAAATAGTAATTAGTTAATATTTTATTTTCTTTAAATATAAATGTATTTACCATTCTTGTACAACTTCGTCAATAATAATATAGTTTTTCCGATGGTAGCAGAATCGTCAGCGAATAGAGTGGTTTCCATTTTAAGTTCCAAAATATTAAATATCGCTTTCCAAAGGAGGTTATTCTTGACAAGTTTCCCAAAAATATATTTTTTGTGAAACTGCTACCCTATAAACAATGAAAACTTATATAATAAAGGAAGATAATTTTTATTCAAATGATGCCTTCGTTTTAAAATGGATTCATTTTTCCAAATATTGTTTAACATCAACGTAGTATATATTTGATTTGGACTAATAGTCCATATGCTTCCATTGAAATTTAATCCTTTTCTTGTAATATTGAATGAAGGAAATTTCCATCTCAGGATTTGATCCATTTTTCTGTATTCAGAAGGAAATATTACTAATTAATAAAAAATATGTAAACATTGAACACTTTTTTATAAAAAAAAGTTTCGCCTCAGATGAAAGAACTTCTATATTAATTGCAATAGTCCAAATAAGGATATAACTCGTATTTATAATCTTCGATGTACTTCACAGGTACAATGCAATGTATACTTCAGTTTCCAATATCTATAAATATAAAATTCACAAATGATATTTTTTAGAACATAAGAATAACATACCATTTCACATTGTTGTGAATCATGAAGATTTTTGGTATTTGTGAATCTTTATTATATATTATGAATTTAACTTTTAATTAGTTACATTAGTTTAAGAATTTTCTACAATTTTTTTTCTTAAAATTTAGAAATTTTGTTATGATATTATATATCATTTATTTTAATAAATTATTTGAGTTGCCAGAATACTTTGATTAATAAAAAGTTTAATAATTTACAGATATAAATGTATAACAATATTATTAATATTTTCATTTACATTTTAAGTTACAGAATTATTTTATTCAATTAAAAGTTTCAAATAGATTACAAAATGAAGTTCTTGTTAAAATTATAAAATCTTTCATATAAAATTAAAAATAAATTTTTATAACCTGGCAACTCGATTACATACAAACATTCATACTTTTGCGACTTATTACTCTCTTATTTTTCTTTTATTTGATCGCTTTGTGGTTTTTTTATTTATTATAATGTTGTAATATGCTTCATTAGCTTCATACCCACCAGCCGGTTTGTGACGAGTAATTATTATGAAGCTTATTTTTCCTTATTTATTGTTTTAATTTTTTTAACCACGGGCTATTATAATATTGAAGCAAAGTACAGCAAAAATCCCAAATACCACTGGTATAGGGTTTTAAAGTATTATGTAACAAGTCATTGTCTTGCCAAGTCTACCAAGGAATTATAGATAATATGGTACACATTATGTACATAAAAATGTAATTTAAAACAAAAAATATAAATTGAATGTACTCTTACCAAATAAATTGCAGTTAATATTTGTACTTTTGTAGTTTTTTAAAAATGAAAATATTGTTACTCAAAATCATACAACAGTGACAATGACTTGCTTACATAATACTTCAAAACCCACCAGCAGTAGTTGGAATTTTACCATACTTTGCGGTTTTGTAGTAGTATGTAGTATATTGCCAAAAAAATGTATATTTATATTCTGTTGCATGAATTTTGAGGTACAATGGTAGACTGGCCTGCCCACATGTTGCGATTTATTATATACTTTTGTTTAACGTCACATTTGTAATACATATTATAGAGAGACGCAACATGTTTTAACTTAAGCCTGGTATTAGATAGTTTTCATATAACGTCTTTATTTTTAGATGGTATTAATTAAAAATTATTGACAGCAGTATTGTTTAAGCGCTATTACATTTTTTATTGACAATGAAAAATATTAATGTTAACTAATGACTGTTGTATTATATTAAAATAAAAAAGTTGCTTAATCAATCTTTTATACTAATAAGTAAAAGGTAAAATATGCATTTAAATATAATTTTATTATAATTGTATTTTAATGTAAAAAATTAAAATTATTTTTTTATACTTACATATAAAAGAGGTTTTCATTTAACTATTAAATGTAGGGACCTTCTTATCATTAAATAAAATTTTTAATGTATATTATTGAAAATATTGGTAAAACATACAATATATCAGAATGTAGACGCTATAGAAAATTTTTCTAATACTTAACCATTGCTTTATACTATTTATTTTATTTATGTTTTTCATTGTTAATATTATTTTTATTAACTTTTATGTAAAGAATAGTTTTATTTATAATTGCCTTTTATAATTCTTTTTATTGTATTTTCATTTTGGCAAGGTCCGTAAAATTTGTAAAAGGAGCAATGGTATTATCAGACTTAAGTTCTTTTTTATTACCTTTTACAATATTTTACGAAGCACTTTTCATGATGGAATAATATTTAATACTTATATCAATTACATTTATTAAATATATTGCATATATTATTTAACAAATCAAATTTTACCATCATAACATTTTTTATTATTTATATTTTAAATTCTTTCTTATTCCTTTTTATATTATTAAGTATTTCTAAATCACATTTTTAAATCATAATTATTGCTTCAACATGCTTTTATTTTATATTTTAAATTTATCATTATTGCTTTCTTATATTTTTATTTTATATTTCTATACACCATCAATAATCCTTTTTATAATATTACATGTTTTTCCGATATTCTAAAAATTTTAAATTTAAAAATTTAAGGTATTAATAAGCTTCATATGCCTAATTTCAACCAGCCATTATGTGGCGAATAATTTTGATAAAGTTTATTTTTTAATGTATTTAATTTCTCCTATATTTATTTATTTAATCACGGGCTATAATACTAAATCAAAGTACAGCAAAAATTAAAATACCACTGGTATTGGGTTTTAATGCATTATGTCCAAGCCATTGTTTTGCCATCTACCAAAGTAATTAAAAATAAAAAGGTATTTTTACCAAAAAATGTATGTTTAAATAAATTGTAGTTAATATTTGTACTTTTATAGTTTTATGAATATCAAAACCTTATTTCTCAAATTCATGCAACAGTCACAATGACTTGGAACATAACACATTAAAACCCCCAATGGTACTTGAAATTTTTACCATACTTGGCGGTTTTGTAGTAGGTATAATGCCAAAAACATAAGTACAAATTAGTATTCTGTTGCATGAGTTTTGAGATACAATGGTAGAATGGCCTGGTTGTCTGTTATCATTTATTATATACTGTTGTATATTAAATGTTTTTAAATTTTACGTTCATTCATTAATTATTAAATGGATTGCAATTTTTTATATATTTTTATATGTATTTGCTAGATTTATTTAGTTTTAGTAAATTTTATTTCAATGTCTTTGACTTCAAACATTAAATATTTTTTTTTTATATAGTTTTAAAATTTATTATAATGAAATTTATGTATTATTGATATTTTGTTCATAATTTTGCAATAAGTTACGAAATGACTATGACATTGTAAATATAACAACTTTTTATCATGATATCTACTTGTTCAATTTAATTTTTTTCTAAATACTCC
Source organism: Stenolophus ochropezus (assembly GCA_035578165.1). Lineage (NCBI taxonomy): Eukaryota > Metazoa > Arthropoda > Insecta > Coleoptera > Carabidae > Stenolophus > Stenolophus ochropezus. The sequence continues at coordinate 1,573,033 of JAQOWZ010000048.1, forward strand.
ATTTGTTCACAATTCAAATCTTTATTTTTAATATTTGAATCTGATAATTTTATCTTTAAGGTTTTTAATAACCTGGCTACGATACTGCATAATGTTCATCATGTGAAAATATTGGTTTAATACTTGAACTATAACTTAAATTTTTTGAAAATTTGTTTATGAAGTGCTCTATATAATGTTTTTAAATTTTGAAATAATGTTTATTAATATGTACTTCATATAATATTGTTATCTTATATAATTTTTATACTGATTAAAATTTAATTGAAATTATTTCATTATGATTTTAATATCTTGTTTAGTTTAAAATTTCTTTAAATACCACATTCGTCGTTATTCCTTCTTTAGAATTTTCGTTAATATTTGATTCCGGTAATTTAATTTTTAATAGGAATGACGATGGGTACCCGGGTACCCGGAACCTACCCGATAATAATGTACCCGGGTATCAAAAATAGTACCCGATTACCCGAAATGTACCCGTTACCCGTTTATTACCCGTTACCCTTTATTACCCGTTACCCGAAATCTACCTAAAATCTGTTGTTGCCAGTTAAAGACAGTTTTCAGCTGCCGAAACATTGTAACCACACAAAGATCAAGACTGAGTGCAGATACATATTCCATGCTGATATCAGCTAGAAATATGAGATATTCCTAAATAATTAAATCAAATATACTTCCATAATAAGTTTTAATTTTATAATTTTATACTGCTGATATACTCGTATGTTATGTAAAATAACAATGATTTTTTTTTATTTCCATACCAGAAAATAATATTTTTTTCTTCATTTAATAAATTTATATGCAAATAACAAAAATTTATATTAATAAGATGAATGTGGAAGAATAATGGATATTTCAAGGGTATCAGGTAATTATCGGGTATCAGGTTATTATCATGTATCGGGTAATTATCGGGTAACGGGTAATTATCGAGTATCCGGTTCTACCCGGGTATTCATGTCGGGTACCCGGGTACCAAAATTTTCAGGTTTCGTCATTCCTAATTTTTAAGTTTTTAGATGACCGTACTCTCGACATTGCAACATATAATTGGCCGTGAGTGAAAACTGGATTTTCTAAATTAATTCCAACAAAATTAAACGTTTGACCTAGTGATTTATTAATTGTCATTGAAAATGCTAATCGAATTGGAAATTGGCGACGTTTTAAACTGAATGGTAAATTTGTATCGGTAATTAAATCAAATCTTGGTAGATAGAGTCGGGTACCTGCACTTTGCCCGGTTAATACTTCTACATCAAGGTAATTAGTTTTTATATATTTTATAATAAATCTTGTTCCGTTACATAGTCCACGTTTTGGATTCATGTTTCTTAGTAACATTACTATTGCCCCCACTTTTAACGTTAATTAATGAGGAGGCATTCCGGTTGGTGTTAACGCATTTAATAATTCGGTTGGATAACTAATTTTATTTTTATCATCGCCTTCACAAAAATCAGCACTGTAATATATTTTTGATTCTCCTACGATGTTATTTAATACTTGTTCGTTTATTACCATTGTATCGTCATTTGTTGGTGCTAAAATGGCGCGGTCTGTAAATTTGTGTATATCATTTGGCTCTATTTCATTATCTCCAAATATATCATTAGCTAATGACGTTTGTGATACACAGTGTGCAGGAATTTTGACAATTTCAGTTAAACCATTGCCGATTTTTAGTAAATACTCAGAAAATTCTTTTTCGTCCCTATTTACACGCATGTTTTGTTTTAAAGAAAATTTTTGAAAGAGTTGCCATAAGTGACTTGTTATTACACAAGTTTCTATTATTGTGGTACGATGATTTGTATAATTTACTACCGGTAAACATTGTCTGAAATCACCACCTAATACTATAACTTTCCCGCCAAATGGTACAGTATTGTTCATTAAATCTTTTAAAAGTAAATCTATTGCATTTAACGCGTGTTTCGGTATCATTGTTACTTCGTCACAGATGATTACACTTGCATCTTTTATTAGTTTGCCTGCATTACTATTCGCTTTAACTTTACATACGCAGCCGTCATTTACAGGTACTGGTAACTTGAAAACCGAATGTACAGTTTGTCCACCTTTTAATAAAGTAGCCGCTATTCCTGTCCACGCCACGGCTATTACCTTAATATTTTGACCTCTTAAAATACTGATGAGGGTATTATATAAAAACGTCTTTCCTGTACCACCAGGACCGTCTATAAAGAAATATCTATTTTTGCTATTACTATCTGATACGGCATTTAAAATTAAATCTAAAATTTCTCTTTGATCATTATTAAACAACGCTACATTTTGTTCTCCCTCTAATTTCTCTGCTGCAGTATCAATAAAATCGTTTTCATTTTCATCTACGTCATCTGGCAACGGTAAACCAAAATCGCTTAATGTGAATCTATGTATTTTTAATATTTCTTGAATTTTTCTTAAACATTTATTTTGCGCTACTTTTTCGGAATTGTGCAATAAATAATCCTCCATCAAATACTGTTTAAATTTTTCCCACAAAGCTACGGCATTGGTGGACGTGTGGAAACAAATTAAATATGCAAATAATTCTCTTAATTGTCTCGGAAATTTATTTATCACTGCCTCACCTAAACAATTTTCGCATTCTTTATCATTTGCTAAAAGACCTAATGCGCGGGCAGCTTCTTGGTATGTGTTATACAACTTACCATCTACGGTACGCAAGTCCTCGAAACTTGTGGCCCCTTTCGCGTGTACTAATATTAAACGTAGATGGAACATTTCTATATCTCTGGGACTAACGGAAATCATTCGGCCTATTGGTGGTTTTGACTCGCGGTGCCTAGCCTTCCAAGCGTTATTAACAAATACATAATATTTTGGAATTTGCATATAAACATACTGCCGAGCATTTACATCTGTGCTATTTAGAATAAACCAGGCAGTTAAAGTTGTATTTTTTTTCGCTGCCCGTTCTACTGCTTTTTTCTCTTGACCATTAACGAAAAATACCGCCTGTTGGTATTTCAAATGAACAGCTAACTCAAATATTGTATGTGTTTTATCGTGTAAGGGATATTCCAGTAGCCTCCAACAACATTCTGGAGCAGAAACATACCTCGCATCTAAATAACCGTTGATTTCATCCCATTGAATTACTTTATCTTTATCTGGTTGACCTAATTTAATACTTGCGCAGTCATGACCCTTACACAGATAATCGCATATATATTTAACACTTTTAACCGAGGAGCATATTTCGATATTAATATGAGCTTTATACTTTTTTAGCAAATATGGATTGTAAGGTACTATCCATCTGTTATCTACTGTATATTTTACCAAACCGTTTTTCCAGAGAATATATATCTTTGCATTATAATCTGGCCTTTTGTAAAGAGGATAACCGTTAATATTTTCGTGTGTTTCGTTTCGAAATTCTTTAAGGTATCGTTTTGTGCATTTATTTTCATTCATGCAAGGTGAATATTTATTTAATATACCGCAGGGACCGTGGATCATGTGCGTTCGAACTAATTGATACAACTCTGGTTCATCGTCTTCATCTGGAATTTCGGCGCTTACAATTTCGTCTATTTCATCTTTGTTACGGATTTTACTTTCGCTATCTAATGTCAACAACAAATGCATATGTGGTAATCCACGTTTTTGGAATTCTATTACAAAAATAAAGGCCACGACTTTTCCAAAAATATCATCGTGAAGAATTTCATTCATCATACTTTTAATTTTTCTGTTGAAAACTCGCGCTACTATATCTGGCCGATCTGCAGAACTTTGACCTTCGCGTAACTGTTCAACTATTTCTGGCCATTTTGGATTACACGTTACTGTTATGAACAAATCAGGTCGGCCGAATTCTCTAACAATTGACATAGCGTTCTGATACATTTTTAACATAAAACGACTGCCACCTTGGAATGTCGATGGTAAAATAACCAATGTGCCAGCCTTACCGCCCTCATTATCTGCTAAATTATTTACATGGTCCATTAACCCATTATACAGCTCTACTCTGAGGGTAGGCTGATTTAATCTAATATAAGTCAATCTTTCAGCCTCGACTTTCACGTATGCATCTACAATGTACTGCTGAGTTAGCTTTCCGGCTTCTAAACACGGATTAAATGTGTCTCTAACTGCTAATCTATTCATGTAAAATTGTAGCATGCTTTGTTTTTTAATACCGTCGGCATGCTTTAGGTTCATGTTCCAGCCACATTCACCGCGAGGAAAAAGTATGGGATATGTCATGGGGTCGCAGTTTTCGCTGAATTGATTAATTCTAACAGAACCGCCTGCTCTTGGGTGAACACAAATGTCTCTATCTATTGGTGGCTCTCCGTCATTTGATGTAAAAACTACGGCCACTTCATTACATGTTGGTACATTATACCTACGCTTATCTTTTCGTCTGTCACTAACTATCCACAAATTAATTTCCGGCACTGACTGATTATTAATATTTGCCCTAGCTATTTCTCTTTGCTCTAATTCTTTTAACATCATGTACGCTTGAGAATACGGATTAATTTCTCTAATAATATCATCTAACTGCCCCATTATATTTGGTGTACACTGTTTATTGTATTCTACATTCATTCTTTCCTCTAACGCTTCCGCAGAATTTATAATGTATAACTGCGCATATTTTTCAACATTATTATTAGTTGGATATAAAGAACTGGCTGAATCATGATAAATTTGACCATGTATTCGGAAACAATATGGTCCTCTACCAGGAGGCATTGAAATTTTAGCCCCAAAGGAAGCAAAAGCTAACGCACTATTGTACTGTCTAATATTATGTTTAAAATTTCTACTGTCCGCGTTATTATTGATCATTAGACTTTTTATGTATTCCGGAAACTCGCCTAATTGATCTGCGTTTAACTTGCCTTTACGGCAGCAGTGTGTGAATTTGCCGTCCGAGGGCTTTTCATACGCAAAGTTTTTGGATGAACAGTAAGTGCACAGTGCAGACATTGGACCCAACGAATGCGGTTCAATTTGCATTCCTATACCTTTGCTAGCTAATCTAACTTTATCATTAACTTTATTTTTGCGTGCCTTTATTTTATTTTTATTTATTATATTATTTTTTAACAAACGCTCTTCTTTCTGCTCCGGTGTTTCTGTTTCAACTACTTTTTTAAAATTATCTTTTAACATATTTAAACGCCGTTCTTTATGTTCAGGTGTTTCAATTTCTATAGATTTTTTTAAATTAGTTTTTAACTTATTTAAACGATTTTCTCTTTGTTCCGGTGTTTCTGTTTCAATTGTATTTTTAAAATTATTTTTTAACCAATTTAAACTATTTTCTCTCTGTTCGGGTGTTTCTGTTTCTATTGAAATTTTAAAATTATTTTTTAACCTATTTAAACGATTTTCTCTCTGTTCGGGTGTTTCTGTTTCTATTAAAGTTTTAAAATTATTTTTTAATCTATTTAAACGACTTTCTCTCTGTTCGGGTGTTTCTGTTTCTATTGAAGTTTTAAAATTAATTTTTAACCTATTTATACGATTTTCTCTCTGTTCGGGTGTTTCTATTTCTATTGAAGTTTTAAAATTATTTTTTAACCTATTTAAACGATTTTCTCTCTGTTCGGGTTTCTCTGTTTCTATTGAAGTTTTAAAATTATTTTTTAACCTATTTAAACGATTTTCTCTCTGTTCGGGTTTCTCTGTTTCAATTGTATTTCTAAAATTATTTTTTAACCTATTTAAACGTTCTTCTTTTTGTTCATGTGTTTCTATTTGAATCATATTTTGAAAATTATCTTTTAATCTATTTAAGCGATTTGCTTTTTGTTCAGGTGTTTCATTTTTAATGTATTCTTTGAAATTAAATTTTAATTTATTTAACCTATTTGTTTGTTGATCAAGTGTTTCATTAGCTAAAATTTTAAATTTATTTTCTGTATTTAATTTTAGACGTTTGGACCGTTTTTCAGCTGTTTCATTCTCTTTACGCTTTAAATGATTTTCTCTTAATTTCTGCTGTCGTGTTATCGGAAATAATATTAAATTACGTGTTCGAAACATATTTAAAGTATGTGACCTAAGCTTATTGATATCATAATTTTCCTGTTCCGGATTGCGGTTAAATATGATACTCGTACAAAACGCAATTGCAAACAACCCACAATCAAAAGTGTTGGTCTGCTGTTGAACCCGGACAAATCTAACTGTTGGTCTAAAAGGAAACAGTCTTTCTAAATATAAACTGGCATTTGAATTTAAACATTGAGAATTCATGCTGTCATAAATAATAATCTTTGAACCGTCATAGTACGCGGTGAACCAATGACCAATACTACCAATATTTGCACCTGGTACGAATAAAATTTGTAAGTGTTTAGTTCCTTGTTGAACTGGAATGATACGGTCCGGAGCATTTACATATACTGTAGGCTGAGGGTTGAACTCAGTCATAGAACGGACTAAAGAAAAGAAAAAGTCTATGTGTACGTCTTCTAAGTACCCTGCAGGATTTAGCAACGTGTTAATATCCTGGTCTATTAACTGAATCTGATAGTTTACTGTCCTAATTCCTACATTACCCGTTTGATTACTTGTATGTACATTATTGATATTATTGTCCGCTACTGAAATGACAGATATACATGATTGAACCTGACTATTAATAAATTTTTCTTCTATATTTCCCGTATTATAATTTTTATTATTTTTTGCCGCATTTTTCTCGTTGTTTTGCTTGCGCTTAAGACGTTTAATTCTATCTTTACTTGGCATTTTGTTATGTACTTAAAAATTATACAAAACTTACAATTTTTGAGTGCGTTGTTCTTTTCAATATTTATAATTACCAATAATTACGTCAGGCCTTCGATTATAAGTCGATCAGGTTCTTTTCTGTTAGGATAATGGAATCTTGCACTCTTTCTCTTACTCTGCGGCAGTCAAGATGTAAACTTAATATTTAAAATATATGCATAGCATTATAAAAAATTAATACGAAATAAATTGGTATTTGTATTATTAGATTGCTAAATTACTAAATACTGTAAACTATGTACAATGTTTAGGCCGTGAAACTGCTCTCGTCATAATCGAGCGGCAATTACATAATGTGAAATATATATTATAATAGTGTAATGATTATAAATTTAAAGTAAATTACTTATACTTAAATAGAAGATCAACTCTCAAAAATTGTAGGTTGGTCAAACTTGCAATTAGCTATAACACGCGGCCCGCCAGAGACGATGAAATATCCGCCTAAATATTTTTTTAATTAGTGCAATAAATAATTTAGCATATTTTGGAGCATACTTCAGCTAAATAAAAATAATGGAGACACATCTTTTGTAGGTTTACGGAAAACAGGTTAAAAACTACTGACGCCGGGTAAACAAGAAAACATAAGAATTTAATAAGAAATAAAATAATATAAAAAAAAATAATGAAATCACAAATTAAAATTTCTATTAGCTTGGTTACAAATGACATTTTTCTACTTGTAAATTGCGAACTTGCAAGTTGATTTTTCGAGGGTTGTAAACGATATAAAATATTTCTCACCTTAGATTTGAATCTAACTGCACACTAAACAGGATTTATTTTATTGTGACTACTGCAGCTCCAGATCAAAGATAATGAATATTAATTCGCAATATAAATATATTGTAACAAAGCACAATAAATGAAATTACTCTACACACAGGTGAAGAAGCAATATTCTTGATAAACAAATTTTGTTTTCTATGCTGTCCCTGATCTCAAATTAGTATTTCCGAAATGTCGGTAAATGAGAAATTATTAATACCGACGGCGTACAATACCGATAAATACAAAAATTAAATTATTAAAAATTCAAAAATAATAAATTTTAAATAATAATTTATTCATAATGTTATAATAGAAATATACTTTTAATTTAAATGAGAATTTACCTTTAAAACGAAATGAACGTGTTATATACAATAACGAAATAATTATAATACTTACTTTTAGCGTGTGTCACAGTTGCAAGGTTTGTTGTTCGAATCTTTAACTTCCATTTTAATTGATCATAAGATAAGGGAGAACTTTTGAACGAAAACTGATACTCTGGCATTAGTGCTTATATTCCAAATGCAACCGTTTTCAAATGGTTGCAACATAAACTTCTTCACTGATTCATACTAATAACGTAATAACATAATAACTGTTAATAAAATATAAAGTATTGGTAGAGATTAATTGCACTAAAATGTATACTTACATGAAATACATTCAAAATTTGTGTATAATCATTCATATTGTATTTTTGTTAAAATAAACTGCAACTATTGTTCAGTGTACCTACATTATTATTATTATTTTTCGCATTCATAACTGTAAAATGAAAATTACAAATTAAAAAAAAAACATAAGAGGAAGGTCTTTATTGCAGTTACTGTAATTTAATAAAATCCACTAATATGTGTATTAGTGGATTTTATTAGATGATTGCAACTCCAATAAAGACTTTCTTCATATTAACAACCAGTCGATAAACCAATCCTGCATTAAAAACATATTTATCATAAAACGTATTTTATTAAATTTATTTTAAATTTTACTTCGTCCGTTTGATTGTAATTATTTTTAATAAAAATAAAAATAGTACATCCCCGCCAGCTTGTATTATTTTTTTCATAATAAAGATGTTTTAGGACAACACAATCTGTTATGTACATACATTCATTCGGAGTTAAAATATATCTTCTGCTACTTACAGGTTTTGTTAACAGATTGCAGGAAATTAATACCACGTATTGTTTGTCTACTATTGTGAACGATTTTAGCTCAGAATTGAAAATTTCCGATATCCAGTTATCACAATTAATTGTTGATTTTAAGTCAAAATCTTCTAATGATATTATGTAGTTTTTTATTATCATTAGTTAATTTTTTATCGCGTCTCTAATTTAAAATGAAGTACAGTACTCAAGACAGTACTAAAAATCACCTATAATAAATAACTTGTTATTCAATATAATAGGAATTTATTTGTAACTTACTTTTTCTAATACGTATGCAAAGTATATCCCGGCTTATAATTATAGGTGTACTTGTCATTTTGCAAATACAATAAACAACAATGTGCTGGCAAGACTTTTAAGTAAATTATGAAGGTCTGACACATAACATGTTTTGACAAATGATTTAATTTCTTCGAACTTGTCGTTCACTTAATAAAATAGAGGGGTGAAACGCATATGAATCAAAAGAAGAACACCTGCTCAAAAAATGCGCGTTATTTGAATTATTCCTATAAATCTCTTGTATATAAAGAACAGAATATCAATTAATTGAATTATTTTCTGAAAAATAATGTTTCTGCTTTTGCAGGAATAATAAGTTGTACTCTTTCGTCTTTCATATTCTTTAGTACTACTTATTTCCAATCTTTTGTATATTTCTTTCCTTTTTATATCTTTCTCTACATTTCTTATACATACATATTTTATTTTATATTTATTTAAATAATAAATAATAAGTACAAACCAACATATGTTCTGAGTATTTGTATCAAACGTTAAATGTCAGAAAATTTTAATTATACCATATACAATTTCTACAATAATAATATATATTTTGCTCAATATTATAAAGTACGAATGCATAGTTCATTTAACTATATCTTTGTCCATTTTCAAAATTATTGTACTTCAATATTCGTACTTATACTTGTCAAAGTTACTTCATCACACATTTGGCAACATTGACTTTTGACATTGGAAACGTCAAAATTTATATTAATTAAATACGTTATGTTTTAAACTTAAATTAGTTGTAACACATTTGCTCAAGTCTATTATTCATGAAATTGTTTTTAAATCTTTGATATCAATGTTCTATTAAAAGATATAATCATTTAAAGTTCATAGGCAGATTGTCAAAAGTGACGGATGACGGCGTGATTCTTCTTAAAGTTAGACATGGCCTCTGGGATCCATTGTTTCATGGCAGCATTTGTGCAAAGTTTTAATTTTTTACACGAAAACTACTAATAGTAAAAATATAAGACACCCAAAAGGCACCAGATCTCATTAGCCCCCACATATTAAAAAAAAATTTATAACAATCACTTGCATGGTTCAGGCTGTAGGCGATTACAAAAGTTACTCGATGCTCGTGATGAATCTATAGATAGATAGATAGATAGATAGATAGATAGATAGATAGATAGATATATAGTGAATGTAATCGTTTAGTATAGTGATAAAGGATATGGACCTGATCAGATACCTCCTAAATTCATTAGAACCTGCGCTCACTATCTCTCTAAACCACTTCACATTATTTATAGTCAGTCACTAAAAAATGGAATCTTTCCAGACGCATGGAAAGTTTCTTATATAAAACCCATTTTTAAATCTGGTAACGCAAATGATGTCACGAACTATATGCCTATATCACTGATGTCATCTTTTGGAAAAATTTTTGATGCTCTAGTAACAAAACAACTAAAATCAAAATTGGAACACATGATAATACCAGAGCAGCACGGTTTTTGTTCAGGTAGATGGGTAATAAGTAATTTAATACCATTCAAAGAATATTTGAGTTCGAACATGGACAGAAAGAAACAAGTAGATGTAGTATACACGGACTTTAGTAAGGCTTTTGATCGTATCCATCACCCTACAATTATATCAAAACTAGATAAGATTGGAATACACGGTTCGTTACTAAGATGGATCGAGTCATATATATCTTTCAGGTCGCAGCTTGTTTATTGCAATGGTTTTAAATCTCGAAATATCCAAGTTACATCAGGAGTCCCTCAAGGATCGCATCTTGGACCCTTTCTTTTCAATTTATTTATTAACGACATTGCTTATTGTTTCCAACATTCAAACTTTCTATTATACGCTGGCGATCTGAAAATATATAAAACAATAATGGGTAATAATGACTGTATGGAACTGCAGGATGATCTCAATCGCTTCTTTACTTATTGCAAAAGGAATCATTTATCATTAAACATCAAAAAATGTCATATTGTTAATTTCACAAGAAATCATACTACCATAAATTTTTCATACAATTTGAACAGCAATAACATTAATAATATGACATCAGTAAAGGATTTAGGTGTAACCTTTGATTCTAAATTAACAGATAATTTACATATAGACAAAATGATTAATGGTGCTTTCAAAACACTGGGCTTTATAATAAGGAGTTGCAAACACTTTACTGATCCATATTGCTTAATACAAATGTTTAATTCACTTGTCAGATCTAAATTAGAATATGCATCAGTTATTTGGAACCCCTCATACAATAACAACATTCAATTAATTGAAAATATTCAAAAAAGATTTATGTATTTCCTATGTGTCAAATTTAAAGTACAAGCTTATGACTTTGAAGCAAGACTCAAATATTTTCATATGAGTAAACTTGAGAACAGAAGAACTTATGCTGATATGATATTATTGTATAAAATATTTAATAATATGATAGAAAGTAGCTCCGTTATTGGTAAGTTTAATACACATGTTCCACATAAAACAACACGAAACAATAATTTATTTTATTTGAACAAAACATTAACAAATAGCCACAAAAATTCCCCAATAAACAGATTAATGTCAACATATAACCACAGATTTCAGCACATCGACATCTTCAACATAACTCTTAATTCTCTAAAAAGGGAACTGAAGTCTTTGCTATTGACATAAGCACCTACTTTTAAAATTTTAAAATTAATATATTTTTCCTTTTTTTTTGTAATATATTTATTCGTCATTCTAATATGCTACCTTGTGTCATGACAATATTTGTATTAATGTATGTAATTGTCAATTTGTGGGAACCCATTATTGGTTTTAATTAACTGTTGGTTCTCCTATGTACCAAAAATAAAAATAAAATAAAAAAATAAAATTTCAATAAATCAAAATGATTTATTTTCGGTTTAACAAACATCAGCCAAAAATAGCGGGAAACGTAATAATATTTGTTAAACCGAAAATAAAGCAGTTTTGTTTTTCGCAAATGAAGTTAAAAGCTGTGGTTGACGTCCCTGAACAGGAATCTGAAATTTGTTTGTTGATATTTTCTGTCGTTTATTTACTAGAAATAGATTTACCTTCGTTAGTGGGACCGACGCCAAAAAAGTCGCAAAATAATAAATTTTAAACACATTTGTCCTATAAACTACATGGTTTGAAAGCACCATTTAGCCGCAAATTACAATTGGATAAAAATCTGATAGTTATTTGTTGATATTTTTTGTTGATTACTTAATAGAAATAAAACAAATTTCTCTAACTTCCGAGATATTTTGAAATATTTTCAAATTTCATTATTTGAAAAAAAGTCTTTAACTAACCCCTCGTAAAATTTAATTCTCAGTAACTTTTTTAAAATAAATTATTTTGTAAAATTTAACGTTTATCCGGAAATCCACTTTCCCAGGCATTTGATCATCTTTCTCAAATTAAAAAAAATCACAACGCCTATGTTTATTATTTGTAATTTACAAAACTCTGGTTCTACGTATAATTCGATTAGTAAAATCCAAAAAAAATGTTCTTGAAATCATATCATCCACCCATTTCTGGTTGCAGCCACTTGTGCACAAAATAATGCAACAATTATTGATTTTCGGCTGAACGGTAACTTATTTGAAGAAAGGTTCTTAGAATTCAATTTTAATGTGGGTTAGTTAAAAACTTTTTTCAAATTTGCACATTTTAAATTATTTTTTTTTAATATTTTTTTTTTTTTTTTGTATCTCCTAAGAATTTTACAATCTATCTAAATATAAGATAATAAGTAAAAATATAACAGCAAATGAATTACATGAGGAGCATTTGTCCACTGACAAAAACTCGAAATATTAACTATATAATGTTAGTTAAATCTATCTACTAAATCTAATGGTTTAAAACGTTTTAATCGTCGTATGTCCTCACTGCTGTCTAACAATTTCACTGCACTTATGTTTGGGTGGGCTTCAAGTCTTTTAAGATATTTGGTACTAAATTGTTCGATTGTTTCTTTCACTGTACACATGTTGAGGTCTCTGTGGATGTTTACATTTGGCACATACCAAGGAGCATTTGTAATTGTTCGGAGGCACTTAGATTGAAAGCGTTGAAGTATTTCAATATTGGAGTTGCTTGCTGTTCCCCAGAGTTGTATTCCATACGTCCAGACTGGTTTAAAGATGCTTTTATATATCAGTAGTTTGTTTTCCAGTGACAGTTTGGAAGTTCTACCTAATAGCCAATAGTGCTGCCTGAATTTTAGTCCCAGTTGTTTTCTTTTTGAGAAGATGTGTTTACGCCATGTTAGTCTTCTATCAAGATGTATTCCTAGATATCTTGTTTCTTCAGTTTGCGGTAGCGGTTGGTTATTGAGTGTTACCACAGGACACGTACTTTTATTCAAGGTAAAGGTTACATGGACTGATTTGGTTTCGTTGGCTTTTATTCTCCAGATTTTTAGCCACTTTTCGATTTTTTTAAGCTGTATTTGAAGAAGATGTGAGGCCTCTGCTGAATTTTTATGACAAGCTAGGATTGCTGTGTCATCAGCAAATGTGGCAACTGTAGAATTTGGAGTTGTTGGAATATCAGCCGTGTAAATGAGGTAGAGAATAGGTCCAAGAACACTACCTTGGGGTACTCCTGATTTGATTGGGTATAATGGACTACATTCTTCTTTGTATTTTACTGTAAAATATCTGTTTGTTAGATAGGATTCTAGGATTTGATAGAAGGTATGAGGGATGTTACTTTTTAATTTATATAGCAGGCCAATATGCCACACTTTATCGAACGCTTGCGAAACATCTATAAAAGCTGCTGAACAGTAGTGTTTTCTTTCAAATGTTTTGTTTATTACGTCGACTACTCTATGAACCTGCTCAATAGTTGAGTGTTGTTTTCGGAAGCCAAACTGATGATCAGGAATTAATTTTCTTCGCATAAGTATGGGCTCCAGTCGTTTGATGAAAAGTTTTTCAAATACTTTTGAAAGTACAGGTAGTAAACTTATTGGACGATAGGACGATGTTTCCTCAGCGGGTTTCCCTGGTTTGTGTATAAGAATAATTTGAGCTACTTTCCATTTTGATGGAAAAACTCCAAGTTTTAAGATTGTGTTAAATATATAAATTATAAGAATGATTGCTTTAAATGGGTGTTGTCTTAAAATTTTTCCAGAGATTAAATCGTATCCGGGAGTTTTTTTGGATTTATATGTTTGCATATTATCTCGAAAACATTCTTCGGTTTAAAATGTTGTATAGGATAATCCAACTGAAAGGGATGTTCTAACGTGTTGTATATGAATTGTTCATCTTCTGGTGGTATCGAGGGTGGAAAAGGTTAGAATACTTTTGTTAGGTGATTTGCAAAGGCTAGAGCTTTGTCAGAGTCATTCTTTGCCCATAGTCCGCCTTCTTTCCTAATAGGTGGAATGTGTTGTTGGGGCTGTTTGATTTTTTTCGTTGCTTTCCATAATGAGTAGTCACTTGCTTCTGTTGCTGATAAATTCTCAAGATAGTTTTGAATTGTTTCATTTTTTTCTTGTTGCAATATTTTTTTCAAGTCTTTGGTGGCTTTATTTAATTTACTTTTTACTTGGGGGTCTCGAGTTGTCTGCCAGATTCTTCTAATTTTCCGTTTATGAGCTATTAAATGTTTGATGTACGCTGGTACGTTTGTTACAGTATTACAAGATTTTTGTATTGGGGTCGATTGCCAAGTAGATTCCTGAATTGATTTTGTTAAATGTTCTACAGCATTATCTAAGTCTTCTTGAGATTTTAAGCTGACATTTAACGAGATTTTACTTTCTAGTATGTTCCTGAATTTGTGCCAATTCGTTTTTTTATTACAGAGAGAGGCGGGTTTATCTACTTTTGGTATTTGTGTACTGAATATTAGAATTACGGGTGAGTGGTCTGATGATAAATCTACGCAGGATTCTACTTTAAAATATTTTTCTGATTTTCCACTGACTATGAAAAAGTCAAGTAGATCAGGTATTTTATTTGGGTCAGTCGGCCAGTAGGTTGGTTCTCCAGTTGAAAGGGTTATGTAATGTTTATTCTGGATAGTTTTGAGTAATTCTCTTCCTCTTGGTGTAATGAGTCTCGATCCCCAAATTTGGTGTTTAGCATTGTAATCTCCACCAGCAATGAATTTATTTCCCAATGTATTAAAAAAGGTAGTACATTCTTCGTTTTTAATTATATGTTTCGGTGGCATATAAATTGCTGACACTACAAAAGATTCCGATAGCGTTTCAATTTTTATATTTGTGGCTTGCAAATATTCTTTCTGGTATTTTACAAGTTCATAATGTTTAATTGAATTTTTTACAATAATTGCAGTTCCACCATGAGCCGTTCCGTCAGGATGATTTGTTGAATATATTGAATAATTTGGTATTTTAAGGTAGTTTTTATTCGTGAAATGAGTTTCTGATATAAGTATTATATCTAGTTGGTGGTTAATAATAAATGATTTTAATTCTTGGCTATGTTGAGCCAAGCCGTTGGCATTCCATAATACAATTTTCATCTGAGTATTCATTTTATTTTTGAAATTAATGTTGTTAAAATATTTAACATTGTGTCCATACGTTCCATTAGTTTACATAACATTTGTTCTAGATTTTTATTAGAATTACCTTGTGTGTTTATTTCCGGGGTAACGATTTCATTAGCTGGCGTCTCGACCTGTGAATTTTTTGCAGTATTTGCATTAATATTAGTAGGTTGCTGATTAGACATTTTTGCAACACTTGCATATGTATTGTTATTGTTTACATATTGTGCTGGACGGATGTTGATATTATTATTTGTAGGTCGTTGAGTAATTTGTTTAGTACGTAAAGTGGGATATTTTCTTTTTTGAATCTCTTTGTATATTGCGCAACCTTTGTAATTTGCAGGGTGTTTTCCATCACATAAGGCACAGGTTGCATCTGTATTAGATGGTTTTTCACACGTAGATGTATGATGATTTTTCCCACATTTCACACAGCGTGCTTGCCGCTCGCAGTAGTTATGGGTATGTCCGTATCTTTGGCAATTAGTACACTGTACGATTTGTCGTTTTACTCGCGGAGGTTCGAATTCAATTCTGCAGTTTAATAAATATTTAATGTCGTATACTTTTTTATTATTTTCCTGCTGTTCTAAGTCCACATAAAACATGGGAAGCGGCTGTTTAGTTTTCCAATTTTTAATATTGTGAATATTAATAACTTTGTGACCATACGACTCTATTTCAGTTTTCAAATATTCTATATCCGCAGAGTAGTGGATATTTCTTAGGACTGTTCTAAAGTTTCTTTTCTGTTTTAACTGATATGTATGAAAAGCCGTTTTTTTCTCTGTTAAGGTCTTAATGATTTTTGTGTAACTCTCAGATGTATGGGGTTGGACTTTAACCTGATTGTTTGACATTGATTTTAAAAAATAATCATCCTTGGCTACTAAGTTCAATATTTCCAGTAATGGTTGCAATTTAATTATATCAGGAATAAAAATAGGTGGCGGTTTAGGTTCTCGTTTTTCAACTGTATTTTCGTCATCATTATCATTTTCTGGGTCTTGATTAGTTAATTCCTGGAATCTATTTTGAGTATTTATCCTTACCACAAAATCAGTTAGAGTTTTTTGTCTGACGTTCCTGCTGTTAATTTCTGGACTGTTTCGTTTTGTTTTGTTTGATTTAACTGTTTGCCATTCTGAGCTACTGTTCGCGCTGTTCGATAAAGGTGGAAAAATCTGGGTGTATCCTGTAGGAGAGTTTTGAGTTTGAGGCTGATTTTCGATTTCGGATATCTGTGTAAAGGGAATTGGAGTATTAGTTTGGAGAGGATTCTGAGAAGCGTCCGTTATGGGGTTGGCTGGGGGCGTATTGGTTGATGAAAGTGTCTGAGGATAAGTCGTAGTTGGTGTTGTGTTGGAATTTCTAAGTGGTGAATGGTTAACAGGCATAGCTAGGTTGGTTGGGGATGTGCTGGGTTGATTTACTGAGCTTGGCTGGTTTAGTACCAATGCTGCATTCTTAAGCTCTGACGGTATAGATGTTTTCCCGCTAGGTGGAATCAAAAAGAAGACGCCGTCTCTTTTTGTTATTTTAGCTATTGACTTTTCAGTCTTCTTCGACATACTTCATTGCGATGAACACAGGAAATAAATTTGTACTGTAAGCACACACTGTATGACACACTTTTCGACACTGCACGCGCACGGAATAGAACCACACGTCTGCACTGCTCGACGGTTGTAAGCCAACTGGGATTTTTTTTTTTTAATATTTGAAGTTAGAGAAATTTATTTTATTTCTACTAAATTAGCAACAATATATATCAATAAATAAAGGTCAGATTCGTGTTCCGGGATTTCAACTACATCTAATAAGTACATATCTAAAAATTTAAAACCTCGAATATAAAAGACGTGAAAAATTTATTAAAAAAAAAATCTACAAAAAGCTGTCCCACCCAAAACTGAGTAAAGATAGGAGCTTGTAACTATAATTTTTGAATTCTATGCGTCGACGTGCAGAAGTGACCAAAATGTGATTGGTAACAATCGGATAGTAAACACAGGAGCTACGTATTTTTAAATGCATAATTTTGTAGCTCCAGGTAATGAAGGTTTTTTCTAAGTTCTTTCGGAAATTTGCAAAAGTTCAAAATTTTAAAAAAAGTTTTAAACTAACCCTATATAAAATTTAAGTCTTAATAAACTTGTTCAAATAAATTGTTTTGTAAAATTTACCGTTCAGCCGGAAATAATTTATTGTTGTTAATTTTTGTAGAAAAAAATAAATACAGGCTCGTATCTCAAAAACGGTAAACCCTATAAAATAAATGCTTCTAATAAACTACATCTGAAATTTAATTTTCAATAACTATTCTTCTACAACTTTTCCTCGAAAAATGTTTATTTTCGGAAATACCCTATAAAAAAAGGCCACACCCAAAAGTGGGTGGAGATATGAAGTCCTGACCTAGATTTTCGTATTCTACGGGTCAAATTCTTAAAAAGAACACCATTTTGTGGCAAACGGAGCATAAATAAAGGCGCTGTGAATTTTTAAAGTTTTTTAACATGAAATTGATCGCTTGTTGTACGATAGGAATTTTGTGAAGTTGAAAATTTCGAAGAAAGCTTGAAGGTAACACCACGTAAAATTTTATTCCAAACAACATTGTTCCTATAAAATATGAGTGTTAAGTGAACGGTTTAATCGGAAATCCGGATTGGATGAAAAAGTCGGAAAATTTTCATCCAATTGTAATTTGCAGGTAACCGGTGCTTTTAAACCATGTAGTCTATAAAAAAAAAGTTGTTTAAAATTAATTTTTACATATAACCCGTATATTTTTATTTAATAGTTTGCGATTTTTTATTCGTCGGTCTGTGAGTTTGTAGTACTTTTTTCCAATACCGGAGGTAAATCTATATCTAGTAAAAAAACGGCAAAAATTTTTAACAAATAAATGTCAGAATCGTGTTCAGAGGCCTCAACTACATCTAATAAGTTCAATTGCAAGAAAAAAATTGTTTTATTTTCGAATTAACAAACATGTCCCAAAAATAGCGGGAAAAGTACTTTTGCAAATGTTTGTTAAACCGAAAATAAAGCAGTTTTTTTTTTTGCAAATGAACTTAAAAGCTTAAATTATATAAAAAGATGTTAAAAAAAAAATTAAGAGAAAAAAGCATTGTTCGAATATAATACTAATGCAGTTTTTAACCAAGGCGATTAAATTGTGACACGTCGTCCTAATCGTCCTAAACCTAAATTTCAGAAAACAGTAGATAATTATGTTCCATGTGCTAATTGTAAGGCTTTTCATAGAACATCTACGCTGGAAAAACACTACAAACACTGTACAAATGTAACAAAAGCAACTGGTGTTAGAAGGTTGTGTCGATCATTGGTGCGCCAAAAAGTAAGAGAAGAATTGCAACACGTCGAGGATGTGCTTCCAAATGGTAGAAATGGTATTCTAACACTGACCCTAAGGAATGATGACAGAATTTTATTATATGGTGCTCACCTCAGTGCTAAATACCTGCATGCAAAACACATGGACAACCATATACGTTCAGATATGCGAATTCTTGCAAAACTTTTAATTCAAATGAAAGAACGCGATCCTTCAATTATAAAATTGCTAGATTGTTTACAAACTTGTAAATTTAAATTATTACTACTCGTTCATAAAATGTGTTGTTACGATAGAATTAAACGATGTTTTACAATATCATCGTTAACAGTGAACATTGGGAATATATTACCAAAAGTGTCTAATACTTTTGTTACTAAATTCATCCAAGAAGATAATGCAATAATACAATGTCAGGTAGAGACTTATAAAACATTACCGAAAATGAATTAAAATATGCAATTAGTTACTGTAGCAAATGCTAATCTAACCGAAACTAAAATGTCAAAAACCAAACAAATTCCGCTATAGGCGGATATTTGTAAATTAAATGAATATTTGCTTTCTGGTGCTAAATCAGCATATGATAAATTACGAGATAATTTTACTTATGTCGCATGGCATCAATTAATGATACATTCTTTAGCATTATTATTGATTTTTAACAGAAGGCGTACTGGAGAAGCGGAACATAGATATTTCAAAATATAGCAAGCTGACAGCTTATTTGAAGAGTGACTCTAAGGGGTACAAACCGAAAAAAGCAGCCGTTTTGGAAAAAGAACATATAGACCGATTTTTGACGATGTCTTCTGATGAAGAGTATTTGATGATTAAGGTAATGAGATTCATTGTTAAGACAATATGAGGATTAAATTTTGAATTATTTTAAGTTGCATTAATAATGGGGATCGACCTACATTTCACGTAGGTTCACCATTATCGAGTAAGGATTTTCTGGCAATGCTGTAGAGTTGTGTAGAAAGTACATTTCCTCACGTCCAAAGAAGTTGCCACACAGATTCTTTATATGTTATGTGAATAAAAAATGTACTGTGCAACCTATTGGAATCAACACATTGTCAAAAGTACCTTCAAACGTTGCTTCGTTTCTGAACTTACCAAACGCGGATACTTACACTGGCCATTGCATGAGACGCACTTCAACAACTTTGTTGGCCAATAAAATTGCTGATATTACAACTATTAAACGATATACGTTCAGATATGCGTATTTTTGCAAAACTTTTAATTGAAATGAAAGACGCGATCCTTCAATTATAAAATTACTAGATTGTTTACAACCTTGCAAATTTAAATTATAGTCGAAATTTTTAAGCAGTAGAGAGACGTCATCAATATTTGTAACTAGATTATGACGTCACGAATTACAAAGTTTATATGTGCATTAGTTTAGAAAATGTGTTGCGTGTTGCATATGGCAATGCCAAATTTAATAACAACAAATAAAATGATAACATACCTCTCGAACTGCTTTTAACGGCAGTAATGGTCCACCGTGTGCCAGTTCTTTTTCAAAATACGCAATCGCATTTGCAGTTAGCACTTGCGACTGCTTTGATAATGCTTTAGGCATTATTACTTACGCTAATAAAATAAACGTATAACAAGAAACAAAGAACACGAATACGAACAATTATAAGGAACAATACAACTTAAACGAACAAACAAAGATTTTATATTATATTATTTGACAACTCAATCAATCGGCGTGACAAGAAACAAATATATGTAAACATATTTTATTTGAGTCGTAGCCAACGTGTGTTAAAAAAAATACACTGCAATTATTATAAATAAATTGAAATGTCAATAAATACCTTATATTTTAATTTGAAATAATAGTAAATATAATAAATAAGTAATTTTTTTATGATACCTTTTTTTACTACTCGGTTTTCTAAATAAAAACATCTTTCGAAAATTTCTACAAGTTTTATTTCGTTTTGTAACGTTTTTTTCAGGTCTATGACGTCTCTCTACTGCTTAAAAATTTCGACTATATTACTACTCGTTGTTCATAAAATGTGTGACGTCTGTATGTATCTCGCATAACTCAAAAATGACTGGCCGGAAAATTTTAAAATTTTGTATATGGGGCTGCTATAAAATCTAGATGTGCACCTCGCATTTGTGTTGCAATCGGCAGTGCCAAAAGGGCACTTTGCTCGTAGTGTTTTTATGAATTTTTTTCATATCTCAAAAACTATTAGTCGTAGAATGTGGAAATTTTGTTTATGGAATTGCTATAACATCTAGTTATAAACCTCCATTTTTGGTTCCAATCGGCGTTTCCAAAAAGGCAGTATAATTTTGGCAAAATCTTAATAAAATTAATAATTTAGTTGGCTTTTAATTGTTTTAGGAAACATTTGATTTGTTAAATTGACGTTGACAAGCTGGAATAGTATATTAAAACATAAGTTGTAGAAGGCAACCTTTTCAAGCACGAGTTTGAATTTCGGTAGCGAGCGCGAAGCAGCGAGTGCCCGAACGAACGAGTGCTTGAATTGGCTTCTATAACGAATGTTTTATACTATTTTCTCTGTTTCGGCTTTTATTTACATTATTTTTTATAATAATATTTGACAATTTCCATTAAGGGATTTTTTTGATAGAATAGTTAGGTTGGTGACAGTGATTTCTGTTTCTTTTATACATAGTAAAACAAGCAATTTGTTTCATGGCCTCCCAAATAAATTAGAATTACTTTGTCAGTTGCCTAGATATTTTGTGTATTTAATGCAGTCATGCCAATCTCAAATAACAAAATATAACCAAAAATCGTTTAAGAATGAAGCTCCTTCCAACATCAATAAGCGTGCTGGAATATGATATTCTAATTCCGAAACAGAGAAAAATATATTCCTGAGAATTATGTACGAAGTAAACGAAAATAACATCTCTCTCTTTATGAGATTTCTAGCGATTATAGTAATTTTGTGCAGTGCGATAAGGAAAAAACTAAAATTACTAGCGTATTTATTAATTAGTAAAATTATAATATTTGATAAATTAAAGACAAATTTTTACTCTATTCTCATCTTTCTAAATGTTTATAATAAGATAGTTGAATTAATAATTGTAGAAATAATGTAAATAAAAACTAGTACTTTAGCAATTGCGTAATTACCCGTTTTTCAAGAATAGAATAATCGTATTTCACTGTCAACTGAAATAAGTTTAATTGAAGGCAGCAAAAAATTAATGTATAATTTAATAGTCGTATAAGGAAGTCATGTGGTGCCCACAACAGATTTTTTTGTCATTTTGATTGTTTTAGCTTCGTATAATGTTATTGGTCTTATTATTGATTTGTATATTCTGATTTTGGTATTTTTTGTTAATAGTTTGCTTTTTAATATTTTTTTATTTGCGTAAATAGCTCTACTTGTTGCTATAATCTTTTCCTTAATTTCTGTTTCTCTTTCTCCTTTACTTGATAGCATAATGCCTCGATATTTAAACGTGTCTACTTGTTCAAATGTGTGTTCTTTGATTTTTATTCCTTTGTTTTCAGCATTCTCTTCTAGCAGCATTATTTTAGTTTTTGCTTCGTTGATTTTTAATCTTATCTTATCTCCTTCGATCATTATTTCTTGCAGCATTTCTATCATTATATTCCTGTTCTTCGTTGCAATAACTATGAGAAGATAATGGAGGCGGTTTTGAAAGGTAGGCTTCCTTTGTCCGAGGGGGGCGGTGTGGGTAGATTTATTAGGGTTGCTACTTGTATGACATTTATTAGTTTTTTTTGGTTTTTTGTTGCCAGGTGTTTCTTTTGTTATGTATGAATCTTTTGATTTGGCTTCAAGTATTCTGGAAGTGGTTAGGGGTTGATTAATTTGAGTTTGCAGGTGTGTGAAATTTATGAGTTTTATGGACGTGAGAAAAAATTTTCTTTGTAAATTTTTATTTAGAGGATGATGTTCAGGTCCCTTACCGCCAGGTAGAGATCTCTGTCGCTTAGTCAAATTTATTACTGGGAATTTTTATATTTGTTCGTACGTTGACAATTCTCTGGATTATTGTTACTGTATGAGTAGATTGTTGTTATTTTTTATTTATTATTATTATATTTTTTAATTTTTACTGTATAAAAAGAAAGTTGGTATCTAACAGACGTGTTCGGCCTTTATGGGAAGATTTTGTAACAAAACTTTGGAAGAGGGAGATTTCCTGTGAATGAGTAGTGGGGAAAAACCTTCTACCTATATAACGAAGAGTTGTGAGCTATGAAAACTATATCTGTTTAGACTTAACAGTTTAAATAAGCTATATTCTGATTAAGAAATCGTTATCGTTCGTCATCATGAGTACATATGAACAATTGTGTTTTGAACTCTTTGGAGAAGCTAGTGAAATCTGTCGTCAGCCGGAACCGAAGAAAAAGAAGAAGAATATTGAAATTATCAGTAATGTTAAAGTTAAGCCGGCTCGGTCTGCGGTTAAACAGAATAAAACAAAGAAAAGTGAAATTTTGAAAAAGAAGAAGTCAGCAAACGAAACACAACAATCAACAACTAAGGAAGATCTGATCTACACGCCCGAGTGTCCTTTGACACCGGACATCATCATCGTTCCTCTGGTTAATGAAAAACCCCAAGAGCTGCAGGTCCAGTAACAATCTGTGCCAGACAAAAGTGCAAAAAATAGTGATTGTGACATAGTGAAACAACCATGGAGTTCTTCATTCCGTACACCTGAACGGGCGCCAACACCGGATATCATATTCATCGACGATGATAAGGATGACGAGTGCCAGATACCACAGCAGTCATCATCAATAAACGCGGAACCGTTAGAAAAAAAATGCTTCATGGTTGGACCAGTATGCACAAGACTGGAATGACGAAACTGAAGATTTTCCTAATATAAATTTAGAATTCATAACGGGAACGGCCTCAGTCGATATATATTTCGCTTTACCAATAAATCTAAGTAAATACGATCATAACAATAGACTACTGCAGGGAAGTTTTATATATATTGATGAGGTTGAACGAAAAAAATTTGTTAATATTGGTTTAAATCCTCACAATAAATTTAAAATAACCATAAGACTTGTAGATATTCGAACCAGTCAACAAATTGACATTATTAATATCGGGAAAATTTGTGAATATTTAAATCAAAATGTAAAGAATTCTCTTCTGACAAAGACATCAGGATGTAATAAGGGTAATTATGTAAGCGGTGTTAATATTACGAAGTTACCAATGCAAAAAATTAAATTATTATACAAAAGAAATTTTATTGTTTTGAATAAAGATGAAATTGAAAATTTAATTAATGCTCAAAATTTATTACAGAATCTAACATTATCTTTGGAAAAGAGATTTTCTAATATTGACATTTATACAAATTATTTGAATTTTCTACAAAAAACAGCCATCTGTAAACTTATCGATATAAGTTTAGATTTAAGAAAAACAGCATATAAAACGTTATTACAGAATTGTGACATGGATTATTGTTTTATAAGTGTAATATTGTGGGAATTATCTACATACTATAATGTTAAGTTGAACATGGATTTGGAATATGTGTATCATTATATGAATAGGGAAAAAAATATGTGACAATACTGAAATAAAACACAGTTACTTAAAAATGAATGTGTATGTATTTTCTATCAATAATACTAGTTTTTTACAATGTTTTGAAAATTGTCTTATGTATATAAAAGATGTATGTAACAGCAATATGAAATACATAGTTAATTAAAATATATTTTGTAATTTATTTTCTATTACTAATTTAATCTAGTTACATTGTCCTGAAATAATAATGAAACAATCTTTTAATATAAACATCATTCAGCATACGGTCATGTCTGTTAAACAATTTTTGAAAATAGTTTAGAGAATATCCGTTAATTCTAAACAACAGATAAATTAGACAGTAATGACCGCATACTGACGAAAAATAGTCTTGCATGTTAAGTGTATTATAATTCCAAATTACAGTATTACGTTTTAAAAACTGGATATGCTGAGGGATTTGTGGTGGTCGTCCATAACTATCGAAATATTCTCCACGCCCGTTACGGTCAATGAAGATGGCGATCCAATGGCTCCCAGGGTCTGACGCGCCATCGAAATTCGCTACAATGGCGCAAGGGTAGTTTACCTGCGTAGGTAACTTATCTGCTGCAAAGACGCCATATTGACACGCATTCCTGAAGTAGCGATGAAGAATCGTCTCTAAGAACACCGCATTCATCTTTACAATAACTGTTGTACCATTTACATAGATGAAGTATATTCTCGGACGCACATATCATACTGCTGTGTGCATATGGAATACAACATTTAGTAGTAATATCCGATGTTTTATATTGAAGACTGCGCAAATTTGTAAGGCTTGGACAGCCCAGACTCGTTAAATCATACAAATTATCGCGCTCTAGTATATTTTCAATTATTATTTTTTTCTCTAATCCCTTAACAAATACAAACTTTTCATCGAAATCAATTATACTTGTTAAGATGGTTTTTAAATTGTCATATTCAATAAAACCATCGTCCCAGTCAAACCCGTGATGATATTTTTTCAACCAATTTATTTGAGAAATTTGTTTTACAGAGAGACGATTTTTCGAATACGGTGGTTTGAATAAAAAATGTTGAAAAACTTTTCCGTCGAGGGATGTTACGGCTAGCTCTTTTACAATTAATTCATCTTTTTCACCATTGAAATATTGTATGTCAATAATATAACCCATTGCTGCCAAAGGTTTAAATGAAACTAACTAACATTTACAAGAGATTATATATTTATTAATAATAATAATTGTATACAAAATATTTAACCACCAAAATCTATAATTACATTTCTATTCTTATCTATTTCAATAATATTATCAAACTCTGCATAAATAATACAATTCACGGTTTCTGTTAGAGCTTCTTCGAAACCAACTTCGATACGTACCGAGCCATGACGTGTCAGATTCCAGTGATTCATTGTATTAGCTGACAAGTCCGGCGTCAGATCGAAAGCTGCTAAACAGAAACCATCTGGAAAACTATCTCTATCAATACAATTACCGTCATTTGAAAAATGAATTCCTGTTCCGGAATATAATGTATTGTACATTTGAATATAAGATTTAACATTCGAAAAACTTGTATGCAATGGTTTTGACGGTAATTGCTGTCCATTTACATATAATGATAAGAAATTAATTTTAAAATGATGAAAATTAAACGGGTTTGTGTCGTAATTTCCGTGAAAAGCCTTATTCGCTACAAACCCTAGAATACATCTTTTAGGTATCTGTCCTAAAAATACATTATCTAACGATTTTCCCTGGGCACCTCCAGCTAATGTTAGAGTTTTACATATGGCCCTAGTTACAGGGTACTTAGCGGTTGTTAACTGTAGAGCTTTGTTGTGGGCCAGTAAGACGCTAGGATTTAATTTCACTCTTCTTACAAGTAATGTAGCTTCCGTTATTTGAGTTTTCACATTCACACCCTCTAATCCTGATAAAATGTTGAAACTATCTCGGGAGCGAATAAGTCGCATTCTCAATTCAACGCCGTTGATAAGAAATTTTTCTTGATTAAAAATATCAACATGTAGATGTCCCATCATATCAACTTCTTTGCTTAACTCTGTATATTTTTTTCGTTTTTCAAAGCCTTTATTGTCATTAATCACGTTATTCATTTTTCCTGCCTCGTCCGCGTACCATAATGATGCTGTGAGATGCGATTTTTTAGCATCGCTGCCATAATTCAATAACGTTTCAATGTACGAACGATACGCATATGTATTGTTTGGAGGTGAAACAAGTTTTTGATTGAGATATACGTCTATCTGACTGAACATGGAATGAAGCCAATTGTTTACAGGACCAACTGTAGTGTCGGTGGCGGCTAGTGCTGTTCCGTCTGCTTTGGTTATTTTTGCTTTCAAGTGAATCATAGTTTGTGACAAATCTAAATATTCATCACTCTGACCGGGGACTACAAATTCCACCGGCCCATCTTCAGTTATGGATGATAAGGGTTTGTAACTAATCCATTGTCCATGTTCTATGCTTGTTTGCGTAGGTGGTAGCGAAAATAAATCAAGTTCAGTTTTAATACACTCGCATGATTGCGTATGTAGAAAAGCCATAACTGATTATTATTATTATTATTTATCGAAGACGTCCAGAACTCTATTTATTTTGTTCTTCACACCTCTAGCCTGCTGTCGCGAGTGATTACGTTTTAGAGACGTTCTCTTCTTTTTATAACCTGAACCACTCATAAGTGTGTCAATTTTGGATTCAGCTTTTCGTTTCAAATTATTTCCCGCTTCAGACAGTCTTTGCTGGAACGCTTCTTGTGCAGGTCGATTTTCACTCAAATCTCCTAAGAAACTCATCCCTGTTCTGAGTGCTTCTTTCCCAACGACGCTTGCTCCTCTTTTTATAATTGGTAAGACCGTTCTAAATAATCCACTAAAAAAACTACCAAGCCCGTGACCTCGCTGATAAGCAGAGCCTCGAAAAACAACAGAACCAATCCCGGTTCCTGCTAGATGGTTATAATAAATTTGATAGGGGCAATTTTTCATTGTGAACGTCTAAAGTGTAACTTAACACTTAAAGTTCCAAATTGGAATGGTATTGGTTTCCCTTCAACACATCTTATATCGATTTCAATATTCTGGAAATCTCGTCGGAGCACAGGAATATAATATAGTGGAGAAAATGTAACCATTTTACTAGAACCGTGTATATAATTTGAAATATCAACATGTACTGTTCGTAACAGGGGTGCGAGTACATCTCCAACAAATTGCTGTTCAACAATATCGCAATATATAAACATTTTAGGATGTATTCCGAGATAAAGATTTGACGAATCATAATATGATAATCTCTCAGCAAATAAATCAGTTCCCGGTTCATATCCCAGCTGTTGTGAAAGTTTCGGAGATAATTTCAAAGAACAAAAGTTTGTATCTTTAATAAAATATACCCTTATGCGACGAATATTTTTTTCAATTTCGATATTAATATGGTCGCGAAGTCTAGCATGCTGATTAATCGCGTTTATTATATCGTCCACACTTCTATAATATCCAGGCTGAATATGTGCTTCCCTTTTGTGTATTTTAGGTCTTCCATCCACAAATGTTTTAAATTGATATTTAATATAGTTTTCATGAGCGCAAACTGTGTAGAAAGTACAAGGATACTGTATTTCAGCTAGGGCAACTTCCCAGTTACCGTCAAGTTTTACACTTTGCGTTAGTTGCGTAGTGAATAGTGTTGTTTTATTATTCGGAAAATAATTCATCGAACTATTACTAGGCAATGTCATATAAAATTCATTTTTAGACATTATTCTCAAAATATTTTATATTTTTTGCTGGTATCCAAGAGTTGAATTTATCAGTATATCCTTTCCATTTGACAAGCACTTTCTTTCTGTTACCACTACCCTTCGATTCGATTATTTTATCTATTTGAAATTCATCATCGGCGTTTATATACACTTTCTGTAATTCCGGTTCATAAAATACTCCTTCAATGTTTTCTTCATTTAAATCCCTCCAATCTATAAACGGGTGGATGTCTTTTAATTACCGTTTTAATTCTAAATACTTCTTGAGACCAATTACTCGTAAAGCCTTTTTCAAAAACATGTTTTTCTCTTGATATACGTACAGTATCTCCAACTTCTAATTTAGGTATTTTATTTTTTATTTTTTTATCATTCCTATTCTGATTCCGCCAGACTTGTAGAATATTTTTATCGTGTACATCTTTCGGGGCTATTTTGATTGACGAATGTACGGTACTATTGTATGCTTTTAAAAGTTTGGAAAGCATATTGACATATCGGTACGTATTGTTGCGTGTAAAATAACGATACATTCTTGTTTTTAATGTTCTATTTAATCTTTCCACGAAACAAGCTTTAACATCAGGATTTTGTGTAACGTAATATTTAATATCATATTCACGCAAAAATCTCCGTACAATACTTGCAATGAATTCTGTGCCTTTGTCTGTTTGTAGGTATATAGGTATACGCTTACTGTCGTTAAATATTTTTTTAAAAGCATTAATAATAGTACCCGGTTTCTTATCAGTTAAAGGTATTGCCCAAGCAAATCTGCTAAATACGTCAGTTACAGTTAAAATATATTTAAAACCGTCATTGAATTTACTAAGGCTTCTCATATCATTCAGATCAGCTTCAAATAAATCATTAATATTGTAAACCTTGTATTTGTTTCGGAGAAATCTTCTTCGTATCGGTTTATGTAGTGTGTAGGCATCTTGACTACTTAACCATTTTTTGACAGCTTCAGTAGAGTATTTACCTTTAACTATTTTCTTAAGATTCGCTAATCCTGTGAACCCAGCGGCATGGGATGGGTTGAAATAAATATCTGTCAGTGTACGGTTCATTTTTAAAATTTAAACGATTCCCACAAGTCGGGTGAAGGAACGCGCGCACTTCTGTGCGTACTCTCTTTATTACTGTGAATAAATGGAGACGACATATCTGTAAATTCTCTTTTTCTACGCGGGTTTCCAATCAATTCGTTAGGAATGTTATTTTTTATCAGTACTTTTGAAAATTTTTGCCATCCCACTGGGTTACTTTTTTTTTCCTTGGTCTAATGATATCTCCAACCAAATCGGTAATATTTGACTTTGGTATTTCACTATTATTAATACTAACTAAACCGTATTCATCCCACGTAATGTTCTTATCTGATTTAAGTATATTTAAAAAAATATTCGCTTTTTTCCGGTATGTTTTCGGTAGAGTATTTAAAATTATATCGTCAGCTAATTGCTCTGTAATTTTAATATATGGCAACTGTTCTTTTGTTTCAATAGAAGCGGCTGCGGTGCTGGTGGTGTCGTCAATTAAAGGAATTTTGACAGGTTCACGTAGTTGTTTTTGAAAATGGAGATATCGTTGAAGATTTTCTTGATATAAAGCCCATTTTTCATAATCAGAAATTTTTAAATTTAATACTTTTTTCATATCTTTATCAAGTTGCGTGGTTATATTATTATTATCAGTTACGGTATTTTCACGAAGTTGGTGTAACGTTTCCGGCGTAATTAAAGCATATTTTTTAGCATGTTCCATTTTAACTCTTATTAAATATACTACTTAAAATTCCGGAGATAAGCGGTGCTATTAACAATGGGACGAACGCCCCTCCTGACTGAACTAAAATCTTTTTCTTTTGTTTCCAATTATCTCCTCGTTTCACAAGTTTACGTAAAATTTGTTTATGACGCCCAAGATTATGACGTTGTTTTTTATTTAGAGGGACTACACCACGTAGAATATTGTGTGCACATTCACAGATACAACGCACGTTATTACTGTCTGCGTTTTTCAACAAAACAGCACGCTGGTTTGGTTTCAATGAATGTAACGCACGCAGGAAGTTTGCGTTATTGGTTAACGTTTTAGACATAATTACATAATAACCTCTGGCAACTTCGTATTACCGTATTTATACTTTTTCTTCGGTATATAGACGTAAACTTGTTCGTTGCGCACGGTTCTAAATCTACTCCAATCCGGTGTAGATTGTTTTAAATCGAAAATAAGGTAAGTATGGGGTTCTGAAGTAGCATCGTTGTATGCATCTTGAATAAATTTAGTATTCTCAGGGCAAACCTGTCGTGATAAATGTAAAATTTGAGCTTTATCTCGTGGATTCTTGAAATAAATTATGTAATGAGCATTCAATGATATATCACGCTGACCCTTGCCCTGATTAAATATATTCTGAGTAATGAAAAATACAGATAAATTTTTATGATGACTGCCCTTTGTAAAAATATCAACCACACGTGAATCTGTTTCACGCATAAGATCATCTATTATTATTAAGTGCGGGTTATTACCGTCAAAATTGTCCATATCTGGCAAACCTTGTTGAAAATTCACATTAGGTATTGTATTATATAAACTCTGCCATGTGCTGTAAAACCAGGTAACTTTTGAAAAAACTGTATCGCACATGTTGGTCATATTTTTTAAGAAGTTAACGACAAAATAAGATTTACCACTGCCCGAGGGACCGGCCACAATGGCGTTAAAAGGATGTTTGAATTTGATAGGATCTGACATTTCACCATAAAACAAAAGTCGGAAATGACAAAAAGTTTGCTGGACAATTCATTTATAATCTCCAATCAAAATAAAAACTCCCATAAACATTTTTATTAAACGGTCAAAATAACAGGAAAACAGAAAGAACAACAATAAAGATTTAATTATAATTTATTCTAGGTTTCTTAAAGCCATAAGGTACAGAAAAATGGTTATCCAAGAAACGACGTTTCATACATTTAACATTAAATATTTTACTCTCTGTACGCGTAATTACATCATGATCGAGAGTATTTCTTATATTATTAGATACAATAACAGGAGGATTACAATTTTCGTCGTTTTCTTTTAGTATCATTCTTTGTAAACAATCAAAGTTAATTATTTGTGAGTTTTTATAATTTAAAGTGAAACCTTTAACTTTACATATTTGTTTAGTTTCACGACTAACAGGATTATACACTTTATAGGCATAAGTTTTTGGTCCACCGGAAACAAATTCAGTGATATAACTCCCGGGACCATAACTGCTTAATTCATCGGTCAAGTCTCCTAGAAAATTACCTGTAGGAGGTTCATACATATCTGGTAAATGATAATAGATAATAGAGTCTGTATCATAATATAAAACTCGAGAATCTAGCTGGTGGAGGTACTTATGTAGATGTAATCTAGCTTGGGCTGTCGTGTATGCGGCAATAACAATATTTACTGTTTTGAGCTGCTCGAAAGCTTCTGTTTCATTCTCCCAATTCACATATATCATACGTTCGCCTGCTGGAATAATCCTGTTAACGGTGACTGAAGGGTTAGCTAGTAGATCATATAATTCTTCAGATGATGATAGGACTGTAGTACGTGGTCTATTCTCTGTTTGAGCGAATTTCCCTATTACAAAATAAAAATTAGTTAGTTAACAATAATAATAATAATAAATTAATAATTACCCCAGAATGAATTGAGCATTAATTTAGCCATTGATCTTTTCCCAGAGTTTTCTTCGATATTTTTAGGATCCAGTGAAATTCCTTCTTTTTGTAAATAGTTTTCAATGTAACGGGTTTTACTGACATCGTCAATACAATCTGGAGGATATCCTGTAGCTTCCTGTTTCATTTTCATGAAATTATCTATATATTTTGCAAATAATCCACCAGATTTAGTATCTTTGTTGTATACTGTTATATTATACTGCCAAATTTCGTATACATGTAAAATTTTGTAACCATGTTTTACAGCCTGCTGAAGTTCATCTGACACCCATGTACCATTAAATTGTCTTTCTTTAATTGTATGTGAACAATTGTTCTGATTTAGAGTATCACAACATGTACGACACAACGAAAACATTAGTTTACCATGAACTTTACGCGGTAATACCGGATGGAATAAATTATCGGGCGGTAAAACTTTACATTTAATTAGACCCTCTATTTTATCAATATTATTATCAGAACCTAATATCTCGTGACACTCGTCGCCTACAAATATTTTCGGATGACCTATGGGATATTTCCCGTATTTGCAGATATATGGATAGAGACTACATACATCGACATATTTAATTTTTTCTCCATTTTCAATTTTTCGATAGAGAGAAACACAACCTGCCCGTCCTCCAAAAAATGAATCACGCGGTTTTAATGGTAAATAATTTATTAAAGGATGATTTTCTAACAATAGACGCTCCTCTTTATTCATAGCTTTTAATTGAATCCTAAACTGACATTCCCAAATTTCAATCACATTATAACGTAAGTCCCTTAATTTTCGTAATTTTTCTTCAGTACTCTGAAAACGTGCATTTAAGCTTTCTTTAGAATTGTTGTAAATTTTTTTACTATCGCGATTTGTTTTGTAACACAATGTACACCCGTGATAAAAACAACCCATAAATTCAAATACTAAACGATCTGGAGCATAATACCCGTCAACTTTCAAATAATTTCCTAAAATAACTTCTTTCCCATGACCCGCATGTTCTATACGTATTTTTCGTAAAGTCTCCTCTCTAATAAGCCATTGTAATGCAATTTTTGATTGGTTTTCCGTAAGCCTGTAACCATTTGAAGGAATTATGGCTATGGTGTTAGCTTGTAAAAATTGTCTTCGGAATACACGATTGCAAGACGCAGCTATTGTTACGGCTTCCGTGAAAGGACATACGTCACAGTTTTCAATAAATGTTTTTCTAAATTTTTCACATGCTTGACGTAAGATATCAACATCTGAAATACAATATTCAACTATCTCATGTTCCATACTAAAAACAACATTATCACGAATCTGACTTGCATGCCATTTTAGAAAATCTTTCCTTGTATTCGTACTCATATTATCTGCATCATAATATTCAATAGCTGGAACAGGACCTACGTAAAATTGATTCTCGTCCGTATTAAACAAATGCGGAAAGAATCCTTTTCTCAAAGAAACTGGTAAATCCATTGCTTTAGACAGAACAGACAAAGACATCGGTAAATAATTAATTGAATCGATAAATCGTATTTTGGAATTAATATCTATTAATAAAATTTTTGTACCAGTTAAAATTAATTTAGGTTTGAAATTATATATTTCAATTAAATATTTAAGAATAAATTGAGCATCAAAACTTTTTGCATTATGTGCAATACATGTTATTTTCTTAAACGATTTTTGTACTTTGCAAACGTATCGTACAAAAGATGCGAGAGGATCTGTTTTGAATATATGTTGACGAATACCGCATATACTACATGGTAAATTTAAATCCAGAATATCAGAACATTTGCTACATAACTGTTGTGCCACACATAAGTTCACTTCGTGAATCTTATAATTATTCTTGGTTTTCTCTTGCTTAGTTTCAAAATCATAATAAATAAATAACGAACCTTTATCTCTTTTCGTTTTTTTGTCTATTTTCATGTAACACTGGTGTCCTGGCGGCTTAAACTCCATACATAATTTGCAATATATTTCGCCACATATATGTACTCTCTGACCTTTATGCTTGTATAGTTTTAAACATTTCGTACATCTGTTGATATTATTACATATAGTTCCCACATGATTATTGAGACATTGTTTTCCGCGGAATCGTCTGTTACATTTAGTACATAAGAGAGATTCATTAGTAGGTAAACATGCAGGAGTACGGCAACAGTAAGCACATGTATTAGCACAACGATGTTTACCGTGATATTTATACGGTTTATGACATGGTTCACAGAAGTATGAGACGGAAAAAGCTGCAGTTAAGCTTTTAATCACATTGTAGTGATTATTATGATAGAGTAAATTAGGTCTCGGTAGGTTTGTGTCCTTCAATCCTTCATAAATGACGTTGCCTACCCCTCCATATTCGTACACGACTATATTATAATCCGATAAACATCTTTGGAATTCTATAAGTTCCGGTAGACTGCATCCCTCGACAGGTATATTTACACCTGCTTTTACAATAAGTGCCTGAGCTCTTGCCGTCTGTATACATGATTGGTTTTTTGATATAGTTTTAAAATCTGCTTCCTTTTTCACCCATGATTCGGCAACAACTAATGCCCTTGGTAAACATAAATTATCAAAGTTTGTTATTTCAATTATACCATGTTTACGTTTGGATAATTCAGCAAAGGTTAATCCACGGCCATTCATATTCCTACCTCTTCCCACTGATACAGACACTCTTGTCAATTCTACCTCGAACTCTCCGTGAACAAATATATTTGCATTGCTCTGCATAACGTTACTTATTGCACTCCAGATGACATCGACATGTAACTGACTCACAAGTCTAAAGCTTACCCATATCGGTCCATTCTCAAGAGCAGGAGTATGCATAATTAAACCAACAAAATCAGAGTCTGGAATTGATTTAATAATATATTTCACTAGATTTTTCAAACTATTTTTAAACCACTTTACAGGATTTATATCTACCGGAGGATCAATAAAACGAAACATTGTTCGTTTTCCTGTTAAATTAAACCTTCGCACATGGTTTTCAGTATTTGAAATTATGGAAAAATATTTTTTATAATCATCTTCGATGATGTTATTTTCAGGGTTTAAAGCTCCACTTCCACTTTGTAATGATATCGAATGTTGTGATTGAATCTGAGGTTTGCACGAATCGTCGATTATACTTTCACAAATATTGAAAAAATGTTTGAAATTCGTGTCTTCATTTGGTTTTTACTTATTTCGTAAATCTTTTTCTTCTCCTTGAATTATTTCATCACAAATATTTTGTATGGATATTAGATTATTAATTTCATTATTATTATTAAACATTTTTATTTCACAAGGCTTTTAAATCACACGTGTTTGTCTTATAGTAAACAAATAAACAAAATGTACTACTGTATCCAACGTACATGTCTTATAAAGAACGGTTCCCCCACTTTCTTTGTTTGATAATGAATTATGGATTCCGAAGCTGAGCGATACCTTTTTGTCAGGTAGCCAGCACCTGAGTCGGATAATGCCCTCCAGTGGCGTACACTGCAGGCATGCTTCGTACCTATCCCTTGTATTTTACTAATATGAATTGTTTTTTTCTCACCGCACGCCGCTGCTGGGTAGGTGTATTGAATATTAATTAAACCTAAGGATGTATTAAATAGTTTCCATTAAACGAAATAATACACAGTTAATAAGGTTTAAGTACATACGCTTTATTATTATTATAATTCATTACAATTGAACAAATTCTACAAGGTTTGCTTTCTTATTTTTTCCGAATTCTTTAACGCCCATATACTTTAAACTTATATTAGTAATAGATTTCCTTAAATTCGATATTTCTTCATCCGAGATGTCGTCAAATCGTGCCGGAAGATAGGTGAGAAAATCTTGACATACTGCAAGTATTTTCCTCCCAAAGCTAGTATTGACACTTCGTAAATCAACAAGTTTATACGGTTTATTGATTTCTAATTCAGTGATTCGTTTGACTGTTTTGTCATTTTTCAACATTCCTCGTTCATTCAACAAGGAGAAATCCATTTCTGTGATATAAAATAATAATATTAGATACAGATAGGATAAGCTAATACACAGATATACGTACTCAATTTGATGTTTCCAGGGCAAATACTTCAGTTACAATGCTTATACCTCCAGATACCATCTTTCTTTTTATACAGTAAAAAAAAAAATATATAATAATAAATAAAAAAGTTACAATAATCTACTCATATAGTAACAATAACCCAGAGAATCGTGAAAGTACGAACAAATATAAAAATTCCCAGTAATAAATTTGACTAAGCGACAGAGACCTCTACCTGGCGGTAAGGGACCTGAACATCATCCTATAAATAAAAATTTACAAAGAAAATTTTTTCTCACGTCCATAAAACTCATAAATTTCACACACCTGCAAACTCAAATTAATCAACCCCTAACTACTTCCAGAATACTTGAAGCCAAATCAAAAGATTCATACATAACAAAAGAAACACCTGGCAACAAAAAGCCAAAAAAACTAATAAATGTCATACAAGTAGCAACCCTAATAAATCTACCCACACCGCCCCCCTCGGACAAAGGAAGCCTACCTTTCAAAACCGCCTCCATTATCTTCTACTATGTCGTCAGCATATGCTATTATTTGTCCTCTTCGTGTTCTAAACGTTCCTTTATTTATTTTTCTAAGGTACATATTCTAAAGCTAAGTTAAACAATGTTGTCGACAGCGCATCTCCTTGTCTGACCCCTTTATTTATCTCGATCTCTTCTGTCTCCCTTTTTTGTGTTATAATGCTTATTTTATTTTTCCTCATTGTCATCGAGGTTAGTCTTCTTAATTTTGCTGGTATATTTAGCTCCTCAAGTGATGTCATGAATTTTTTTCTTTTAATGGAGTCAAAGGCTTGCTGGAAATCAATAAATAGCATTTCTATATTCATATTGTATTCAACTGATTTTTCAATGATTTGCTTGACTGTATGTATGGCGTCTTTGTTGATCTGCCTTTACTGAATCCACATTGATATTCGCCAATTATGTTATTTTCTTCATTTACTAATCTCCTTTATATTAATGTGTATAGTATTTTATATACCGTATTCAACATAGTAATATCTCTGGTTTTTACATACTTGCTGGTCACCTTTTTTATGAATTGTCACTATTTGTCCAGATTCCCATTCTTTTGGCATCATTTCCTTTCTCCATATTTTCTCTATAAGTTCGTATATTTGTTGTTGCAAGACTACCCCTCCATATTTTATTAATTCAATATTTATTCCATCTTTACCTGGTGTTTTTCCATTGTGACATTTTTTTATTATTTCTTGTACTTCTTTTAGCGTTGACTCTTCTACTATTTTATCTTGTTCATTGTTTTGGGTTTAAAATTCATTTTTATCTTGTGTATCTGTTAATAAATCTTTAAAGTGATTAATCCAAATTTGTTTATATTCTTGTTCGTTTTCTGTTATTCTACCATTTATATTTTTTATGCCATGTACTTTGATTTTGTGTGCTTTATTTTGTGCTTGAATTTGTTTGTAAAATCTTTTTGTATTTCTTTTCTGCCTTTCTTCTTCTATTTCTTTAATTTGATTCTCTGTCCATTCTCTCTTGTTTCTTCTTATACCATTCCATTTTGTTTCTATGTCATCTTCATCATTTATTACTTCGTTTAGATTTTTATCTAATTCTTCTATATATTTCTCTCTTATCGTTTTATTATTCAGATTTTCTGTATTCCATTTTATATTTTTACTACTATTTTTTGAGGTTCTTTTTACTTTTTGTCTTAGGGTTGCTACTCTGTACAATTGTAACATGAACGGTTACTTCTAAGAAATAATTTATTTAAAGAAAGACTCTTGGAATTCAATTTTAAGGGGGGTTAGTTAATAACTTTTTTTCAAATTTTCTTATTTTTAAATTTTTCTAAAAATATTTGACGTTAGAGAAATTTATTTTATTTCTAGTAAGTTAACAACAAAATATATCAACAAATAAAGGTCGGATTCATGTTCAGGGACTTCAACTACCTCTAATAAGTTCATTTTGCAACAATTTAAAACCTCGAATTTAAATTTAAAATTTAGTCAAAAAAAATTCTCCTAAAAGCTGCCCTACCCAAAACTGGGTAGAGATAGGAGCTTGAAAATATAATATTTGGATTCTACGCGTCAACTTGCATAAGTGACTAATTTAGTAACAATCGGATAATAAACACAGGAGCTACGTATTTTGAAATGCATAATTTTGTAGCTCCTGGTATTTAAGGTTTTTGAAGAGTGTGGCTTGCCTCGCTACCAAGAATTTCGCTGGATTTCAAATATTTTTTTTAAGTTCTTTCGGAAATTTGCCAAAGTTCAAAATTTTAAAAAAAGTTTCAAACTAACCCTATATAAAATTTATTTCAGAGTAACTTTCTTCAAATAAATTATTTTGTAAAATTTACCGTTCAGCCGAAAATAATTTATTGTCGTCAATTTTTCGTGGAAATAAATAAATACAGACTCGTATCTCAAAAACGGTAAGCCCTATCAAATAAACGCTTCAAGTAAACTCCATCTGAAATTTAATTTTGAACAACTATTCTTTTATAACTTTGCCTCGAAAAATGTTTATTTTTGGAAATAACCTATAAAAAACGGCCACACCTAAAAGTGGGTGGAGATGTTAGGTCGAGACCTAGATTTTCGGAAATTGATCGCGTGTTACTAGCTCAAATTCCTACGATAGAAATTTTGTAAAGCCTAAAATTTCGAAAAAAGCTTCAATGTAACCCCCCGTAAAATTTTATTCCAAACAACATTGTTGCTATGGACTATGTGTGTTAAGTGAAAGGTTTAATCGGAAATCCGGATTGGATGAAAAAGTCGGAAAATTTTCATCCAATTGTAATTTGCAGGTAAACGGTGCTTTTACACTATGTAGTTTATAGAACAAAAGTTGTTTAAAATTAATTTTTACATATAAACCGCATATTTTTATTTAATAGTTTGCGATTTTTTCTGCGTCGGTCTGTGAGTTTGTGGTACTTTTTTCCAATACCGGAGGTAAATCTATATCTAGTAAAAAAAACGACAAAAAATATCAACAAATAAATGTCAGAATCGTGTTTAGAGGGTTTTGAATTAACAAACATGTCCCAAAAATAGCGGGAAACGTACTTTTGCTAATGTTTGTTAAACCGAAAATAAAGCAGTTTTAATTCTTGCAAATGAACTTAAAAGCTTAAATTCTATGTAAAGATGTGAAAAAATAAGTAATTTAAGAAAAAAAGCAATGTTCGAATATAATACTAATGAAGCTTTTAACCAAGGCGATTTAATTGTGACACGTCGCCTAAACCTAAATTTCAGAAAACAGTAGATAATTATGTTCCAAGTGCTAATTGTAAGGCATTTTATAGAACATCTACGCTGGAAAAACACTACAAACTCTGTACAAATGTAACAAAAGCAACTGGTGTTAGAAGGTTGGGTTTTGAATTATTTTAGGTTGCATTAATAATGGGGATGGCCGGTGCCTGTAGCCTGTAGATGTTGTGAATTGACGAATTTGAGAACCAATAATGTACAAGATACGGGGTCATATTTACTGGTTTTAATACACGATACCAAAACCTACATTTAACGTAGGGTCACTAATATCGAGTAAGGATTTTCTGTCAATGCTGTAGAGTTGTGTAGAAAGTACATTTTTTCTATAACCTACATGAAATGATGACATTTCATACGTCCTGTCAGTTGCAGAAACATCACATTTTATCTCAAGGGACAGAAGTACTATATTTCTATCCCTTGAGATAGAAATACTTTGTCACCAACACAACAAGTTGACTAATGCGATAACATTAGAACAAGTAACAACCTACTACTCTATAATTAATTTAAAAAATATGTTTCGCTTTTCTTATTGAACTTAATTTTTTAAATATTTTACAGTGGTTATAGAAAAAAATATTGTATTATATACGGGGTAAATAACAGATTTTAGCGCTCTGTGTGATTGTAACCCTCCGCTGCGCGTCGGGATCCAAATGTCACACATTGCGCTAAAATCTGTTACTTTTACCCCTTATATAATAAATATCTATTCCTTACGTCCAAAGAAGTTGCCACAAGACAGATTATTTATACGATATATGAATAAAAACTGTACTGTGCAACCTATTGGAAGCAACACATTGTTAAAAGTACCTTCAAACGTTGCTTCGTTTCTGAACCTACCAAACGCGGATACTTACACTGGCCATTGCATGAGACGCACTTCAACAACTTTGTTGGTCAATAAAAGTGCTGATATTACAACTATCAAACGGCATGGTGGATGGCAGTCCAGTGCTGTAGTTGAAAGCTATATTGACGATTCCCTTTTAAACAAACTTGATATTGCAAGAAAAATTTATGGAGAATCTTCCGGTTCCCGAGAAGGGGAGACATCGATAATTCGTACAAATTTTGAAAATAGCGTCAAGAATAAGATTGTTACGAATGGAAAGGACATCAAACTAGATAAAACGAACAATGATTTAAGTGTTAATATTAATGTAAATTTTAGGAAAAGATAGTCGGAATTTGGACATCGGGTGAAAAAAATTTTTTATACCATTTCCTTCAACGTTTCGGTTTAATTTAAACCATTATCAAGAATCTACAGTATGAAAGTACAATTAGACAATGTAGAGATTAAGTTGTAACAGTATGATTGTACAAAAATATATAAATCAACAATTAAACAATTAACAATGCAACAATTATTAATAATATTAATTTATGAAATTTTACATTATGTTTATATTGAATTATAAAAATACATACCGTTGGGATGATTTATACATAATTACTGGTTGTAATACAATAATATAACATGTTGTAATTTTATCGAAAAAATAGATATCAATTGAGTGTAGTGTACAGCGTCTAACCTCAGCAACGGAGCTAAACAGACTAACAACGGTCAGCTGTACAATATGTGAGCGTGTGAAAACAAAACAGGCAAATTAAAAATTTAAAAAATTTAAAAACCCTAAAATTTGAAAAGAAATGTCGAAATTTAGATTATATTAAAATAAATGTTATTTAAATATTGTATGTCTTTCCTGAAATTGATTGAATTTTTATTTCTGGCTATGTGCACCATTTCCAGAAATACTCTTTTTTTATTTATAATTACTTTCTTTTTCTAAGATCTTGACGTTATTGAAATCAAAATTGTGACCCGTTTCAAAATGATGATGTGTTAATGCAGTTTTATCGTTTTTTGTTAAACAATTTTTACAGTCATTACGATGGTTTTGTATCCGTTTACCTAGCTAATTTTTTGTCTGTCCTATATAGGTACCTTCACAGTTCTTGCAATCTATTCTATACACAACATCTGTCTGTGATTCGAGAGGTGTGCTATCTTTTAAGTTAGAAAATAAGTCTTTAATTTTCCTCGTGTTGTAAAATACGATATTGATATTTTTATCTTTCAACACATCTCTTAAACCTTCAGACAAACCCTGTATATAGGGTATTTTGAAAAAAACTTTTTTATCTGTAATATTGTTGTCTAATTGGTTGGTTGGAGCCGTAGTAGTATTTTGAAATAGTATTTTGTTAATTAATCCTTTTGGATAGTTATTTTTAATTAATTTGTCGCGTAAACAATTTAAATTTTGATTGATGAATTTACTATGACTTATCATTGAATATCTGTATTTAAGACATTTGATAGTATTTATCTTTTGGGTTAGAGGATGTGCAGACTCAAAATTTAAGATTCTGTCTGAAGTTGTCGGTTTTTTGTAGAAATCTGATATCAAGGTACCATCTTCAAGTCTAATAAGTTTAGTGTCTAAGAACGGTAAGAAACAATCTGTTTCGATCTCTATTGTAAATTGTAAATGTTCATTATAATTGTTGAAGTAATGTAAAAGAGTACTAATTTTGTCTTCTGGAACAATCGCAAAAATGTCGTCAACATATAATTTAATAAAGGGTATTGAGAAAGGTAATTTATTAAGAATCGTCGAAAG
Source organism: Stenolophus ochropezus (assembly GCA_035578165.1). Taxonomy (NCBI): domain Eukaryota; kingdom Metazoa; phylum Arthropoda; class Insecta; order Coleoptera; family Carabidae; genus Stenolophus; species Stenolophus ochropezus. The sequence goes on from JAQOWZ010000048.1 coordinate 1,615,078, forward strand.
TGCTTGTGTCATAACTAAATTAGCAAAGATGACTGATGCTGGATTGCCCATAGCACAACCAAAAATCTGCTTGTATATTTTTTTATTAAAGGAGAAATAACTACTATCAAAAATGAATTCAATCAATTTTATAAAAATATCTAAAGGTATATCTGTATGATTAGTGATGGAATTCCATTTTTCCCTTACCGAACTTAAGACTAACTCCTTAGGGATGTTAGTGAATAATGATTTGACATCAAGTGAAATTAAGATATGTGAAGGTGGTACCTTAATAGCTTTGATCTCTGCAACTAAATCGAATGAGTTCTTGATATTATAAGTGAATTCGTCATTAATATTATGTAAGATATTAGATATAAATTTAGCTAGAGAATATGTAGGACAATTTATGCAAGATACTATAGGTCTAAATTTATAAGGTGGGGGTTTGTGTGTTTTCGGTAAGCCATACAATTTAGGAGTACTAGAATTGTACATAGTTAACTGTTTAAATGTTGAATCATCTATTAAATTCTTTTGTCGAAGTTCTTTTATTAATTTATTATTTAAATTTTGATATTTGACCGTTGGGTCTTTAGTTAATAATTGATAAAATTTGGTGTCATTTAACTGTTCTTCTAAACTGTTAATATAAAATTCTTTGTGTAAAATGACAGTGCAGTTACTCTTATCCGATTTTGTCACTAAAATGTCAGGATTTTCTTTTAAAAACTTTTTTGTTGCAATAAAATCACATATTGTACAGCTGACCGTTGTTAGTCTGTTTAGCTCCGTTGCTGAGGTTAGACGCTGTACACTACACTCAATTGATATCTATTTTTTCGATAAAATTACAACATGTTATATTATTGTATTACAACCAGTAATTATGTATAAATCATCCCAACGGTATGTATTTTTATAATTCAATATAAACATAATGTAAAATTTCATAAATTAATATTATTAATAATTGTTGCATTGTTAATTGTTTAATTGTTGATTTATATATTTTTGTACAATCATACTGTTACAACTTAATCTCTACATTGTCTAATTGTACTTTCATACTGTAGATTCTTGATAATGGTTTAAATTAAACCGAAACGTTGAAGGAAATGGTATAAAAAATTTTTTTCACCCGATGTCCAAATTCCGACTATCTTTTCCTAAAACTACAACGAGTGGACGCTAAATTCAACTTGAAATTAATGTAAATATTAATAAGTAATTGAATAAATTTTACTCATTTTTGTGCATTATTTCTTTATTCTTTATTATTATTCACTAGGGAAAAAAATTACTTTATTTCACTAGTGAGTAATTGGTCCCATTATACAGTTGCAATGAGTACAAATAAATGCATATTATGAGTTGATTGTGGATAAAATAGTTTTATTTATCTGAAATTTTGTAGTTGTATTATATATGTATATTATATAATTGAGTTTTCCATATGAACAATAATAATAAAGTGCTGAGTTAGATTTCTTTATCTACGTATCATATTCATCGTATAATGTAACATGCTTGTTAACATGATAATAATTAGATTTAGTCTTGTTCTGTCTGCCGTAATAAACATATGTATTTTATGTAATGTATTAAAATCGAAATAATAAATTTTTTTATTAATAATTCAAAATCGAATTATTTAATTGGCGCAGTCGGTAGGATCACATAAGGGTAAAAATCTATCAATTTACTCGTCGATCTTAATCGTTTAATTGTGATCAGTGAAAACCTACGTTCTGGTGGCTAAGACTTGCTGTCTCTGAAATAACGAGTCACGTCTCGCGCAATACAAGAACAAAAGACTGTCCTGTGGCCCTGCAACGAAGAAAAGTGTCGCCTTGCTGTTCCTCCACGGTTCACGGTCCACATCGTCGCACCCCCCAGTCCAACAAGAAAAGTGAAGCCTTGCTGTTCCACTGCGGATCACGGCCCACATCGTCCGGAAGAAGACAAGCACTCCGTCCCAGATGTACGAAAACGTCCCAATCTTAATACTTATATTGTGAGTTACATTACTTATATTGTTGTACTGAACATTCTATGTCTTCGAGTGAAAACGACACGTCTGATAGTGAAAATAATACAGACGAAGAATACACTCTAGTAAAAAACAATCCTAATTTTACACTACGACCAAGCCTGTTACAATCACAAAACACAGTCAATATGGCTACCACAATGTCCGAAATCGAAAATCTGGTTAAAATTATCCCAGAATATAATGGAAATGTTAATATTTTAAATAATTTTATCAACAAAGTAGACTAAGTTCAAGAAATATTAAGAACTGTTACTTTAACAAACTTACAGAAACTCTTTTTATTTGGATTAATCTCAAACAAATTAAAAGATAAAGCCGCAGAATATTTATCCACCAATAATTTCCAAAATTGGGAGGAACTCAAATTATTTTTGCAAACTAATTTTGTTGACAAATCAAAAGCTGAAACTATTTTACTCGAGATACTTTATTGCAAAGCAAAAAATAATCCCGAAACAACCCTGACTACTATTATGGAATATTTTAATAAATATAAATCTAAAATTCTTCTTACCAATTATTCACAAGATCAGAAACGTGCCATTGTTATGGAAAACCAAAAAGTAGTGGTAAATCATTTTATTACTTTGTTACCTGTTTCAATTAAAGCCTCATTCGTGGTCAAAAACCCTACCACGCTTGAAGAATGTGAACAATTGCTAAGAAACGAATTTAATTTTATTAAGTTAGGAAATGCCCCGACGTCATACAAAAACAACGATTCTTTTAAAAATAATACACCATCCCAAAAATTTCCTAACCAGCAATTCCCACAAAATAAAATTCAAATGAAACCTTATACTCCAAGTACTCAAAAACCTTTTGCTCCTCAACAAAATATTATTAATTATCAACAAACAAAACGTGACAAACCTACTCCAATGAGTTTACAAACAAGAAATTCTTTACCAATGTCGACACAGACAGTCAGGCAAAATTACAATTGCGAAGTTAGAGAATCAGAAGAAAATCCTGATATATCTGACACCGAAGAATTTGAAGAAACACTAGAAACTGAAAATTTTCACGAAGCTCCCGAAATCGAGAACATCACGTAATGAATGCATTCACAACAAATTTACCAACTTTAAAAATAGACCCATTTGTAATACTATTAGATACAGGCTCAACAATAAATTTCATAGACCCATCAGTAGTAGAAAAACTAAATTTAAAATTACATGATGAAATATTGACATTTAAAACCATCACAGGAAAGACTAACTGTAAACATTATGTAAATTTGAATATTCGAAAAATTCCCCTAAAATTTTACGTTTACAAATTTCACAAACTATATAATCTATTATTAGGAATTGACGCTTTCAAAAAATTGGATATTTATTTACAAATTAATAAAAATTCGGTAATCATACAAAATCAAGAATATAAATTAGTTAACCCCAATAATTTGCAAGAGGAATCTAATATTTTAGAAATACGCAACAACCATTTAAATTGTTTTGAAAAAGACAAATTAAATAAACTAATTAATGAATACATAGATTTATTTCCCAAAGAAAACGAAATACTGTCTCATACAAATATAATTAAACATTGAATAATTATGACTGAAGAAACACCAATACACACAAAAAACTATAGGTTACCCTATATTTATGAACAAGACATAGAAGAACATGTCTCGAAATTATTAAACGAAGGTGTAATAAAAAAATCCTTTTCACCGTGGAACTCCCCAATCTGGATAGTCCCAAAGAAAAATGATGCGTCAGGTAAAAGAAAGACTAGAATGGTAATTGACTTTAGAAAAATTAATTTAAAAACCAAAGACGATGGATTCCCTATTCCAAATATTGACACTATATTAGACAAAATTGGTAATAACAAATATTTCACAACTATTGATTTACATTCCGGGTTCCATCAAATATTATTAGATGCGAAAGATCGAGAAAAAACAGCCTTCTCTACGACATCAGGCCATTACGAATTCGTTCGAATGCCTTTCGGCCTCAAAAATGCCCCTGCCACGTTCCAGCGAATGATTAACACAGCCCTTGGTGATTTAGTAAATAAAGTATGTTTGGTCTATTTAGATGATGTAATCATATTTGGCAAAGATTTAGAAGACCATTTAAAAAATATTAAACTTGTTTTTGAAAGACTAAAGCAGGCCAATCTAAAAATTCAAATAGACAAATCGGAATTCTTAAAGTCAGAAGTAAAATTTTTAGGCTATGTATTAACACAGAACGGAGTTACTGTGGATAAAGAGAAAATAAAAAAGATTCAAAATTTAAACATTCCTAAAACTAAGAAAGAAATCAAACAATTCCTTGGACTACTCGGATGGTACCGTAAATTTATTCAAAATTTTGCACAACTAACAAAACCATTTACTAACTGTTTACGAAAAAATTGTGAAATTGATTTAACAAATTTAGAATATCAAAAAGCATTTAAAGATTGTAAAGACATAATAACAGAAAATTCTTTATTACAAAATCCTGACTTGAACAAAGAGTTCATATTAACGACAGATGCGTCAGACTACGCCATAGGTGCAGTACTTTCGCAAATTCATGAAGGAATTGAAAAACCGATTTCTTACGCGAGCAAAACTTTAAATAATGCAGAACAGAATTACTCCACATTAGAAAAAGAATTGAAAGCCATTGTATGGGCAGTTAAAAATTTCAGGCCTTACTTGTTTGGACAAAAATTTATAATTAAATCAGACCATAAACCTCTTGAATGGTTATTCAATATGAAAAATCCAAATTCCAAATTAACTCGCTGGAAAATAGAATTGAGTGAATACGACTATGTAATTAAGTATTTACCCGGCAAAAACAACGTCGTAGCCGATTATCTATCCAGAGAGCGCGAACCTTTCAAAATTACAGAAAAAATAGGTGATGTGTGTGAAACAATAATATTCGCACATTGCATATCAAGGGATTTACAATTTGGTAAAGGCCTAGCGAAACAAGTAGACGATATTTTTAATTCGAAAGCACACTGCATGAATAGTAATTATAAAAATAAAGATATAATTTTTCAAAATTACCAAAATAAAACAATTATCCACTTAATAACAAAAATAATTATTTCGACAAACCAACATTAAAAACATTAGAAAAGCCACTTAAAGAGCTGAGAGATTATTTAATAAAAAACGAAATATTTGAAATAAATCTTCCCAAAATTGCTTGCGGTTTAGATAGGTTAAATTGGAATGACGTGAAACGAAAAATCGAAAATATATTTAAAGATACGAATATACAAGTTATAATTTGGACACTAAACGAAAATAACAATTTAGAAAATTCCGATTCCAACCAGACCATACATTCGGATAACGAAAATGAAGTAGAAGGAATTAAATACTTAGAAAGGGAAAGAATAAATATAGCCCCTAATCAGTTAATAATATCAAAACATGACAATGATACAGACATACAAATTCAAAAACTCTTCCAAAAAACTAAACAAAGAATAATCGTAAAATTTAATAAAAGTAATATAAACGAAGAAATTTTAACATTTATAAAAAGTTTCATTGTTCCAAAAATTAGATATTTTGCAATTTTTAAAGATGATTTAGATAAAACCTTTTCCAAAATTATAAAAGACAATTTTATAAAAGATTCTATAAAAATTATTTCTGTAAACAGTATCGTACAAGACGTCGAAAACGACGACGAGCAGTTTAATATAATACATGAGTATCATCACGGTTTTACGAATCATAGAGGAATAGTAGCTACCTACCAAGCATTAAAAGAGAAATACTACTGGCCAAATTTAAACAAAGACATAATAGACTACATAAACAAATGTGATATTTGCAAAGCAAATAAATATAACAGACAACCCATTCAACAAAACGACAATTTAACACCCACACCAGAAAAACCCTTCGATATAATAAATATAGACATTTTAACATTAAACAAAAGTTATTATTTAACATTTTTTGATCAGTTCTCGAAACACTGTCAAGTAGAACCTTTAGACAATAAAGAAGCAAAATCCATTGCCAGCAAACTAGTTAAATACTTTGAAACATATAAAATTCCAAAGAAAATAATTTCAGATAATGGTAGAGAATTCAACAATATTTTAATAATTAATTTACTCAAACGAAACAATATTCCGATTCATTTTATTTGCGTGAACAATCCGAAATCAAATGCCATCGAAAGATTACACTCCACCATAATTGAATCTTTGAGAATTATGGAAAATAAAAATTATTTTAGTAATTTAACTTTAAATGAACAAATTAAATATGTCGTTATCGGGTACAATAACACCAAACATTCTATTACAAAATTAACACCTAATGAAATGATTTTTGGTCAAGATTATCATAATAATTTATCATACAATGAAAATAAAGAAAATGTCATAAAACAAGTTCAACAAAAAATCAACCACGAAAAAGAACTAAGGCATAAACCGAATATAAACCCACAGAAACTTCCAAAAGAAGTATGGTTAAAACAAAATCCACGGTTAATTTCCAAATACAAAGCCCCACTATATAAACGAATAAAAGTCAAAAACTATAACAAAAATTTAGGCAAAATAACAACTGAAAATAAATTTGGAAATTATAACATAAAACTAAACAAATTAAAAGTCTGATTTTTGTTTCAGACAATGCGTCTCTGGACAACTCCAGAATATAACAAACAACAACGGATTTCTTCTTTTCGAACTAGGTGATACTAAAATTCAAATATCCCAGAGTATTCATTATTACAATTATAATATAACCCCTATATATGACGAATATCTCAAAATAACTAAATTTAAAAACTCCATCCTCGAACAAACAAAAAATAATAAACATTTTGAAACATTAACCAATATACTGTAACAGTACGTACCCACCTCCTCCGTACATACAATTATACATTAGCCAAAGATTGTCTAGTGGAAGGTTTAACTTACCCTACGTTGTGTTTATTTAAATAAGTAACCCTTCATCGTCGTAATACAGAGTAACTGTTAAGAGTGGAGGAATCGGGACAGGTATTCGATAAAATAAAAGAATGATATTCACTCCCAAAAGACAGACAAAATATCTATCTTGTGCATTTATTTATAATTAAGAAATTCGTAGAGTGCTGTGGAATATTACGCTCTCTGGTATTCACCTTATGAACCTGAGGGAAACCACAGCCAAAACCTCAGGTAGAGAGACAATTTGAACATTTAACAATCATATAAAAATATTGCATTCAATTCATAAAGAGTTGTCCCAATAATTTATGATAAACATATTTGGTAAAATTATATGACTGGGATCCAAACTGATATTGTTGCCCACAACTGCAATTGTGTGTGTGCTGGTTTGTATAGATTATATTTGTTGGTTCTTTCGTTTCTAGGGCACTCTGTTTTGTCAGAGGGCAATTGTTTATATTTTGTATAGTCTGAATCGCAATGACTGGCCCTTGAGCTCACGGTTCTCCCGGCCACAATAGCTCTCGGTCAAACGAACCGGCCACGGCGGGTTCGCAGTCAAAACGATCAGAATTGTGTGTGTTGTAATTTGTTTGAGTTTATTTCAGAGTCGGCATGCCGTTGCTCTGAGTTCTTTGGTTTATAGGGCGCTCTATTTTGTCAGAGGGCCATTGTTTATATTTTATATGGTCTGAATCGCAATGTCCGGCTCTTGAGCTCACGGTTCTCCCGGCCACAATAGCTCTCGGTCAAACGAACCGGCCACGGCGAGCACACAGTCAAAGCTATCAGAAATATTTATTGATAGTTGTATTTGAGGCAGACACCCAGCTGAGCTGGCGAATCTGTTGTGTTTGAGTGAATTTACAATTGTTAGGCAAACAATATTAGATCGGTTATATTTAATAAAAATATGATATCATTGTGACAACTAGAAAACAATATATATAACACATACCTGGCTTGTCAGAGCAGCGACGTAGTTGACAGGAATTTCATAGGATTTGGTAATAAATATGGAGGAAAACTACCGTGGTGCCAGACAGTGCCAGTAAGCTATACACGACAGCGGTTTCATCGGTGCACTAGGTGGTCTTGGTGCCAGACAGACCCAGTAAGCTACACATAGACGTTACTAGTGTGGAGGAAAACTATCGTGGTGCCAGACAGTGCCAGTAAGCTACACACGACAGCGGTTTCATAGGATCACTAGGTGGTCTTGGTGCCAGACAGTGCCAGTAAGCTACACATAGACGTTCCCAGTGTGGAGGTTTACTATCGTGGTGCCAGACAGTGCCAGTAAGCTACACACGACAGTGGTTTCATAGGATCAATAGGTGGTCTTGGTGCCAGACAGTGCCAGTAAGCTACACATAGACGTTCCCAGTGTGGAGGTTTACTATCATGGTGCCAGACAGTGCCAGTAAGCTACACACGACAGCGGTTTCATAGGATCACTAGGTGGTCTTGGTGCCAGACAGTGCCAGTAAGCTACACATAGACGTTCCCAGTGTGGAGGTTTACTATCGTGGTGCCAGACAGTGCCAGTAAGCTACACACGACAGCGGTGTCAGAGGGACAGAAGGAATGTAGGGAAGTGGAGTCAAGAAGACCAGAAGGAACTACCTCGGACAAGCCAAGCATAGTGGAGTCCTGGATCTGACCCCTCGAGTACAGCTTTGGACTCGTGTTATATACAAAAATAACCCTCTTCTCTCCTTCAGAATGAGGGCGTTTCGGGGGTAGCGTCTTCCCTCTCCACCACGATCCAGACGCGTGATCGTGGAATCTTCTAGAATCTGCATATCAACCCTGCAGGTACAGGCTCAACGTCTTGCAATCTATCCCTTTCAAGTGGTTTGGCCATCTGGCTTTAGCGCCAGGACGTGGAGTCCATGGGCGTGCGGATGATCTTTTGAGAAATCTTGTACCTTTCAAAATATCTAACAAAACATAATATTCTTTGCCATATTGCATATTTATTTAAATTAGCAGTACCATCTGCAAATCTTATATTGTGTCACCTATCGTAGTATGACATAGATAAATATATATTAGTTAAAATCTAATGTCTTATTTATTTAGGGCGTATTTTACTACGGAATATTTGAACTGCTGTGTTGTAATAACACATCATTTTAGAGACTTTAAGAATGATTCAAATACATAATAATTTATCTACTTTATGTTTTTAAAGTTACTTGTAATTAAATGATAACTGAAAGGACATGGTTTTTAGCAATATGATACTGAAATAGATATTTCTGTTATTTAAAATACTTGATTTGCACATCCGAACCACGATATAATTTTATATAATAATCTACGAAAGTATGAATACCGTATAGAAATTCGTGAAATCTACGCCTATGCTCCAAATACAGATAGTGGAATGCATACAATATTTCCGTATATGTCAAGTGTTTTCTGACCTGGCCTACTAAATGTAAACAAATCCAACCCTTGCCTAGTTTAAAAATACAAACAGATGTTCGTAAAATAATTATTCACAAAAAATATTTTTATCGTAATAAAGATTATTCCTAATATTATTAATAACAAAATTATACATGCTAGCAGTACTGCTTCAATACTAAATTACTCTTACGATGATTTGAACGAACAAATAGGTAAATTATTTAATAAGCGAAATAAGAGAGGAATTTTTGATGACTTAGGCTCTGTTATCAAATCAATATCAGGAAATCTAGACGCGTCAGATGGAGAAAGATACGATCATTTATTTGAACAAATAAAAATGAATGAAAATAAATTACAAAGTCAAAATAGACATCTTTTGAAATATTCAAACGAAATGGTTACAAAATTTAATGAACAATTAAACAATATTAAACACAATGAAGATCAAATATTAAACCAAATTAATGTTATAAAAGACACACTAAAGAAAAATGCCAATTGGCAAGGTTTAATAGAAGTAGAATCAAAATTTAACAAAATTATTCATATCACAAATAGCTTAAATAATTTTTGTAAAATGATTGAAACAAGTCTTACTTTTTGTTCAATCCATAAGTTACACAGTAGCATTATCAAATTACAAGATCTCCAAACAATTACCAATAACAAAGATATTTTTCAGATTAATGAATTCATAATGACGTATTGCCAAAAAACTAATGATCAAATTATATTCCTCATTGAGATCCCCATATTCTCCCAAAATGATTTCCCAATATATCAGTTTAATCCTATTCCATTTTTAGATAACAATAACAATGTAATAGTTTTGGAAAAAGAATCCTTGTTATATTTCAAAGACAAAAACATCAAATATATTGTTAATAATTTTAAGAAAATAAATAATAAATACTTTAGTGTAACAAATTACGTAGTAGTAGACCAATGTATTGATAACCTTATTGAAGGAAATAGTAATAATTGTCACTTTTTACAATTAACTAAAAGAAATGACTTATATCAAATCAGCAATACAAACAAATTAATAATTATTAGTCCTTTCTACCAAACCATTAAAATTAAATGTTTAAATAAAAATATTATAAAAAGTATTCAAGGAATATTTATAATAGAAATAAATTCCAATTGTTTAATTAATGATTTACAATTCAAAAATATTAATGATGACTTCAAAGAAATTCAGTTCGACGATTTTCAAATTACACAACACAACAAAATATTTAACAAGACAACTTATAAAGATTTGAATTTATTAAATATATCGAAACCTGTTTTTGAAAAATTACAACCGATAATCGATACAAAGAGTGACAATTACAACATTTATATAATATATGTTTTAATTTTTATTATTGTAACAATATTAATAGTAAACTATTTTGTAAAAGGAAATCTAATTCAAAAATTTAAAATTAATAAAACTAGAAGACCTGTTGCAGAAATTCATACTTTAAACTAATTGTTTTAATATTATAAATTATTATTGCTCATATTTGAGAGGGAAGTATTATATAATTGAGTTTTCCATATGAACAATAATAATAAAGTGCTGAGTTAGATTTCTTTATCTACGTATCATATTCATCGTATAATGTAACATGCTTGTTAACATGATAATAATTAGATTTAGTCTTGTTCTGTCTGCCGTAATAAACATATGTATTTTATGTAATGTATTAAAATTGAAATAATAAATTTTTTTATTAATAATTCAAAATCGAATTATTTAATTTGTATATAAAAACGACAAGTTACTTGGATATATATTGTACAGACTTTCCACAATTATTATTACATACATTCTATACATTCATTTAATAAAATATATGTACGTAACAACACAAAATAGCTCCTAAACTATTAAATTATTCTTATGCAATACAACAATTCAAATTTATACATGTTCTGTGCTTTCTCCCAATCTCGTTTAATTCCTCAAAATAGTTCATGGAACCACGAATTAGATGGCTCTGTCGCGGCTTCTCCCACTCTTGAAAATTCCGAAAAATAGAAGTTTAGCGTGGTTGAAATTACATGTAAAATATCTTTTAGTCGTAAGTATATGAATAATTATAACTTAAAATGTAATTGAAAGTTAAAATTATGTTGCCAATTATTTATAATTAATGATTTATCTTCGAACCACACTGACGTCACAAGTGAGTTATGCGTTTGCGCAGAAGGGATGGTGAGACCTGACTTTTTGAACGTAGGTTGTATTTTGAGGCATTACACCACACGTTTCTCTGTTGTCATAGGAACCCAGCGCGCGCTGGTTAAGATAGACGATACGTTCTCCGCGAGCCACAGGGACGTCATTTTTGTATAAAATTTCATTTTTTGAGAAATCTAGCCATCTTTGGGTGAAATAAATATATAAATATCTGAATTGTCATCATGGCGGATGGTGATTTGCAAAATAATTGCTCCAACAGTAAACAAAAAGTGTGTGAATTGTGGAATTGTAACACATAAAAGTTGTGCAAAACTTCTAAAAATTGTTAAGTTTATTAACGAAAACAGCATAAATTATTGTTTAAAAACTGACAATGAGGATCTAGACACGACATTCACAAGGGACTCTGATAATTATGAGTATAAGGCTCTTAAAATAGAAATAAAATACCTACAAGAACTGCTTGTAAGTAAGGATGAAATAATTAAAAATAAAAAAGATCTAGTTAATTCGTTAAAAAATCAAATAAATTTAATACATATAAATATTAACAAGGCACCGCCATCTAACAGTAATAATAATATTAATAATGAACATGTACATCCTTTATAAACAATGATGTACCTGATTTACCGACGGACAAACCGAGCAAAGGCAAACGACTTTAAGGTCAAACTTCTATCAATAATCATAAACAAATCGGAATCGAACAAGCGACTAAACAAACTTCAGTAGCTTCCTTTAAGGATAAAAATGATGAATCAGGTAAATGTGCAACTGATCACAACAATGGAAATAATACGAATACAGAAAAGGTTGATAATAACAACAGAAGGAGAAAACGCACTGCTCCTCCTATTATTGGTAACCTTAATTCCAAGGACTTATCAGTAATAAAAGCAGCTGAATCCCAACCCGCTCTACTTCATGTGTATAAATTACACCCAGATACCACCGAGGAAGACTTAACAAAATACTTATCTCCCATTTTTCCAGAAGCCTCGTGTGAAAAACAAACGTCGAAGTATACAAAATATTATGCCTCTTTCAAAGTGACTGTAAGTGAAGCCAATAGAGCAAAAGGTATGGATCCATCTCTACGGCCAAGTGGAACTTATATAAATAAGTTTTTTCACATAAAAAGTCACAAAAAGAGTACAAAATAACTAATACTGAGCCATATTTATTACGCTCAGAAGATAATTCTGATATTTTAATTGTTAATTGTCAGTCAGATGAATAATCTTAAATTTTTATGTTTCAATGAAATTTGGTTTAATAATTTCACTGTCAACTTGACTTATTTTAATAACTTTAAATGTATTTCATATTTTTGTAGATGTCAATACAAGGGAGGTGGTGTAGATATTTGGTGTAACAACAGTTTATTATTAAATGTAAAACAAATAGACATTTCAGAGTATTGCCCTGAGAAAAACTTTAAAGCTTGCGCAGTTCTTTGGACACCAGATAACTACAGTCCTGTCCTTATAATTTGTATTTATAGGTCTCCCTCTTTCGATTTTGGTATTTTGTGTGATAAATTGGCTTCAATTCTTGATGTTTTTTATAAATCTACGTATAAATTAATAATTTGTGTAAATTTAAATCTGGACCCAACACGTGATTTTAATTAATATAAAAACTGTTTAAATATTATGGCTAGCTATAATGCTAATAAAATTATTACAATTCCTACAAGAGGTAATTTTATACTGGATCATTGTTATACCAATATTCGGAACTGTTCATTTGTAGTGAGGGAAAATTTTATTTCCGATCATAGAAGTGTTTTAGTATTATTCAAACCCTGTTTTTTACAGGAGAAATTTTAGTGATAATAATCTATACAACTTTTCATGTGACCTAGCCAAAGAATTTTGGTCGGAAGTCATGTCAAAGTCTTCTATTGATGAAGCTTTTAATTTTTTTTAGATACTTTCCTTTATTATTTCAATAAACCTTTCTTTTTTCAAAAAACAAGTTTCAAGAACTCTAATCATAAGTGGGTAAATAAGGATATAAGAAACTCTAGTCAAAGGTTAAAGTCACTGTTTATGTTGAAATGTAGATATCCTGTTTTTGAGGAAACTTATAAGAAAGCAAAACGTGGACATTCTTATCTATTAAAGAACGTCAAAATTAGTTACTACCAAAATAAGATCATATCATCAGATAACATGACGAAAAGTGCATGGAATATTATTAACACAAAAAGTAAAAGCAAAGTAGATGAAAACTATAAAATTGAAATTCAAAATGACGTAACAGAAAATCCGTATACTATTGCTAATCTTTTTAATAATTTTTTCAAGAACGCCCTAGTTGAAATTTTGCAACACATTCCAACGACAAACTCTGATAGTCACAGAAATATTACCAGTTGTTCTAATAACCGTTTTCTTTTCCCGTTTTGTAAAGAGGAAGTATTTGATATTATTTATAACAAATAAAAAAATAAAAAATCCAGTGGGTCAGATGACGTACCAAATTTCATCATAAAAAATGTATCTCATTTAATAGTAATTCCTCTAACTTATATTATAAATGTTTCATTTATTAGTGGAACTTTTCCAGAGAAACTGAAATTAAATAAATAATCCCAGTACACAAAAAAGAGGAAAAGTCTATAATGGATAATTATAGACTTGTGGCCTTAACCTCAGGTTTCTCTAAAATATTAGAATACTGTTTCCTAAACAGACTCCAACATTTTTTAAATAAAAAAGATATAATATCTGATAAACAATTTGGTTTTAGAATCAATAGTTCAACTAGTAATGCACTGCATAAATTTTATTCTAAAATCACGGAGTATCTTAATAAAGGAGAATGTCCTATAGGTATTTTCTGTGACCTCAGTAAAGCTTTTGATTGCGTTGATCACTCCAAACTGTTGGTCAAATTAGAACTTATAGGCGTTCGTGGGCTCGCTCTAAATTGGATTTTTAGCTTTCTAAATGATTGGCAACAGTATGTATCCCTGAACTATTTAAACAACAACTCTTCAGCGTATGACACAATCAATTCTGATTCAATTGATATAAAGTCATGTGGTGCCCACAACAGATTTTTTTGTCATTGTGATTGTTTTAGCTGCGTATAATGTTATTGGTCTTATTATTGATTTGTATATTCTGATTTTGGTATTTTTTGTTAATAGTTTGCTTTTTAATATTTTTTTATTTGCGTAAATAGCTCTACTTGTTGCTATAATCTTTTCCTTAATTTCTGTTTCTCTTTCTCCTTTACTTGATAGCATAATGCCTCGATATTTAAACGTGTCTACTTGTTTAAATGTGTGTTCTTTGATTTTTATTCCTTTGTTTTCAGCATTCTCTTCTAGCAGCATTATTTTGGTTTTTGCTTCGTTGATTTTTAATCCTATCTTATCTCCTTCGATCATTATTTCTTGCAGCATTTCTATCATTATATTCCTGTTCTTCGTTGCAATAACTATGTCGTCAGCATATGCTATTATTTGTCCTCCTCGTGTTCTAAACGTTCCTTTATTTATTTTTCTAAGTACATATTCTAAAGCTAAGTTGAACAATGTTGCCGACAGCGCATCTCCTTGTCTGACCCCTTTATTTATCTCGATCTCTTCTGTCTCCCTTTTTTGTGTTATAATGCTTATTTTATTTTTCCTCATTGTCATCGAGGTTAGTCTTCTTAATTTTGTTGGTATATTTAGCTCCTCAAGTGCTGTCATGAATTTTTTTCTTTTAATGGAGTCAAAGGCTTGCTGGAAATCAATAAATAGCATTTCTATATTCATATTGTATTCAACTGATTTTTCAATGATTTGCTTGACTGTATGTATGGCGTCTGTTGTTGATCTGCCTTTACTGAATCCACATTGATATTGTCCAATTATGTTATTTTCTTCATTTCTAATCTCCTTTATATTAATGTGTATAGTATTTTATATATCGTATTCAACATAGTAATATCTCTGGTTTTTACATACTTGCTGGTCACCTTTTTTATGAATTGTCACTATTTGTCCAGATTCCCATTCTTTTGGCATCATTTCCTTTCTCCATATTTTCTCTATAGGTTCGTTTATTTTTTTACTATTATTTTTTGAGGTTCTTTTTACTTTTTGTCTTAGGGTTGCTACTCTGTACAATTGTAACATGAACGGTTACTTCTAAGAAATAATTTATTTAAAGAAAGACTCTTGGAATTCAATTTTAAGGGGGGTTAGTTAATAACTTTTTTTCAAATTTTCTTATTTTTAAATTTTTCTAAAAAATTTTGACGTTAGAGAAATTTATTTGTTACCTATGTTACGTGTTGTCTTGACTACTTATTTATTTGTTATTTACCTGACGAAGGCAGCCCTGAGCTGTCGAAACGTTGTAATTAATAAATTTTTACAGAACTAAAACCCAAATATTGTCTATTTATTAAATTTATTTTATTTCTAGTAAGTTAACAACAAAATATATCAACAAATAAAGGTCGGATTCATGTTCAGGGACTTCAACTACCTCTAATAAGTTCATTTTGCAACAATTTAAAACCTCGAATTTAAATGACGTGAAAAATTTAGTCAAAAAAAAATTCTCCTAAAAGCTGCCCCACCCAAAACTGAGTAGAGATAGGAGCTTGAAACTATAATATTTGGATTCTACGCGTCAACTTGCATAAGTGGCTAAAATTTATTAACAATCAGATAATAAACACAGGAGCTACGTATTTTGAAATGCATAATTTTGTAGCTCCTGGTATTTAAGGTTTTTGAAGAGTGTGGCTTGCCTCGCTACCAAGAATTTCGCTGGATTTCAAAGATTCTTTCGGAAATTTGCCAAAGTTCAAAATTTTAAAAAAGTTTCAAACTAACCCTATATAAAATTTAATAGTAACTTTCTTCAAATAAATTATTTTGTAAAATTTACCGTTCAGCCGAAAATAATTTATTGTCGTCAATCTTTCGTGGAAAAAAATAAATACAGACTCGTATCTCAAAAACGGTAAGCCCTATCAAATAAATGCTTCAAGTAAACTCCATCTGAAATTTAATTTTGAACAACTATTTTTTTATAACTTTTCCTCGAAAAATGTTTATTTTTAGAAATAACCTATAAAAAACGTCCACACCCAAAAGTGGGTGGAGATATTAGGTCGAGACCTAGATTTTCGGATTCTACGGGTCAAATTCCTATCAAGAACACCATTTCGTGGAGCATAAATACAGGCGCTGTGAATTTTTTAACATGAAATTGATCGCGTGTTCCTAGCTCAAATTCCTACGATAGAAATTTTGTGAAACCGAAAATTTCGAAAAAAGCTTCAAAGTAACCCTCCGTAAAATTTTATTCCAAACAACATTGTTCCTATGAACTATGTGTGTTAAGTGAACGGTTTAATCGGAAATCCGGATTGGATGAAAAAGTCGGAAAATTTTCATCCAATTGTAATTTGCAGGTAAATGGTGCTTTTAAACTATGTAGTTTATAAAACAAAAGTTGTTTAAAATTAATTTTTACATATAACCCGTATATTTTTATTTAATAGTTTGCGATTTTTTATGCGTCGGTCTGTGAGTTTGTGGTACTTTTTTCCTATACCGGTGGTAAATCTATATCTAGTAAAAAAACGACAAAAAATATCAACAAATAAATGTCAGAATCGTGTTCAGAGGGTTTCGAATTAACAAACATATCCCAAAAATAGCGGGAAACGTTCTTTTGCTAATGTTTGTTAAACCGAAAATAAAGCAGTTTTATTTCTTGCAAATGAACTTAAAACATTCAATTCTATGTAAAAATGTGAAAAAATAAATAATTTAAGAAAAAAAGCAATGTTCGAATATAATACTAATGCAGCTTTTAACCAAGGCGATTTAATTGTGACACGTCGCCTAAACCTAAATTTCAGAAAACAGTAGATAATTATGTTCCATGTGCTAAATGTAAGGCATTTTATAGAACATCTACGCTGGAAAAACACTACAAACTCTGTACAAATGTAACAAAAGCAACTGGTGTTAGAAGGTTGGGTTTTGAATTATTTTAGGTTGCATTAATAATGGGGATGGCCGGTGCCTGTAGCCTGTGGATGTTGTGAATTGACGAATTTGAGAACCAATGATGTACAAGATACGGGGTCATATTTACTGGTTTTAATACACGATACCAAAACCTACATTTCACGTAGGTTCACTATTATCGAGTAAGGATTTTCTGTCAATGCTGTAGAGTTGTGTAGAAAGTACATTTCCTTAAATCCAAAGAAGTTGCCACACAACAGATTATTTATACGATATATGAATAAAAAATGTACTGTGCAACCTATTGGAATCAACACATTGTTAAAAGTACCTTCAAACGTTGCTTCGTTTCTGAACCTACCAAACGCGGATACTTACACTGGCCATTGCATGAGACGCACTTCAACAACTTTGTTGGTCAATAACAGTGCTGATATTACAACTATCAAACGGCATGGTGGATGGCAGTCCAGTGCTGTAGTTGAAAGCTATATTGACGATTCCCTTTCAAACAAACTTGATATTGCAAGAAAAATTCAAGGAGAATCTTCCGGTTCCCGAGAAGAGGAGACATCGATAATTCGTACAAATTCCGAAAATAGCGTCAACAATAAGATTGTTACCAATGGAAAGGACATCAAACTAGATAAAACGAACAATGATTTAAGTGTTAATATAAATGTAAATACTAATAAGTAATTGAATAAATTTTACTCATTTTTGTGCATTATTTCTTTATTCTTTATTATTATTCACTAGTGAAATAAAATTACTTTATTTCACTAGTGAGTAATTGGTTCCATTACAGTTGCAATGAGCACAAATAAATGCATATTGCAGCGAACGCAGGGTCGCGGTGCGGGCGGCGGCCGCTAGCGAACAGGTCAGAACACGTCCGTTCGCTCCCCATTGTTCTGATTTCCAAGGAATCAGAGAATATTCTAGAATAAACTGTTTTACTTAAATACCCCGAGCAAAAGATCGCGAGGACAGTCTTGTATCGATACGTGTAGTGAACAGATAGTGATATAAATAAAGAGTGATATAAATATTGTTGAAAAAAATATTGCGTAGTTCTAATTGTTTAAATAAATTATCTTAGTGTTTAAGTCTTTATTGATATATATATATATATATATATATGTATATATATATATATATATATATATATATATATATATATATATATATATATGGCACAACATTCCTCTGAGGAATAGGGCCTCAAGTACCAGAGGTACTTGTTTCATGACAGTTTTACTTGCATTTTAGTGATGCAGGTTGTCAGCCTACAGTCTCTGCAAGGTCAGTACACACCGAGCCGTTGTGCGGTAACCCATCCAAATGGATAGGGCGGGCTATGTTGCGTATCTACACGATCAGACAAGACACGCCACGACCACACAACCGTACTGGCTGACCTTTATTGATATATGTTAGTCTTAAATTGGTGTTTATATTTGTTAATTCTTAGTGTTAGTTATTTTTCATTATTCTTTATAATTCATATTTTTTTAATTAAACTTAGTTATATAAATATTAGTGTTTTAATCAATTTTACACTTCACCTAAATAAATAAAACGTTACAATTGGTGTCAGGTGTGGGGTTAGAGGAAAATTCTAGGAAACTAGATGAAACTTCTATTACTTTAGAACAAAAATTGGAAGAAAAATTAACAGAAAATTCTAGAATATGGGAGGAGAAATTAATGGAAAATTCTAGAGTTTTGGAGGACAAACTAAACGAACAATTTAAAGAACAATTAAATGAAAGTTCGGGAGTACTAGAAGAGAGTATAGAAACTTATGAGAAGAAACTTGAAGAATTACAGCAAAATATCTCCAAAATTACGTTACCATCGGTTTCAAATTCTATTACAGCTAAGACTGATATAATTCAAGAAAACAAAACAGTAAAAGCGGAAGATAATTCAAAACTGCACATTAAAACACCCGAATTCGACGGCAAGTCATCTTCGCCGAATTATGTAAAACAATTTGAAGCCGCTGCCAATGCAAATGACTGGACTTCCAAGGAGGAGGCTACAGTGCTGACAGTTTCACTGCGTGGAGAAGCCATCGATATCCTACAGACGCTAAAAGAGGATGAACAGGAAGACTACGAACAACTTGTTAAGCGATTGGATATGCGATATGGCATCTGGAGCAGGTGTACCAGACGCAACTGAGGAACCGATATCAGAGTTCAAAAGAGAACCTTCAAGAATTTGAAGCGGATATAGCTCGTTTGATTCGTCTCGCACATCCTACAGCCCCTGACAGCATTTTGGAATGCCTAGCTACACAAGCATTTATCTATGGGGTCCGAGACAATAAAACTCAGCAGGCACTACTATTTGCTCGACCAAAAACTCTGGTTGATGCACTTTCATATGCCTTAGATCATGAAGCTGTAAAACAAGCTTCATGCAACCAATCGCGAGTGCGAATTAACGATGCTGAGAGGATTGAAGACACTGAGGATCTAGATGACAGGATAAGACGAATTTCATCTGAAATTCATGGCGCGGGAAGAAAGAAACTCCGCTGTTGGAATTAGGTCACCCGCAAAGGCTCTGCAGAAAACAACAGAGCAAAGCAGAAGCAAGAAAGGAAGAAAAAGAGTCGGGAAACTAAGTCGGGTTGATGCGAAGGGGCAATCGTCGACCCGTATTCCAGTAGCCCCAGAATCCATTAGTTATGTCGAATCCCTTCATCAAGCGAACAGTGTCTATGTAGACGGCTCTATCGACAGCAGGCCGCTTAAAATATTGCTGAATACGGGTGCGACAAAAACAATAATCAGACCCGACTTAGCAAGAAAACTGTGCAGAAAACATCTACTTCCAACAAAGTGGCAGATACGCACAGCCACCGGAGAACAAGCTACTCTATTTGGAGAAATAGATTTGAGCATCACTGTTGGAAAAACGTGCATTAAACATCGTGTGCTGGTAGCTGATGTAGAAGATGAATTCATTCTCGGCATGGACATTATGAAAAAGCATGGATTTAAACTTGACCTGAAGAATTGGGTGATGATGGTCAATGATGAAGAACTGGTATTAAATCCACGAGATGACAATGCCATGCGAGTATTGATAACGGAAGATGTCACCCTCCTAGAACGGAGTTAGTCAATCGTGGAAGCACAGCTAGAGGGTAGCTTCTGTGAGGGAAACATTGTCATGCTCCAGCCGAAAAACGATGATGCCAAAACTGATACTGGAGTTGTAATTGGAAAAGCCTTGCTCAAAACCGACAAGGTTATCCCAGTTCGAGTAATGAACATAAATTTTTATCCCGTTATACTGAAGAAAGGGACCATAGTAGGAGAATGCTCAACGGTATCATCGATTATTCGCACTGTGAAGGCCAAAGACAGTACAACCTGTGAAGTTCCGGATATTCTATTGAAGGAGCTGTCAACATCGTTCCAGGACTTGACCGCCGACCAGAAAACCAAGGCTAAGGGTTTAATTGGCAACTTTCAAGATGTGTTCCAATTGGACAAGAAGGACAAAGGAAGAACCAATGTAGTCTATTATAAAATAGACACCGGAGACGCAAGACCCATCCGCCAAACAGCAAGAAGATTACCACTGGCGAAGCGGGAAGAAGCAGAAGAAATTATTGAGGACATGAGGACGGAAGGTGTGATTGAACCTTCAAGCAGTCCATGGGCTTCACCAGTGGTGCTAGTGAAGAAGAAGGATGGCTCTACAAGATTCTGCGTCGATTATCGTCAACTTAACAACGTGACGAAGAAGGATAGCTACCCGCTACCCCGAATAGACGATACTCTAGACACATTGGCAGGATCAAATATTTTCTCTACTCTTGATCTAAAGAGCGGATACTGGCAAGTAGATTTAGATCCAAAAGACAAAGAAAAGACAGCCTTTACCATCGGTATCGGTCTGTGTCAATTTACTGTTATGCCATTTGGGCTCTGCAATGCCCCTGCAACGTTTGAACGACTTATGGAAACCGTGTTGGCTGGACTGTCGTGGAAAACATGTTTGGTTTACCTCGATGATATTATTGTGGTAGGAAAAACGTTCGAGGACCACATGAAGAACTTGGAAGAAGTTTTCCAAAGATTGAGGAAGGCTAACCTGAAACTCAGTCCATAGAAGTGTCACTTATTTCAAAAAGAAGTTCATTATCTTGGACACGTAGTTTCTGGTAAGGGTATTGCAGTTGACCCGGAGAAAATAAGGGCTGTGAGTGACTGGCCAGTACCGAGAGACAAACATGAATTGAGAAGTTGCCTTGGTCTCTGTACATACTACCGACGTTATGTACCTGGATTTGCCAACATAGCGAAGCCATTGAGAAGGCTTACTGAAGAAGGTAGAAGATTTATCTGGGAGATGGACTGTCAAGCTGCATTCAAACAACTTAAATATTCCTTGACAAGCGCACCTGTCCTAAGTTATCCTTTACCAGAAGGATAATTTGTTTTAGATACAGATGCCAGTAACGTTGGAATTGGTGGCGTTCTTTCCCAGATACAAGACAAACAAGAGAAGGTTATTGCCTATTTTAGTAAGAACTTGTCAAAACTAGAGAGAAATTATTGCGTCACCAGAAAAGAACTTTTGGCTGTCGTGAAATCCGTGGAGCACTTCTACAAATATTTGTACAGTAGAAGATTTCTTATAAGAACTGACCACGTTGCTCTCAAATTTACGAATCCTGAAGGTCAGGCAGCTAGATGGATTGATAGATTGCAAGAATATAACTTTGTTATTGAGCATCGAGCAGGTACAAGCCATCGTAATGCTGACGCATTATCAAGAAGACCTTGCCAGGACAAATGCAAGCATTGCAGTCGTCTAGAAGAAAAACTCTGTACTATCGCCAGAACAACAGCAGTGAATGATAGTTGGCAAATAGAAAACCTTCGTAAGGACCAAGAGAATGACTCGGACTTGAAAATCATACGGGATTGGAAACGTTGCGATAGCAAACCAGTTTGGGAAGATGTTGCACGACACTCACAAAGTGTAAAATCTTACTGAGCGCAGTGGGACTCTATTGTGGTTGAAGAGGTCCTCCTGAAACGTGTCATAGAGAATACTGAAGGTACTGTGAGTAGGACCTAGCTGATAATTCCACAGAAAATAAAGATATTATTATTATTATTATTATTAAATAAAATGTAGAATATCACTTTTGAGGGCAATTTTGATAAAATAAAAAAAATCCGCTAAACTTCCCCATTACGAACTAGACGGCTCTGTCAAAACTAATTCCAAACCAGCGGTACGCAAATATATCACTTAAAATTAAATAAATACATATTAGTTAATATTTTGAGACAAATAAACTAAGGGCCGGTTTTATATACAAATTTAATACACACTTAAATCTATTTGCACAGCAAATCATCTAGTCCAAATTATAAAAGTATGTATGATAAAATCATCATTTAATAAATTAAAACGATGTGTATTTGCTGAAAAAAAAAGGAATTTACTGAACTAAATTTAAGTGGGTATTAAATTCTTATATAAAACTGCCATAATACTAATATAAAAATATGATAAATCAATTGGCAATTACTTCATTCTGTAATAACATAAAGACAAAAATATCTGGATACAAAAATGTATAAACAGGATTCAATATTCCAAATATATAGTTTGTCTCTGTAAATTTATTGTACCTATTATAAATAACATAAATACATGTATAACCTTATAACTTATGAATGCAACACACACAATGCAGAGCACACAAATCAAAAAGTGTATTTTTTTATTATTATTTTTAATCAGAACCACTGGTTAAAACTAGGTATATGAAAACCAGTCCGGTTTAAACAATAGTGGCTTTTTCTTAACAAACCTGTTATAAAATAAAGAAATTAGCACAAATTATTTATTTTTTCCAGACAATAATCTTGTTTCATGATGTACTTTTATTTGCAAATAAGTTTTCACAAACAAGTTATATACATTTGTAAGAAAACAGAAAAAAAATTAGAGAAAATCAATACAAAATATTAAATATCAAAAATTTGTTAAATATAATGCAGAACAAAATTGTAGCCGATGTTTCTCCAAATATTTTTATAGTGAGACTCTTGTTCAACATTTAAAGGAGCAAACAATTATTGACAACTAGAAATATCCGATTGTGAACATTATTGTGAAAACTTATTTGTAAATAAGAATACATCATGAAACAAGATTATTGTCTGAAAAAACTGATTATGTACGCTATAAATTTCATAGATTAATTATAAATAAAAATCAATAATAATAGTACAACTTTTTACTTTTTCCTTCTTTCTACATTTCCTTCATAGTGTTTCCAAATTCAAATGGAATTTTCTCAGTTCTCACATTTCTCACCTTCTGTTTAAGAACCGTAATTTATATACATAATAATTTTTAATTTGTGCTAATTTCTTTTATTTTATAATGACAGGTTAAAATAATATGTTCAATAAAATAAATTCTTATGCCGTTTCAGTTATATTTAGTTTCCTAGTAAATTTATTTTAAATGAACAAATTGAAACATATTTTATTAATGACACAACTTATTATTGCTATCAAAATTTCGATTGTCAATTGAAGGGTTACATATCATTAACTAGGGAAATAAATTTCGCTTTATAAAATCGTGCATAGGGTCGCGGCGCGGGCGGCGGCAGCTAACGGACAGGTTACAACAAGGCCACATAGGAAAAGAACAGCTCCAATGCGCCAATATAACGTTGGAAGGCCCCCTGAAACGTGTCATAGAGAATACTGAAGGTACTGTGAGTAGGACCCAGCTGATAATTCCTAGGAATAGAGTACCGGAGGTATTGGAGGAGATCCACGACGGATCTGGACATTTTGGAGTGAATAATACCCTTGAGAAAATGCGCCAACGATTTTACTGGGTAAATTGAAAAAAGATGTTAAAGAATGATGCAAGAAATATGTGGTCTGCGCGAGAAGTAACGGGCCACATAGGAAAAGAAGAGCTCCAATGCGCCAATATAACGTTGGAAGTCCCTTTGAACGCATTGCGATTGACGTAGCCCGACCATTCCCAGAAACTGACGAGGGAAATAAATACCTGGTGGTAGTAACGAACTACTTCACTAAGTGGGTTAAGGCCTACCCATTACCCAACCAGGATGCCGTAACGGTCGCTGAAATTTTGGTAAAAGAATACATTTGCCGATTTGGAGTTCCGCGAGAGATACATTCCGACCAAAGAAGGAATTTCGAGTCTGCTCTGTTCCAAAATATCTGTAAGATATTAGGAATAAAGAAAACCAGAACTACTGCATTACACCCGCAGTCTGATGGCATGGTTGAACGGATGAATAGATCAATAAATCGGTATTTGTCAAAGGTAGTCTCTAACCATCAACGAGACTGGGACCGACATCTTCATCTGTTTTTGTTGGCTTACCGTTCATCCGTGCATGAGACAACAGGGCAGACGCCAGCAAACATTTTATTCGGGCGGGAGTTGCGCTTACCATGCGACCTGATATTTGGCAGTAAACCCGGTGAAGATCTTGCCGGGAAGGACTATGTAACGAACTTATGGAGAAGAACGAATGACATCGATGAACAAATCCGTACAACCATTCAAGGTGCCAGCGATCGGATGAAGGACCAGTATGACGTCAAGGCTGAGAAAGGTGGTTATCAATCTGGGAATTTGGTATGGCTCTATAATCTATAAGCTGCAAAGGAATTGGGAAGGTCCTTACGAGATCATCAAAAGAATAAATGATATGGTCTACAGAATTAGGAAAACACCTAATGGAAAGCCGAGGGTAGTCCACTTCCTCTTTTGCTGGTGATAATTTTGACGATCATCGTAAAGCGACGGTTCGCCGGGTTGTAGCTGAGGAACCCACATTTGATGACTTTATAGAAAGCCATTCCACTAATCACAAGGCACGATATGGCATGACAAGAGAAGAACAACGAGATCTATTTACCGTGTCCCCAGAGTATTCCCTCGCACATTGTGTAGCGAAAGACATTAATATGTCCCGCGGCATCGCTTCAGTTTTTAAAAGAAAATTTGGACGAGTACAAGAACTGGCCAACCAACGTCCAACTGTCGGAAAAACGCTACAACTGAAGGATGATAACGAAGAACGCAAGCGGTACATTTACTATCTTGTTACGAAACAATACTTATATCAGAAGCCGTCATACCGCAATTTATGGGACTCGCTGTGCGATATGAAGGACCATCTGTTGCAGAACGACATCATGAAGCTGGCAGTACCGAAGGTAGGCTGTGGACTAGATGGTTTGGATTGGAGGATTGTTAGAAGTATGTTAGAAACAATCTTCCGCTTTACCGGAGTGGAAATTCTAGTCTGCAGCTTCAACCCTACCGAGAAAGAAGAGCTCAAACGGACCGTTGACTGCTACTTCGTCAAGATTTCTAGATGCCCTAGGAGTGATGCGTGCAGATTTCGTCATAATGAACTGTTCCGGGACGAAACAGTCTTAAGGAGGGGGCAATGTAGCGATCACCGGGTCAAGGCGCGGGCGGCGGCAGCTAACGGACAGGTTAAAACAAGTCCGTCCGTTTCCCATTGTTCTGATTTCCAGAAGAGTCGGCGAATATTCGAGAAGGGTCGGCGAATATTCGAGAATAAAGCGTTTTACTTAAATACCCCGAGCAAGAGATCGCGGGGGACAATCTTATGTTGATACGGGTAGTGAACAGATGGTGATATATAGACAGTGACATAAATAGTGTTAAAAGAAATATTACGTAGTTCTAATTGTTTAAATAAATTATCTTAGTGTTTAAGTCTTTATTAATAATTGTTAGTCTTAAATTAGTGTTTATATTTGTTAATTCTTAGTGTTAGTTATTTTTCATTATTCTTTATAATTTATATTTATTTTAGTTATATAAATATTAGTGTTTTAATCAATTTTACACTTCACCTAAATAAATAAAACGTTACAATAGTGTACAAAACATAGCTTAAAATATTTTAAATATCGCGCTGTAGTAATTTTATTATTAGTACATTACAGTGTTATGTGCAATAATTCATTACTTTCTTCAAATTTTTATATTTATTTATTTTATTTAAATATTAAATGTGACTTTGAAACACTATCTTCTTGCGTGATGAGCCTGCGCACCAAGTGTACTGTAAGGGCTGTGTGCAATGCAAGATATGTCTCTATTACGTTTTGTTCAACGTGTGGATCGCGAAAGATTAGCGGTATATTACTAATAGGTATATGATTTTGTGGTTTAGTTCTGAAAGAACGACAACGGAACCAGCCTAAAATGTTTATTTAAATAAGTTTTATATGCATACAGCGCATTTCAAAGAAAGAAATAAACAACAATTTTATGTAAAAATAATACTTATATTAATAGAAAATGAAAAATACATATAAAAAACAATAAAAATATATAATACTTGTATTATAAACTAATTTAAATTTGATTGGTAACCTAACAAAAAAAATATAGACTGGTTAATAAATTTAATTTTCTATTATGTGAATTAGTTTTCTTAATCATTTTAGTTTCCCATCGAATGCATTTTAATATTTTCACTCTTATAAACAAATTTAAAATAGATATTTTATGATCAAAACAATCTAACAAACAGTTTTCATTATGATATAGAAGATGTGAAAGGCATTTTTGTTTGATAGCAGAAGTTATGTTACGACAATGTTTATCAGAATCATAAACATAATGAAATATTTCTAGGAGTTCTTTCTCTATACTTATTGTAGAATCTTCTGGTCTAGTGAAATTTTTGTTTCGTTTGGCTTCCCGTAATCTTTTAATAATATTAATAATTCATGTTTGTCCTGAAGTAAATAATCTTTTTTTCAATGGGAAGTATCCTACAAAATATGTGAATGAACATTCTTTCAATTGTTTTAAGTTAATGTTTTTGAGTTTTTATTTTTCGTTTTAGACGATAATTTTCTGATTTCTTTTTTTGAATTATTCGTGAATGATTTTGTATTTTAAATTGAAGTTTTCTTTCTCGTGGTGTTTCTATTTCAGGTCATGAGAATAAATACTTTTCAATCAACGGTATAACCCAAAACCCACTGACTACCACCGAATGTTACAAGATTTTACGAAGAAAAATCTGATGTACCCAACACATTACCTCCCGCTACTGCAGTAATATATTCTATATAAGATTTTCCAGTACATTTAATGTAAAGTTTTAAGATTAGTCTGTTATTGCAGTTCAGAATATTTTTAATTCATTTCATACCTAAAATTTCCTTCATAAAATTTGTATGACCGAAAGAAAATAGCTATTTTTGACGTAACAAAAACCGGAACCGTACTTATCTTGATTCACTCATGCAAATATATTCCTTACATATTTCTTCCACCATTTCTTAATTTACGAAAAATAGCAAAATATAAAAATTTTGAAGATTGTTAACAAGTCTTCAAAAAGAAATGTCTGTAGACCGTGAAAACTAGAAAATAGTATGAATTGAAACAAAAAAATTATACTTAAGTCAAAAAGTAACATGACCAAAATAAGTATTTGTTCTAATCTAGTAAATTATTCCGGTGAAATAAATATATGATTAAAATGGCCAACTAATGCGGCAACTTTGCCCCAATTTAACCGACTTCGTATCTCTTACGGTTCTCGAGATCCTAATGGTTAGTTAGTTAGCAATAGTTATTTATTAATATTTTTTGTTGATTACTTAATAGAAATAAAATAAATTTCTCTAACTTCCGAGACATAAAAATGCGACAAATATTGATTTTCGGCTGAACGGTAACTTCTACGAAATAATTTATTTGAAGAAATGTTCTTACAATTCAATTTTAAGGGGGGTTAGTTTAAAACTTTTTTTCAAATTTTCACATTTTTAATTTTTTTTTTAAATATTTGAAGTTAGAGAAATTTATTTTATTTCTACTAAGTTGACAACAATATATATCAACAAATAAAGGTCGGATTCGTGTTCAGGGAATTCAACTAAATCTAATAAGTTCATTTCAAACAATTTAAAACCTAGAATTTAAATGACGTGAAAAATTTAGTCAAAAAAAAAATCTACAAAAAGCTATCTTACCCAAAACTGGGTAAAGATAGGAGCTTGTAACTATAATTTTTGAATTCAACGCGTCAACTTGCATAAGTGACCAAAATTTGA
This sequence comes from Stenolophus ochropezus, assembly GCA_035578165.1. Lineage (NCBI taxonomy): Eukaryota > Metazoa > Arthropoda > Insecta > Coleoptera > Carabidae > Stenolophus > Stenolophus ochropezus. Next base: position 1,643,838 of record JAQOWZ010000048.1, read on the forward strand.
TAATGATCGGATAATAAACACAGGAACTACATATTTTTAAATGCATAATTTTGTAGCTCGTGGTATTGAGGTGTGTGGCTTGCCTCGCTACCAAGAATTTCGCTGGATTTCAAAGATTTTTTTCTGTTCTTTTAGAAATTTGATAAAGTTGAAAATTTCAAAAAAAGTTTTAAACTAACCCTATACAAAATTTAATTCTGAGTAACCTTCTTCAAATAAATTGTTTTGTAAAATTTACAGTTCAGCCGGAAATAATTTATTGTTGTTAATTTTTTGTGGAAAAAAAATATAGGCTCGTATCTCAAACACGGTAAACCCTATCAAATAAATGCTTTAAGTAAACTCCATCTGAAATTTAATTTTGGACAACTATTCTTCTATAACTTTTCCTCGAAAAATGTTTATTTTCGGAAATAATCTATAAAAACAGCCACACCCAAAAGTGGGTGGAGATATGAGGTCGAGACCTAGATTTTCGGATTCTACGGGTCAAATTCTTTAAATGAACACCATTTTGTGGCAAACGGAGCAAAAATACAGGGCGCTGTGAATTTTAAAATTTTTAACATGAAATTGATCTCGTGTTTCTTTCCTAGCTCAAATTCCTACGATAGGAATTTTGTGAAGTTGAAAATTTCGAAAAAAGCTTAAAGGTAACCCCCCGTAAAATTTTATTCCATACAACATTGTTCCTATGAACTATGTGTGTTAAGTGAACGGTTTAATCGGAAATCCGGATTGGATGAAAAAGTCGGAATTTTTTTTATCCAATTGTAATTTGCAGGTAAACGGTGCTTTGAAACCATGTAGTTTATACGACAAAAGTTATTTACAATTAATTTTTACATATAACTCGTATATTTTTATTTAATAGTTTGCGATTTTTTATGCGTTGGTCTGTGAGTTTGTAGTACTTTTTTCCAATACCGGAGGTAAATCTATATCTAGTAAAAAAACGACAAAAAATATCAACAAATAAATATCAGAATCGTGTTCAGAGGCCTCAACTACATCTAATAAGTTCAATTGCAAGAAATAAAATTGATTTATTTTTGAATTAACAAACATGTTCCAAAAATAGCGGGAAACGTACTTTTGCTAATGTTTGTTAAACCGAAAATACAGCAATTTTGTTTCTTGTAAATGAACTTAAAAGCTTAAATTCTAGGAAAAATGTGAAAAAAATAAATAATTTAAGAAAAAAAGCAATGTTCGAATATAATACTAAGGCAGCTTTTAACCAAGGCAATTTAATTGTGACACGTCGTCCTAAACCTAAATTTCAAAAAACAGTAGATAATTATGTTCTATGTGCTAATTATAAGGCTTTTTATAGTACATCTACGCTGGAAAAACACTACAAACACTGTACAAATGTAACAAAAGCAACTGGTGTTAGAAGGTTGGATCGATCATTGTTGCGCCAAAAATTAAGAGAAGAATTGCAACACGTGGAGGATGTGCTTCCAAATGGCAGAAATGGCATTTTAACACTGACCCTAAGGAATGATGACAGAATTTTATTATATGGTGCTCGGCTCAGTGCTAAATACCTGCATGCAAAACACATAGACAACCATATACGTTCAGATATGCGAATTCTTGTAAAACTTTTAATTCAAATGAAAGAACGCGATCCTTCAATTATAAAATTGCTAGATTGCTTACAACCTTACAAATTTAAATTATTACTACTCGTTGTTCTTAAAATATGTTGTTACGATAGAATTAAACGATGTTTTACAATACCGTCGTTAACAGTGAACATTAGGAATATATTACCAAAAGTGTCTAATACTTTTGTTACTAAATTCATCCAAAAAGATAATGCGATAATATGCTGTTGTGCTGAGTTGTGTAGAAAGTACATTTATTCACAATCATTATAGTAATATGCCGATTCCTAACTGTTTGGAGGTTTGGAAGTTAGTCATTCCTAACTGTATTGACAAATCTCTTGGGTTGGAAGTAACAAATTGCATTTCCATTTCTTGGGTTGGAAGTATTTATGTAGAGATTGCCTAGTAACATTGTCATAAATCTCTACAATAAAATAGGTTAAAACATATTATAATAGTTGTCAAAAAACACTGTACCTTATGTAACAATTAACTGTACGTCTGCTTTTTATTTTTGTTACTCAAAACATAATTACATGTACAGAAGTCTTTTAAATTACATAAAATTGTCATTCTTGACATATTGGCGTTATATTTGTTTTCATATCCTACTACGCCAACTTAACTTTATTGAAACAAAAGGCGATATTGAATCGCGCAATTTATTTTAATAATTATTTATTTGAAAAGCTGTTATTCTATAGTGGTGTGTGTTTTGATAGTGCATCAATAAATTATCTCGAAAATCGGGAATTATTGTGCGAAATTAAAAACATAATAGGCAAAACTTTAGACAGTGAAGCGAGCGAGTGTTATAAACTATAAATTTATAGAAACACAGAGTGTAAGTGTACAAAAACTATTGTGAAAAAATATTAAAACTATCAAGGTTAAATAAAATTTTTACCAAATTAAGCGGGAAGGCTGTCCGCAAGCGAGAGCCACGCGCACGCGCATTCAAATAGTGAATCACTACTCTAAACAGGGGCGTATTCAGGAAGACGTACTCAGAAAAATTTTAGCACAGGCAAATGAGCAAAATAAATAGAGAAAGAAGCAACTCAGAATCAAAGAGACGGAGAAGCAGCAACGAAGAAGATACTGGTATATTTAAAAAGAGAAATCTACTAACAAGAACCCCGCCAAAGAAAGAAAATCAAGAAACTTTCGACATAAACATGGATGAAATAAAAAAAATCTTAGAAGGGCAATCAAGGGAGCTCATGAGAGCAATGAATGAACACAAAAACGACCTTAAACAATGTATTACAGAAAATAGCGATTAAATAAAGAAAATTCAACTTGATATTCTAGAAAAAGAGAAAAAATGGGAAGAGGAGAAAAGAGAAATATATCAAAGAATAGAAAAAATCGAGATACAGCTAGAAAAGAAAACTAAAGCAGAAAAGAAAAACAACATTGTTATAAAGGGGCTACAACTGGACACAAGTCAGCAGAATGTGAAAGAAGAAGTGAAAAAATTTATTAAAAATGAATTGGCAGTGGAAGCGGATATAAAAAAGATTAATACTATTAATACCAAAGACAACAAAATGTTAATAATAACGGAATTAAACAGCTGGGAAAATAAATCACAAATAATGAAAAACAAAAACAAATTAGGACAAAAAAGAATATATATAGAACACGATTTAACCAAAGAGGAAAGGAAGATACAGGCCATAATCAGACAAAGAGCAAGAGAAGAAAATTTAAAGAAAAATCGTACAAAAATAGGATATATGAAACTAACTGTGAATGGACAAATAATGGTTTGGAATAGACAAAGTGAACAGCTGGAGAAAATCGGAGAAGGAGATAGTGAATACATACAAATACAGCAGACAAAAAACTACTAAACAACTACACCGTAAACTCCACGACGACGACAATGGCAAAGAAATCTGACGAGAATAGGAAGCAACACAACAATAGGAGACATACAGAAAAATGAATAGCAAAGACAAAGGACACGACTAAAGAACCACGGCATAAATATGTCAAGATAGGAACATGGAATATACGGAGCATAGCAGGAAAAGAATATGAACTCACTAATGAAATGAAAAAAATAGACATAAATATATTAGGCAAAACGGAAACAAAAAAAAAAGGAAAAGGTAACAATAAAATATCGGAAGAATATTGGATGTTTTGGTCGGGAGTTAATGACACCGAAAGAGCAGCAGTAGGGGTCGGTATAATAGTCAATACAAAATTGCTAAATCAAATATCAAATGAAAAATACATAAGCGACAGAATTATGGCCATAGACTGGAGAATAGAAGATAAAGAAAAGTACACATTAATAATAGCTTACGGTCCAAATGAAGATGAGAAAAAAGAGAAGAAAGACGCATTCTTTGCAGATATGCAACGGGTAATTGATGAATCATCCAATAGTGTTATAGTAATGGGAGATTTAAATGGGAGAGTAGGTAACAACAACACAGGGATAGAAAAAATTATGGGAAAAGAAGGAGAAGCAACCAGAAACAACAATGGAAAGAGAATTATTGACCTTTGTATAGAAAATGACTTCGTAATAACAAATACGTACTATACACACAGAGATGTACATAGGTACACAAGAGAAGAAGTATCAAGAAACGAAAAATCTATAATAGATTACTTCCTAGTAGAAAGCCGGAACAAATCTACAATATCCGATGTTAGAGTGTATAGAGGAGCAGAAATCGGCAGTGACCACTATCTATTAGTAATGAAAATGAAAATTAGCAATCAGAAAATAGGCTACCAAAATGTAAGACAAACAATAATTAAAGAAAAAATAAGAACACACAAACTAAAAGAAGAAAATATTAAAATAAAATACATAGATAAAGTAGAAGAAAAATTAGTAGATTTTAATAAGGATACAAATATAGAAGACATGTGGCAACAGTTCAAAATGGCCTTAATTGAAGCGGCAAAAGAAGCTTGCGGAACAACTAAACTAAATAACAAACAAATAAAAAAGTCATCCTGGTGGTCACCAGAGATAAAAGAAAAAATCAAAAAGAAAAAACAAATCTGGAAAAAATACTTAGCCAATAAAAACATAGAGAACTACAATGCTTACAAGGTCACTAGAGAAGACGTGAAAAATACTATAAAAGTAGCGAAACACAACGAGTGGATAAAGTTTGGACACAGATTAAATGAGGCGTACAGGGATAACCAAAAACTATTTTACGGAGCACTTAAATCAATGAGAAAAGAAAAAGCACCCACTTTAAACACTATAAATGACAAGACAGGCAATACATTAAATGAAGAAGGAAAAATAATGAACAGATGGAGAGAATATTTCGTAGAACTTCTAGAAAAAGACATCGACACAAACATAACTAGAGCGACAAACAACACAACCTCAGAATCTCGGGGAGTAGAAAAAAGAATCACAGAACAGGAATATTTAAAAGCGGCGATGAAAATGAAAATCGGAAAAGCACCTGGACATGACAGTATAACAGCGGAAATGATCAAGTACATGGGACATAAAGGACAAGACTGCCTTATAGAAATTTTTAATATGATAAAAGAACAAGGCGCACCCAAGGACTGGAACATAGGAGTCATTACACCTATTTTCAAAAAAGGAAATAATAAGGAGTGCAAAAATTACAGAGGCATCACGTTACTCAGCGTACCAGGAAAGCTTAACGCGCGAATAATAGAGAATAGAGTACGTGAAATAATAGAACACAAAATAGAGGAAACTCAAAGTGGATTTAGACCCCAAAGAGGTGTGCAAGACCACATTTTCTCACTTAGACAGATTATCGAAAAGGCGAAATTAACGAAAAAGCAACTACACCTATGCTTTATCGACTTAGAAAAAGCGTTTGACAAAGTAGTTCGAGGAAAAGTATGGGAATGTCTTGATACAAAAGGGGTAGATAAGCACAACATCAATTGTATAAAAAGACTCTACGAAAATAGCAAGAACTATGTGCGAATCAAAAACAACAATTCAACAACATTTACTCCAGATACAGGTTTAAAGCAAGGATGTATCCTAAGCCCACTGCTATTTACAATATACCTAGACGAAATAATAAAAAGAACGAAAGACAAAATGAAAGGATACACAGTGGGGTTCAGAAAAATGAAACAAGTCAAGGTGGCAGAATTATGTTATGCCGACGATATGGTACTGCTGGCTGAAAACGAGACAGACCTGCAAAGCAATATCGAGGTATTAAACAATGAACTGAAAAAATGGAACATGGCAATAAACAAAGACAAAACAAAGACGATGATAATAAATGAAAACGGACAAGGACACAAAGTAGAAATGGAGGGTACAAAACTAGAGCAAGTAAAAACATATAAATACCTAGGAGTAGTTATAGAGGAATCGGGTGGTTTAGAACAAGAGATAATAGAAAGAGTGAACAAAGGAGGTAGACTATTTAACGCTCTAAAGGAAAAATTCCTTGGTAAAAAAGAAGTACCGAAAGAAACGAAAGTGGAAGTCTTTAAGAAAGTGGCAGTTCCTATCCTAACCTATGGCTGTGAATCTTGGACTACAACAGAGAGACATCAAAGCAAAATTAGAAGCATTGAAATGAGATTCCTCCGAAAAATAGAAGGAAAGACAAAGATGGACAGGATTAGAAACGAGGTGTTTAGAAACAACTTAAAAACTAAACCAGTGAAAGACTTAATAGAAGAAGGACAATTACGGTGGAGAGGACATGTACAGAGAATGGGAGAAGAAAGAACAGCAAAGTGCATATATGAAGCTATCCCAAGTGAAAAAAAGAGAAGAGGCAGACCAATAAAAACATGGAACACCGAAATAGACCGCGCATTGAAACGAAGAGATATAAATCAACATGAAAGTAAAGCTCTAATGAAAAATAGAAAGGCGTGGAAAGACGCCTGGAAGACAACGCCAAGAGAGTAGAAGAAAGGAAGAAAGAACTAACCAGCCTTACACCGCAAGGTAGAAAGGCACACGGATTAAGTAAGTAAGTAATTATTTATTAAAAAAAGGATGATTGTGAATAAAATAGTATACATATCTCAGTCGGAGTTTCATTTCGCCTCGCGCTATATCTCATCTCGAGGCTTCGCCTCTCGTTAATATATATAAGCCCTCGGCTGAGGTGAAACATTTCCCACCTCGCATGTAAATAACTATTCCTTATGTCCAAAGATATATGAATAAAAAATGTACTGAGCAAACCTATTGGAATTAACACATTGTCAAAAGTACCTTCAAACGTTGCTTCGTTTCTGAACCTACCAAACGCGGATAATTCCACTGGCCATTGTATGAGACGCACTTCAACAACTTTGTTGGCCAATAAAAGTGCTAATATTACAACTATCAAATGGCATGGTGGATGGCAGTCCAGTGCTATAGTAGAAAGCTATATTGAGGATTCCCTTTCAAACAAACTTGATATTGCAAGAAAAATTCAAGGAAAATCTTCCGGTTCCCGAGAAGGGGGACATCGATAACTCGTACAAATTCCGAAAATAGGTCCAACAATAAGAATGTTATCAATGGAAAGGACATCAAACTAGATAAAACGAACAATGATTTAAGTGTTAATATAAATGTAAATATTAATAAGTAATTGAATAAATTTTACTGGTTTCTGTGCATTATTCCTTTATTCTTTATTATTATTCACTAGTGAAATAAAATTATTTTATTCCACTAGTGAATAATTAGTGCCATTAGACAGCTGCAATGAGCACAAATAAATGCATATTATGAGGTGATTGTGGATAAAATAGTTTTATTTATCTGAAATTTTGAAGTTGTATTATATATGTGTATAAAGACAACAAGATACTTGGATCTATATTCTACAGACTTTCGACAATTATTATTACATATATTCTGTACATTCATTTAATAAAATATATGTACGTAACAACACAAAATAGCATCCAAACTATTAAATTATTCTTATGCAATACAACAATTCAAATTTATACATGTTCTGTGCTTTCTCTCACTCTCTTTTAATTCTTCAAAATTGTTCATGGAACCACGAACTAGATGGCTCTGTCCCACTCTTGAAAATTCCGCAAAAAAATTGTAACGGATGGTAATTTTTACCAACACTACAATAAAATAAAAATGTGAGTTCTTGCCAAACCGAGCTATTTTAAATAGGTTGACTTTCGGATCGTGGAAAGACGGGTTGTTAAAATAAATACGCAAGCAATTTACTTATATTGAAAATAAATATATATTAAAATTAAAATAAAAGTTTTAACAAAAATAATAATTTAATAAGTTATTTACCAAAATCGTTATTATAATTTAGATTTTTCTTTCTCGGACTCTGACTACCCACTGCTGTTTATTTTAATCAGAGTACTTAATTTGTATTTTTACATAATCATCAAATATCAGTGATTGCAATGGAAAATTTTATATTCATTACATATTTTGCAAGTTCATTACACTGCACTCATACGTCATAAATTGTCAACGCAACTTTATAAAACATCAGACGCGAAATAATCAAATTAAAGTAATTTGATACCTACTTTCTAAAGTTGAAAGGGTATTGCCTTTTACATTCCTCCCACTTTTGAAAATTTACGTTCCTCTGGAACGTACAATTTAAAAAACTAAATTTTAAAAATTATGAAATATTTATGTTGCGTGGACATCCTATGGTAACAAACTTTATATAAATACGATACACATAATTTACTATTTCTACCTTAAAGTCTCTGTTTTCACTTGGTCACAATACACTTTTTACTTAGGGTTGGGCGTTTGTTGTAACAATATTGGGCCTGTGGTGTGGTCTGCTTTTGGTTGCGCTGCATGCTGTCTGTGTGTCGATCCTTGACCTTAGTGCGATAAGCGGTAAAATGTTCCGATTTCACTGACGCTGCATCTCGTACTCGGATGTGTGTTGTGTATGGACCATGATCATTTATGCTGATAATTTGTAAGCTGAATAACATACAATAAAAATTAACTATATATTCTGAAAAATAACCCTTTTTTTAATTCCCAAAAATATTATTCTTATTATTTTCATTTATTTATCTCGTAACTCTAATCTAACCAATGGGAAATTGGAGTGGATGGTATAGGTGCTACATCCTTTATTGATAATGTTGTAATATTTATTGCTGGTCCACGGCAATCCTAGACGATGAGAGCTAACGAGACTCTGAGAAAAACGAGAGCAAATATGTACTGCATCTTCTAAAACATAAAACAAAAAAAATGTGTTATCGTCTCCTTCATGAAGAACAATCTAGGATCCATGGTAGATTTGGAACTGGTCCTCCACTTCGTGTTTGGTACTTAGGGGTCGGTGTGCTTGGTTGCTCTGGCACACGCATTGGTGTATTCGCTGCATTTAACAAGCTAGCATGAAAATAATTTTGAAGTGCGCTATTGCTATCACTTACTGCTGGCTGAGAATTTTGCTTTGTTTCATTTGCATTTTCAATAATTTCGTCATCTACTTTGTCTGGGTCGTCTATATATGCTTTGAATGGTTTGAGTCTATTCACGTGAACTTTAATAATTTTGTCATTCTCGGCTGAACAAATATTATAATTTAGTGTACTAGTTTTGTCCACAATAAAGTACGGTCCTGTCCAAGGTTTCATGAGCTTCCGCGAATGTCCGATAGTTTGAGTTGTGTTATGTAAATAAACCGCGTCATCTATTTTACATTCTGTTAATTTCGCATTTTTATTAAATTGTTTATTTCTTGCATCTGTCGTTTGTTTCAATTTTTGTCTAACTTTTTCGAAACCTATATTTAAACGTTCGCGCAATTCAGATGAATAATTTTCGTCATAGTCATATCGTAATATTTGTGGTCTAGTTATGTCGTCATATGGTAGTTCCATGTCTCTACCGTGCATTAAGTAAAATTGAGTTTCATTTGTAGAGTTATGAACGTTACTTCTGTATGCCATAAGAACATAAGGTTACCATTTGTCCCAGTCAGTCTGGTCTCTGTCAATAAAATGAGATAGTATGTCTTTGAAAACCCGATTACTTCGTTATAACATTTCATTTGTTTCGGGATGATATGCAGTGGTTTGTATCTTCTCAGTACCAAATACTTCACTAAATAATTTTGACCAAATAAATTTTGACATGAAATTTGCACCACGGTCAGTTAACAATTATCTTGGCGGTGCGTGTCTGGTAACTATTTGTTGGGCAAAAATTTTAGCTATTGTTTCGGCTTTATCGTTTGGAATGGCGAATGCTTCCGGATATTTTGTAAAATGATCTTGAAACGTCAGAATGTACTTGTTTCCATTCATCGTAGTAGTAAGAGGTCCTACAATGTCCATAGATGTTCTTTCAAAAGGTTTCGTTACTTCTTGGAATTTTTGTAGAGGAGCGGATTTTAAATGAGGAGATGTTTTCTGTTCGTTGCACGAATGACATTTATCGCAATAGTCTTTAATGTTTTTCGTCATAGGTTTCCACCAAAATTTATCTTTGATTCTTTTGTATGTTTTTTCGAATTCCTGGTGTCCTGCGTACGGAAGATTATGATATGCATACATAACTTTAAAAACCATTGAATTGGGTATAACTAATATACGATGTCTTTCATCATCACTGTTTTTCTTGAAGAGTAATTGTTCTTCATCTACAAAAAATCCGTCTTGAGTTTTAAGTTTCTTTAAGTCGTCATCCTCGTTTTGCTGAGTTAGTATTTTATATCTATCCCAGATAGGTACGAAAACTTCGTCATTATTTTCCTCCTTTTGTAAAGAATTTATAGGAATTCTAGAAAGTACGTCAGCGTTTATGTGCTTCTTTCCTGGTTTATGAATTACTTCGTATTCGTGTTCATTTAAAATTATAGCCCATCTTCCTAATCTTGTATTTGGATCTTTGAGAGACATAAGCCATTTTAGGTTTATGGTCTGTAATTATAAAAAAATTTCTTGCGTATATATAGTATATATATTGTTTAAGACCCCATATTATTGCTAAACATTCTAGTTCAGTAGTTGTGTAGTTTTCTTCGTGAGTTTTTAGTTGACGACTAGCAAAAGCGATTGGCTTCTCGTAACCTCCCCACTTTTTGACTGAGTATTGCGCTTATACCTTTGCCGCTAGCGTCTGTTGATAAGATAAGATCTTTGGAAAAGTCTGGGTGTATTAGCACAGAGTCTGAACAAAAGGCTGTCTTTAGGTCATTAAATGATTTTTCACATACGTCTGTCCAACTGAATTTTATATCCTTCTTAGTTAGATAATACAATAGCGCTGCGGAATTTGCTAAATCTTTAATGAATCGCCTGTAATATCCAACTAATCAAAGGAATGACCTAATTTCTTTTGCGTTTTTAGGTTTTGGGTAGTTTTCAATTACGGAAATTTTTGCTGGGTCTGGTTTTATTCCAGTTTCTTTAATAACGTGTCCTAAATATTTTGTTTCTTTTAACACGAACTTACATTTTGAAGGCTGTAGTTTTAAATTTGCTTCCCTTAATCTGTCAAAAACTTGTCTTAACCGTTTGATATGATCGTCTATACCGTTTCCATTGAACACAATCACGACGTCCAGATATACAAGACATCTTTCGACTGTTAAGCCTGCTAATATACTGTTCATCAGCCGTTGAAAACTGCTGGGAGCATTTGCTAATCCAAATGACATTTTCGTGAATTGGTAATGCTGACCGTTGGTAGTGAAAGCTGTCAGTAGTCAGAAGCTAAATCAAGTGTGGAGAAAAGGTTTGCATTTCCGAGTTGGTCAAGTGTTTCTTGCATATTAACGACGGGATAATGTTCTTTCTTTGTGACAGAATTCAATCCTCTCAGGTCAATACATACTCTAATTTTCTTCTCTCCATTTTCGGGCTTCTTTGGAACTATTACAACTGGCGCGGACCATGGTGAGTCAGACGGTTCAATAATACCGGCGTCTAACATGGATTTTAACTCCTTGTTCAGCATTTCTTTCTGACTGAATGGTACTCTATACTGCGCTTTTGCTATGGGTTGTATTTTTTCATCAGTTATAATCCTATGTTTTACTTTATGCGTACACCCCAATTTTGATCCTTTCCACAGGAATATATCTGAGTACTCTTCTAATAAAGCAAGGACTTTCTCCTTAGTAGTCCCTGATAAGTGTTGCAAGTCGAACTCTTTCTCAAAATTTTCTTTATTCGCAGTTAAATGTTTATCCCAATCTACACTATTTACTTTTGCATCATCTTTCATTTCTTCATTATTTCTTATATTTTCCTTTCTAATACTATCCATATTTACGTGTTCAGCTTTTCCTATTTTCGTATATTTTGGTACTCTAATACTTCTTCTACTTATATTAATTAATTGGACTACTATTTCATTTTCAGCTTTTCCTAAAGTTCTTGCAACCATAAGTCCATGTATTTTCACTTCTTCGGGTTCTATTAAAATGTCTTGAGCTGGATTGATCAGTTCCTGCCTTGCTAAACATCGAAATTTGCAATTCGGTGGAATTTTGATAGCTTTCTTCAAACGTACCCAGTTATGGCCATTAACTGAAAAGTTTGAATTTTGCTGTTTCTTCTCCGTTTCGCGTTTCCTCTGATTTGACATTTTAACTTCTTCGTTTACAATTGACGTCCCTTGTTCGTGACCTTTCTTAACATATTTGAGGATATCTTTGTTCGTGTTCTTATCTGGTGTCAGTGCTCCGATTGTTGCTGCTGACTCGTCATTTGACTCTTCCGTGTCATAACTAGCTCGCAAGTTTATATGTGTGTCTGCGATAATAATTTCTTCGTACTTATAATTTATAATTGCCTCATAATATTGTAAAAAATCACGACCCAATTATCCATCTGCTTGTAACTTCAAATCATTTGAGCAGATTATACATGTAAAAGGTAATTGTAAGTTGGATGAATTAAAAATTATTTCTGCAGTGCCAAAATAGTTTACTGTATCACCGAATACCGAAGATAAATTTCCAATATTTTCTTTCATTATTTCATGTCCTATAGAACAGTACTCTTTGACTGCTGCTCCAGTATCAATAAAAAGATTTAAAATTTTATTTTTAATTTGTAGAGTGATAAAATTTGGCACTGCAGTTTCTGAATTTAATTGTGGAATAAGAATATTGGGCGAAGACGTTGACTTTACTGAGATGTCCTTCCGTGCTGAGGCTTGAACGAGAGGGGTTGCTCGTATAAATTACTCTTCTGAGTTGTGAAATTTCTATTCGGATTTTTAGGCTGATTAAAATTACTATTATTTTTGGTTTATATGACGAGTTAGCATTGTACACGTAATGGTTTGATGACCCGGGACCTCTGTAGCCTTGATTTCGATTGTAATTTGGTTTAGAATTTTGATTTGGATTTTGATATTGGAAGTTGTTTGATCTATCATTTTTGTTGAACCTATTTTGCCTTTCTCTGCACCCAATTGCTATATGACCGGGTTTCTTGCAAATATAACACGTTGCAACATTTTCTCGAACATTTTTATTTCTACAGTCTTTAGCAAAATGATTAGCTATTAAACCAAAAGATAACATACCTGGTTCTTGCTGCGAGCTGCCTGTGCCAGAACTTTCAGAGTCACCGTTTCCTGCTGCACCATCGTTTCCACCAGCCATCGTTGTCACTTATTTTTATTTATTTTATTATTTTCTCTTCCGCGGGTTTTCCACGACAAGTTTACACTATTTAAAATACTCGCGAGTAAATTAGATGTACTGACTATTCTTATTTAGCGAAAATACCCCAAAAACCGCTGCCACCAATTGTAACGGATGGAAATTTTTACCAAACACTACAATAAAATAACAAGTCCAATCATTTAAATATTTAGGATCTTGTATCCAAGATGATGGAAGGCTCGATTCAGAAATCAACAGCAGAATAAAGGCCGGATCAAACCTATTCTATGCAATTAGAAGTAGTTTTCTGGACAAGAAAGAAGTCACACAGAATACCAAAATGGCAGTGTACCGATCAATTTGGGTGCCAACGGTGATACACAGCAGCGAGTCATGGGCTCTAACGCAAGGACACGCAAGTAAGCTTCAAACACTGGAGATGAAGTACCTCAGGAAAGTTCTACAGAAAACTAGATTAGAAAGGATAAGAAACCAGACAATAAATGTACAGTTAACAGTGAACTATATCATTTGTGAATGTCCAAAATATGAAAACCAACGACTAGTATATAAAATACCCCACAATATAAAAGCAGCCCTTCAAAACAATCAAGAAATGAAATACAATCTTATACAATTCCTGACAGACATAAACATAATAAATAAATTATAACACACCACTATGTAAACAATAATGTACCGGTACTAGTGACCTAGTAGTCGAAGTAACTCAATCGATAAAAAAAAAAACAGACAATAAGGGACAGTCTACAAACTGCATCTCTGAACCACTATGTAACTCAATCACAAATGAGATGGTTTGGTCACCTTACCCGTATGGAGGAAAACAAAATCCCCAAGACGGTGTACGAAACACAAAAGACAGGAAAGAGGAATGTGGGAAGACCTAGGCGAAGCTGGCAAAATGACATTAGAGAAAAACTGGAAAAAATGGTATAAGTTGGAAAGAAGCGGAAAAACAAGCACTAGACAGAACAGCATGGAAATCTCTTTGGCAAAATCTCGACGCCTAACAGCATAAGAGAGTATAGACGAAGAAGAAGACTATTCTTATTTGGCGAAAATACCCCAAAAACCGCTGCCACCAATTGTAACGGATGGAAATTTTTACCAAACACTACAATAAAATAAAAATGTGAGTTCTTGCCAAACCGAGCTATTTTAAATAGGTTGATTTTCGGATCGTGGAAAGACGGGTTGTTAAAATAAATACGCAAACAATTTACTTATATTAAAAATAAATATATATTAAAATTAAAATAAAAGTTTTAACGAAAATAATATTTTACTAAGTTATTTACCAAAATCGTTATTATAATTTAGATCTTTCTTTCTCGGATTCTGACTACCCACTGCTGTAAATTTTAATCAGAATACTTAATTTGTATTTTTAAATATTCATCAAATATCAGTGATTGCAATGGAAAATGTTATATTCATTACATATTTTGCCGTTTCATTACACTGCAATCATACGTCATAAATTGTCAACGCAACTTTATAAAACATCAGACGCGAAATAATGAAATTGAAGTAATTTGATACCTACTTTCTAAAGTTGAAAGGGTATTGCCTTTTACATAGTTCATGGAATGGGGAAGTTTAGCGTGGTTGAAATTACATGTAAAATATCTTTTAGTCGTAAGTATATGAATAATTATAACTTAAAATGTAATTTAAAGTTAAAATTATGTTGCCAATTATTTATAATTAATGAATTATCTTCGAGCCACACTGACGTCACAAGTGAGTTATGCGTTTGCGTAGAAGGGATGGTGACACCTGACTTTTTGAACGTAGGATGTATTGTGAGGCATTACACCACACGTTTCTCGGTTGTCATGGGAACTCAGAGCGCTAGTTAAGATAGACGATACGTTTTCCGCGAGCCACAGGGACGTCATTTCTGTATAAAATTTAATTTTTTGAGAAATCTAGGCACCTTCGGGTGAAATTATATGTAGAATATCACTTTTGAGGGCAATTTTGATAAAATAAAAAATAATGCGCTAAACTTTCCCATTACGAAATAGACGGCTCTGTCAAATCTAATTCCAAACCAGCGGTACGCAAATAAATCGCTTAAAATTAAATAAATACATATTAGTTAATATTTTGAGACAAATACACTAAGGGCCGGTTTTATAAACAAATTTAATACCCACTTAAATCTATTTGCACAGCAAATTTTCATCATCTAGTCCAAATGATAAAAGAATGTATGATAAAAACATCAATTAATAAATTAAAACGATGTGTATTTGATGAAAAAAAAATTATTTTACTGAACTAAATTTAAGTGGGTATTAAATTTTTATATAAAACTGCCATAATACTAATATAAAAATATAATAACTCAGTTTGCAATTACTTCATTCTGTAATAACATAAAGACAAAAATATCTGGATACAAAAATGTATAAACAGTTTTCAATATTCTAAATATATAGTTTGTCCCTGTGAATTTATTGTACCTATTATTAATAACATAAATACATGTATAACTTTATAACTTATGAATGCAACACAATGCAGAGCACACAAATCAAAAAGTGTATTTTTTACTATTATTTTTTATAAGAACCACTGGTTACAACTAGGTATATGAAAACCAGTCCGGTTTAAACCACAGACCTTTTTTCTTAACAACCCTGTTATAAAATAAAAGAAATTAGCACAAATTATTTTTTTTTCCAGACAATAATCTTGTTTCATAATGTACTTTTATTTGCAAATAAGTTTTCACAAACAAGTTATATACATTTGTAAGAAAACAGAAAAAACTTGTAGAGGAAATCAATACAAAATATTAAATATTAAAAATTTATAAAATATAATGCAGAACACAATTGTAGCTCATGTTTTTCCAAATATTTTTAATAGTGAGACTTTTGTTTAACATTTAAAAGAGCAAACAATTATTGACAACCAGAAATATCAGATTGTGAACATTATTGTGAAAACTTATTTTAAATAAGAATACATCATGAAACAAGATTATTGTCTGAAAAAACTGATTATGTACGACATAAATTTCATAGATTAATTATAAATAAATATAAAAAATAATAGTACAACTTTTTTCTTTTTCCTTCATTCTACCTATCCTGCATAGTGTTTCCAAATTCAAATAGAGTTTTCTCAGATCTCACATTTCTCACGTTCTGTTTAAGAACCGTAATTTATATACATAATAATTTTTAATTTGTGCTAATTTCTTTTATTTTATAATGACAGGTTGAAATAATCAGTTCAATAAAATAAATTCTTATGTCGGGTTAGTTATATTTAGTTTCCTAGTAAATTTATTTAAATGAACAAATTGAAACATATTTTATTAATGACACAACTTATTACTGCTATCAAAATTTCGATTGTCAATTGAAGGGTTATATATTATTAACTGGGGAAATAAATTTCGCTTTATAATATCGTGCATAGTATAGAAAACATAGCTTAAAATATTTTAAATATCGCGCTGTAGTAAGTTTATTATTAATAAACTATATTATATGATTATTACAGCCAGCCTAAAATGTTTATTTAAATAAGTTTTATATGCATACAGCGCATTTCAAAGAAAGAAATAAACAACAATTTTATGTAAAAATAATACTTATATTAATCTTAATCATTTTAGTTTCCCATCGAATGCATTTTAAAATTTTCACTTTTATAAACAAATTTAAAATAGATATTTTAAGATCAAAACAATCTAACAAACAGTTTTCATTATGATATTGAAGATGTGAAAGGCATTTTTGTTTGATAGCAGAAGTTATGTTACGACTATGTTTATCAGAATCATAAACATAATGAAATATTTCTAGGAGTTCTTTCACTATACTTATTGTAGAATCTTCTGGTCTAGTGAAATTTTTATTTCGTTTGGCTTCCCGTAATCTTTTAATAATATTAATAATTCATGTTTGTCCTGACGTAAATAATCTTTTTTTCAATGGGAAGTATCCTACAAAATATGTGAATGAACATTCTTTCGATTGTTTTAAGTTAATGTTTCTGAGCTTTTATTTTTCGTTTTAGACGATAATTATCTGATTTTTTTCTTTGAATTATTCTTAAATGATTTTGTATTTTAAATTAAAGTTTACTTTCTCGTCATGATTCTTTTTCAGGTCATGAGAATAAATACTTTTCAATCAACTGTATAACCCAAAACCCACTGAATACCATCGAATGTTACAAGATTTTACGAAGAAAAATCTGATGTACCCAACACATTACCTCCCGCCACTGCAGTAATATATTCTATATAAGATTTTCCAGTACATTTAATGTAAAGATTAAAATTAGTCTGTTATTGCAGTTCAGAATATTTTTAATTCATTTCATACCTAAAATTTCCTTCATAAAATTTGTATGACCGAAAGAAACAGCTATTTTTGACGTTACAAAAACCGGAACCGTACTTATCTTGATTCACGCATGCAAATATGTTCCTTATATATTTCTTCCACCTTTTCTTAATTTACGAAAAATAGTAAAATATAAAATTTTTTAAGATTATTAACAATTTTTCCAAAAAAAATGTCTGTAGACCGTAAAACTAGAAAATTGTATGAATTGAAACAAAAATTATACATAAGTCAAAAAGTAAAATGACCAAAATAAGTATTTGTTCTAACCTAGTACATTATTCCGGTGAAATAAATACCTGATTAAAATGGCCAACTAATGCGGCAACTTTGCTCCAATTTAACTGACTTCGTATTCGTATTCGGTTTAAGAAATCCCATTGGTTACTTAGTTATTAATAGTTATTTGTTGATATTTTTTGTTGATTACTTAATAGAAATAAAATAAATTTCTCTAACTTCCGAAATAATTGAAAATATTTTTAAACTTTATTATTTGAAAAGAACTCTTTAACTAACTCTTCGTAAAACTTAATTCTAAGTAACTTTCTTCAAATAAATTATTTTGTAAAATTTAACGTTTATCCGGAAATCCACTTTTCCCAGGCATTTGATCATCTTTCTCAAATTAAAAAAAACACAACGCCTATGTTTATTATTTGTAATTAATAAAACTCTGGTCCTAAGTGTAATTCGATTAGTACCACCCATATCTGGTTGCAGCTACTTGTGCACAAAAAAATGCAACAATTATTGATTTTCGGCTGAACGGTAACTTCTACGAAATAATTTCTTTGAAGAAAGGTTCTTAAAATTCAATTTTAAGGAAGGTTAGAGAAATTTATTTTATTTCTACTAAATTAACAAATATATATATATATATATATATATATATATATATATATATATATATATATATCAACAAATTAAGGTCGGATTCGTGTTCAGGGACTTTAACTACATCTAATAAGTTCATTTCAAAAAATTTAAAACCTCAAATTTAAATGACGTGAAATATTTAGTCAAAAAAAAATTCTACAAAAAGCTGTCCCACCCAAAACTGGATATAGATAGGAGCTTGTAACTATAATTTTTGGATTCTACTCGTCGACTTCCATAAGTGACCAAAATTTGATAACAATCAGATAATGAACACAGGAACTACATATTTTTAAATGCATAATTTTGTAGTTCCTGGTATTGAAGGTTTTTAAGGTGTGTGGCTTGCCTCGCTATATAAACAATTTCGCTGGATTCCAAAGATTTTTTCTAAATTCTTTCGGAAATTTTCAAAAGTTCACAATTTAAAAAAAATTTAAGCTAACCCTATATAAAATTTAATTCTGAGTAACCTTCTTCAAATAAATAGTTTTGTAAAATTTACCGTTCAGCCGGAAATAATTTATTGTTGTTAATTTTTGTAGAAAAAAATAAATACAGGCTCGTATCTCAAAAACGGTAAACCCTATCAAATAAATGCTTCAAGTAAACTCCATCTGAAATTTTATTTTGAATAACTATTTTTCTACAACTTTTCCTAGAAAAATGTTTATTTTCGGAAATAACCTATAAAAAACGGCCACACCCAAAAGTGGGTAGAGATATGAGGTCGAGACATAGATTTTCGGATTCTACGGGTCAAATGCCTAATAAGGACAATATTTCGTGGCAAACGGAGCATAAATACAGGCGCTGTGATTTTTTTTAGTTTTTAACATGAAATTGATCGCATTTTTCTTTCCTAGCTCAAATTCCTAGGATAGGAATTTTGTAAATTTAAAATTTCGAAAAATGCTTCAAGGTAACCCTCCGTAAAATTTTATTCCAAACAACATTGTTCCTATGAACTGTGAGTGTTAAGTGAACGGTTTAATCGGAAATCCGGATTGGATGAAAAAGTCGGAAAATTTTCATCCAATTGTAATTTGCAGGTAAACGGTGCTTTTAAATCATGTAGCGATTCTTCAATTATAAAATTGCTAGATTGTTTACAACCTTGTAAATTTAAATTATTACTACTCGTTGTTCATGAAATGTGTTGTTACGAAATAATTAAACGATGTTTTACAATACCGTCGTTTACAGTAAACATTGGGAATATATTACCAAAAGTGTCTAATACTTTTGTTACTAAATTCATCCAAGAAGATAATGCAATAATAAAATGTCAGGTAGAGACTTATTAAACATTACCGAGAATGAATTATAATATGCAAATAGTTACTGTAGCAAATGCTAATCTATCCAAAACTAAAATGTCAAAAACCAAACAAATTCCGCTATAGGCGGATATTTGTAAATTAAATGAATATTTGCTTTCTGGTGCTAAATCAGCATATGATAAATTACAAGATAATTTTACTTATGTTGCATGGTATCAATTAATTATACATTCTTTAGCATTATTATTGATTTTTAACAGAAGGCGTACTGGAGAAGCGGAACATAGATATTTCAAAATATAACAAGCTGACAGCTTATTTGAAGAGTGACTCTAAGGGGTACAAACCGAAAAAAGCAGCCGTTTTAGAAAAAGAACATATAGACCGATTTTTGACGATGTCTTCTGATGAAGAGTATTTGATGATTAAGGTAATGAGATTCATTGTTAAGACAATATGAGGATTAAATTTTGAATTATTTTAGGTTGCATTAATAATGGGGATCGACCTACATTTCACGTAGGTTCACCATTATCGACTAAGGATTTTCTGGCAATGCTGTAGAGTTGTGTAGAAAGTACATTTCCTTACGTCCAAAGAAGTTGCCACACAACAGATTCTTTATACGATATATGAATAAAAAATATTCTGTGCAACCTTGGAATCAACACATTGTCAAAAGTACCTTCAAACGTTGCTTCGTTTCTGAACCTACCAAACGCGAATACTTACACTGGCCATTGCATGAGACGCACTTCAACAACTTTGTTGACCAATAAAAGTGCTGATATTACAATTATCAAACGGCATGGTGGATGGCAGTCCATTGCTATAGTAGAAAGCTATATTGATGATTCCCTTTCAAACAAACTTGATATTGCAAGAAAAAGTTCAAGGAGAATATCCTGGTTCCCGAGAAGGGGAGACATCGATAATTCGTACAAATTCCGAAAATAGCGCCAACAATAAGTTTGTTATTAATGGAAAGGACATCAAACTAGATAAAACGAACAATGATTTAAGTGTTAATATAAATGTAAATATTAATAAGTAATTGAATAAATTTTACTGCTTTCTGTGCATTATTCCTTTATTCTTTATTATTATTCACTAGTGAATAATTGGTCTTATTATACAGTTGCCATGAGCACAAATAAATACATATTATGAGGTGATTGTGTATGAAATAGTTTTATTTATCTGATATTTTGTAGTTGTATTATATATGTAAGTTATGTAAACGAACTCGGGTGTTCGTAAAAAAACTAATTTATTTATTTTATTACGACACTTTGGTCTCTCTACTATAACTCTAAAAAATACTAAACACTACAGAGTTTATATAACATGAGATGAAGATTGTTGCAAGATCAGCGGTTCCTGTGGGACTCGGGGATCTAACTCCTCCCTCCTTGGAATTGGGCACCGCCGATGAGGATTAGCAGGGGCTGTTGTTGGGCTGGGGATGATGTCTCTGGCACTGGCTGCATCTGCATGATGCCATGATAATTATTGTAATAATTATTAAAATGCAATATAACGTAACTATTGCATTGTTCGTGGAGTCAATGTATGGAATTTCGTTGATTTTTTCATAATTACTAGTCGGTATTTTCAAGTCTTCAATGCTATTGATATCGATACTGATTTTTGGAAATTGGTTGGCGTCAAGTTGAACGTGGAAGTCTTCAAGAATTATTGGTTTACCAAATGTGCCATCTCTTATTTTTAAAGTTTGATTTCTAAATTTCAGCTGGCAGTTATTACTATTTATAAGAAATATTCCTTGCAGGATCTTCACGGAGCTGATTTGATGACATGAAATTGAATATTTATTCAGGTTGCGGTAAAATAGCTAGGTTAATTTCTTCCACTTTTTCGATGTGATTTTTCTTGAGATTAATTTTTGTGTAATGGCAGTTACTATTGTTGTTATATAGTATGATGTTTTTCTCGCACGAGTCATCAGGGGTTTCTTCAATGTTGTTTGGACAATGGTAGACAGATCCTTTCGTGCATATACCATTCAGTGACTTGATTTGGCCATCAAGAGTTTTCAAAAAATAATTTTTACTTGGTATTATAGACATATATTCAGATTTATGTAGGGTAGGAACAGAGATAAGGTGAAAGAGTTGAAATTTTGTATCGAAATTTATTGGTATTTCTAGAAAATAGGTAATTTTATTTGAATTTAGTTTGCAATTTACAGTAATCAATTTTTCAAATTCTAACATATTTTCGAAAGTAGGTTCTAGAGGAAATTCGTTATTATAATGATTATGAATTTTGTTTAATTCTAAGTAAAGATCTTTAATTTTTATAATACTGGGGTGCATTACATGAAGTCTACAAAAAGTTAAATAATTTTCAATGTCCTGTAGGATGTTTAAAATCATACCAAATAGAATATTTAATTGGTCACAAATATCATAGATCGCTAATTTATTTAATTGAATGTTTCCTTTTTCAAGAATTTGGAGGCACTGTTCTATTTTTGTTCTTAATTCCTTCTCGTTTGAATTGATTGTTTCAATGGTGTTATTAAACTGCTCTACCAGTTGATGACTGAGAGAATATTGATTTTTAAGTTGTTCTTTTAAATTATTTTATTGGTCTATAATTGATTGTAGGTCATAAGAGTGCAGGAATGTGTGTGTTGATTTTTGTAATTTTGCCGGTCCTAAGTCGATTGTCAGTAGTCCATTGTTTTGTGTAATGTTTGTAATGTCTAGCCCTAGCCCATAGGTCTGGCTAATCGATAAGAACCTGGAAGGTTGGAATTTGAATTAGGCTCTTCGCTTAATTTCCTGGGTCTTTTTATGTTTGACAAATTTTTGCGGTTTTTAAATTTAGGTCTATTTCTTTAATATTTTCCTTCTTGAATTTTAAAGTTTTTGTTTTGTTCACATTTTGTTTGTTGTGTATAAAAATGGTTTCGGGAATTTCTGGAAATTCTTCGCGAGTCTTATTTAATTTTTCTTTTAGATTCGATTTATTATTTGATAGTTTTAAATTTATGTTTTTGTACAACAATTTTGTTTTTTCTTAATGATTTTGAATATAATCTTGTATAATTTCTTTTTCTAAGTTGATGTCTAAAAGAGAGTTTGTTTCGAAATGTCCGTTTATTATTTCCATTGGTTTAAGACCGGTTGAACTGTGGTGTGTATGATTATAAGCGAGTACAGCGTAATGAACTTTATTTTCTATAGTTTTGTTTTTGAAGAAATTTTGAAGGTTAAAAAGCCGGATGTGTTCCACCAATGTTAAATGGAATCTTTCTATGAGACCGTTTGAATTTGGGTGTTGTGAGCAAGTGAAATGAATTTCAATTTTGTGCAGAGTAAGTAGTTCTCTTACAACATTGTTTTTAAACTCTAAACCGTTATCGGAAATAATTTGTTCTGGGATACCATGATGACAGAAATATCTTACTAATTTATTACCTATTTCGATGGCGTTAGTTGATTCAACTAGATATGCTTGAGCATATTTAGAAAATGCGTCAATAATGGTGAGAAATTTACAATTTTCTAGGCTGAGAGTATCTACGTGTACTGTATAGAATGATTTGTTTGGAGTTGGGGTTTTGTTTTTATCGGATTACGTTCGTACTCTAATTTTAGACAAATTTCGCATTGCTTGAAGTAATCACTTATATCTTTAAATTGATTAGGCCAATTGTATGTTTTTTTTGATTTGATTAATTGTTTCCTAAATACCTCTATGATTGGTTTTTCTTTCATGATAATTCTTTATAGTTTCGGATATATCAAATTTATTTTCTAAATCAATTAATTTGGCATTGCATTCAACAAAATTAATTTCGGAATTTTTGAAATATTTTTGTAAGACTGTGCTAAATCTTTCGTAAATTGGTTGTTCAAAATAAAGGTGATATTTTAATCTAGGGGTAATATAAAGTTTTATGACATTGATTACATCATTGTCAAAATTATTTTTGGAAATTTGGATTGTGATTCTCATTTTATCTTTATGTAGTTTAGTGATGTTAGGAATATCTGGAGAGTGTAGGACTTCTGAGAAGATGAGTTGATTTTTACTAACGTTCACAGGGCTATCAATGATGGGAATTCCCACGATGGGATGTTCAGGATTTGAGTGTACGGTTACGTCTGGGTCGTCGTGTTCTGTGTTATCATACTCGTGTAGCACATGTGTTATGTTATCTAGTGGTGCTCTATCTTCAGTTTCAACGATAAGAGACTCATTGTCGTCTTGGTTTTGTTGTGGTAATTGTTTAATAAATTCTTCCAAATAGTTGAAAAAATCGTCACAATCCGTTTTCTTTGTGTCATTTGTGTTAATTTCATGTATTGGAGGGGTTTTAGTAGGCAATTTGAAAACAGTAATTCTGATATTTGTGTTTTGAAATACAAAATTTAGGATTGATTTTGCGTTATCCCATTGTAGCAAATTTTTTCCACAGCCTAATTTGGTAATATTTAAATTGGTTATTTTATTTTTTGAACAAAATGATTTTAAATTTTGAAGAGTTTTAAACATGTCTTCGTCTGTAGGTTTGTCATGATATTTTTGTTTCGTTATCAAATATATTATGAATCTATTTGTACGTTTATTTTTTAAATACACTAAATTATGTAATTTTGGATTTTGTTTATGTAGTAATTCTAAATTTTGAAATTTTTCTCTAAATTCTTTTGCTATTCCAACACCCATATTTAAATCTTGGCTGACACAATGTGCTAAATTTTCATCATGGGGTGCGTCAAATAAATTGCCTTCTACTTCTGTTATTACGTTTTTCTGATTGGCAATGTTTTTAATTTTGAGGTAATTTTGATAGTTTTCTGACGGGGTAAATTTTGAATTTTGAACAGGAATGTCTTTAGTAAGCGGGATACGACTAAGTGCATTTGCATTTGTATTCAGTTTACCCTTTTTATACATTATTTCATAATCAAATTTTTCTAGTTTTAATCTCCATCGAACTAATTTGGAATTTGGCTCTTTCAAGGAAAATAACCATTGCAATGGCTTATGATCCGTGATAATTTTGAATTTTCGTCCGAATATATATGGCCTGAAGTACTTAGTTGCCCAAATAATTGCAAGTAGTTCCTTTTCTCTAGTAGAATAATTTAGTTCGGAATCATTTAGCGTTCTACTTGCGTATGCTATTGGTAAATCTGATCCGATTGGGCCTTGTGATAACACGGCGCCAAATGGATTTTTACAGGTATTAAAACATGCGAGGTATTCGGGATCTTTGATATTTATAGTGGCTCCTTTTCTAAGCATTTAGTGAATGGTTTTGTAATTGACGCAAAATTTTTAATAAATTTTCTATAATAACCGAGTTAGCATGATAGATTGTGAGTTGACAGTTGATAGTTTGAGAATCCGCAATATAAAAACAAATTTGTATTAAAAACTAAAGCTGAAAAGAAGTATCTGCTAAGGAAGTGGTAGTTAAAGGTCAGATAAAGAGCAGGAAGTGTTATCTGTGCAGAAGAAGCCGTATCCTTTTTAAAAGTACTCTTTGAAAATTTTAAGCATAATATAACCTAAAAATAATAACAAGCAAATCTTAACAAATTTTACATCGAGTCACTAAAGACATTTACTGGCAGAGAGGAGAAAGTGAAACTTCAACCACGAAAACACCTAAGGACCGCAGAAGTTTCCAACTAGGCGTACAAAGATGGGAGATGACGAACGTAAATTTACTAGAAGTTCCAGTGTCAGCAGCATAAGTGATGATATGGTCTTCAGTAAAAGTAGGAAGACATCGAGATCACCAGTTGCTAAACGAAAAGTCATGGACTCAGAAGAAAATGAAATAGTAAAGATGCTAATAACAATAAACGAGGAGATAAAATCGATGAAGAAGGAAAACAAACAACACAGAGAAGAAATTTAAGAATTACGGACAGAAATACGAGAGAAAATGCAGGAATTACATAAAGGTTTTAATGAAGTAATAAATACATTAAAACAAGAAGTCAAAGATTTAAAAACAAAAGAAAAATTGATGACAGAGGAAATAAAGGTTTTAAAAGGGAAGGTAATAACTTTAGAAACAATGGAAGAGAAGAAAGAAAAAATTGAAAAACGTAACAATATCGTAATTAAGGGAGAACAGAATATAAACAACAATCAGGATGTTGAAAAACATTTTATTTTTTTAATTGGATATAAATAATGGTCATATATTTGTATGCGTTTTTATGCGCTATAACAAATTTCTTCTGCGCTCATATAGTTTTTAAATTATCAATGTACATTCTTCAATTTAAAGTCGAACTAAATCATAGACAAATTTCACGTTTATTTTTTGTTAACTTCTGAACGTAAAAAGCCTACTTAATTTCCATACAAACGAATTAAGACGGAAAATGTTAACTAGCACAATAATATGGTGGATAAAGGCGATAAAATAGGGATGGAGAGGTAATTTTAGAAAATATTAAAATATTTTTTTATAAGTCTTACATTATATTTATTATAAAAATCTCAGTGTGCAATAAAAGTAAGTACTTTATAATTGTTTGTTTTCATTAGTATGGCAATATTTCAAAGGAATATCATTTCTATGTTCATACATCTATGGGTTACAGTAGGGCACGAGCGCACTGTTGTCGCTTGGGCCCAAGCACATCAGTGGCCACGGAACAAGAACATAATGGGAAATTTCACGACTGTATGAATAGCCCGTAGACGCTAGGGTACCTATATGTTCTGATTTCAAATTTCACCACATAGTGTCGCTGTGATCGGGTCTCCCAGTAGACTCTGTTTGTCAGTGTTGGACTGGACTGTTATTTGAGTGTTATTTTGTAATTTACTTGCGTATTTTCGTAAAAATTTCGTTAAAAAGTTTAGTGAAATTATAAGCATGGTTAGCAGTAAGTGTTACGTACCAAACTGCACTTCAGGGTATAAATCTTGTAAGGAAAAAGTGTCAATGTTTCGGGTAACACAGAAGAGGTTAGAGCAGTGGTCGAAAGCTATTCCTCGGAAAGATAAATTATTGACAATAAGTGATGTTGTTTGTGCAAAACATTTTCATCCTGACTGTTTTATACGGGAATGGACGGCAACAAACAGTAATATAGAGGTAAGCGTAACGCAACTAATTTTCATTAAAAATATCTTATTAGATTTACTTGTTGTCAGATACCATTACAAACAGTGAAACTAGCAGATAATGCTGTTCCTACTATTTTTCCTGGTTGTCCACATTACTTGACGAAAAGAATTATGAAAAGAAAACCTCCTTCATGCCGTAATAATAATCAAGAAACTAAATTAAAAAAAACTAAGCTGGAAATGTCATGTAACATTGCAGATGAAGAATGTAATAATCAAATAAGCATAGAAAATAAAGCACCTGAAACCGAGTCAGAAACTCCATTAATATGTGAAACTCCGAAACTAAATTCGAAAATAGTTTTACCTGCAAAAAATTGGACTTGCTGTGTGGTTAATTTAAATGAAACAGATGAAATTTTTGTAGTGTGTGAAATGATATATTCAAATTATTTTAATACTGTTATTATAGGTAAGAAAATAACAGTACACAAAAATAATATTAATTTATATTATAATGAAAAAGTCGTATGCTCTGATATGGTACAGCAGTATGCTGATGTAGAAAAAAATTGCGCTACAATTCAAGACATACTAAATAAATTTGCTGCACTAAATATTTGCTGTTGTGGACCTTCTATAGAACAATTTAAAAATGTAGTTATTTCAAGTGCCTCTCAAGATATCATAACTTCCACGTGGAGACATTCAAATTGTAAAATACTTCTGGACGAATCCGAGTTTTGCAAATATTGTCCATCGTTATCTGATACACTTAGAATAACTTTTACTCGCCATTTGAAAAGAAAACCGTCAGCTCGTAGAAAAATAAAAAATTTGAACATAAACGAACAAAGAAAACTATATGTTAAACAAATGCGACGTAAACAAAAATTTCAAAATAAAAATAAGTTGCTGAAAACATTGAAGAACTTCAGAAAAGATATGAAACTCTGTCTGATTTAGATGTTTTAGAAAAAGTGAAGCATTATAATATTCCTGATACACAAAAACTTCTGATTTCTGAGTGTATTCAAATTGGAAAATATACAGCAAAAAACAGTCGCCGTTACAGTAATGAATGGCTATTAAATTGTTTACTTTTAAATATTAGAAATTCAGGAGTATATAAATATTTACATAACAATGATATTTTGCCTTTGCCTGCACCTAGCACAATTCGGCGCTACTTATTAATGATGGACAGTAAATGTGGCATAGACAAAAATTTTTTTGAGGGCTTCAAAAAAAAAATTTGTAGTTAACCAAGAAGAAGTCGTCATGGTCAGTGGCCGTGGTCCAGATAACAGCGGGAACTTCAAATAGATGTCTTGGACAGAGATAGCGATAAATTACCTAATAAAAGAAAAGATCTATTGGCAATGATGCGGTGTTTTAAAATAGTTATATTATAGAAAAGTAATATACTATCTACAAAATGTGCTCTCTACGAGTGCGCTGCAGTCGCTTGGATCCAAGTGCGACTTCACCCCAATTTCACACTGGTCGTGATCGAGAAAAGAGCGGGAACTTTAAGTAGACGTCATGAAGAGGTATATAAGTAGAAACGAGACATCTCGCTATTTTCTGGACCACAGCTGGATGCTTGGGCCTAAGCGACTGCAGCGCGCTCGTGCCCTATACGCGACTTACGCAGTGTTAATTTCTTTTTTTTTTAATAATTGCCAAAACAAATATATATATATATATATATATATATATATATATATATATATATATATATATATATATATATATATTGTAGTCCCTTACAATCGGCAGTAGAGCAATGAACTTTATAAACCAGGTTAGATTTGTAGTTCTTGTCTACTGGATCTTTTATTTTGGTGTATAGGTTGCCGACTGTAGAAATGGGTTTACATGCAATCTCCACCTGTAATTTATTCTTTAACATCTTATTTAAATTTGGCGCTAAGTGTTCCACGTATGGCATTGAAAAATATTTTTTCGGGTCATGTGATCTAGTCTTCCCGCTGCCTGTTTTTGGAGAGGTTATGTTTGACGGATCATGAACATTGCAAATAGCTTTGTTTACTACTGTCTTCGGATATCCATTTGCCCTAAGGTACGCCAAACTTAGGATGGATGAACATTGCAGATCTACACAGAACAACGTGACTAGTAAATGTGCCCTTGCTGAACACTCTATTTCTTTGCACCATAGTTTTAATTTGGACGATTTTAAAATCTTAGCGGAAGAAAGGAATTACGCTAAACGGATATCAGTGCTAGAACCGACATACAAGGCCTTAGTAAAACATATTATGGTGTCCTAGAAAGGTTCAAAAAGGAAAAAGCAAATTTCAAGCCAGACTAAGTTTATTAAAAAAATTCTTTACATTTCATTTCCATTTCCATTTTCCAGGATGTTCACATACACTTATTGGTGGATTGACGACCAATAAGAATCCAATTAAGTGATGTCACTTTTTTGCAAACTGGTCTGCAGGATATGTCTGGATGTGTTCTGATTTATTCGGTTGTCGTTCGTGAGACAATTTAGATGCGTATGTGCTTTTATGAAATTTGTACGATGTATGTAATACTGAATGAATCTACGAATGTATGCTGTGTACATGATTGTAATCTATAGATTCTACTTGTAAGTGATTGTTATGCGTGATTTTGTAATATATTGATGTTTTTTTGAATGTTTGTAGACCCTGATGAAGGTATAAGTGTATACCGAAACGTCGGTTTTGTAGGAATAAATGCTGTATGACTGAAATTTCGATTAATTGTTTTTTATCTACACTACACCACAGTCGAAAAAATCCCATCCCTCATTATAAATTTTATTATTTTATTTAAACAAGATGAAACTAATATGATCATGTTAATACAGATATGTCCTTCGATCAATTCAAAAATTTTTGTATAAAATGTTGGCAAGATAAATATGACTTTGCAGTCATTGATAAAGACAGTTGTGGTCGTTACCGGAAAGGATTAGATAAATTTTATCAAAAAGAATGAATGACAAGAACGTTCTACAAGATATTATATCAGTAAGTAAAGTATTACGAAAAAAATTTAATGCTGTAAAAAGAGGGCATGTTGACACAGAAGAATTATTACAAAAAACATTTAAACCAATAATTACACCTTTAGAAGAATTCGTTAAAAACAAATCTAGTTCAGAAATAAAAGAAAAAACAGAAATTAATAACGAAACTAAAAAATTTAAACGAAAATTAAATTTTGAAGATTTTCCTAATGAACCTTTTTTGTCTCCAACAATTTCTAATGTAAAAACAGAAAATGAGTATGAAATATCACCAGAAATTTCGCCAATAACAGAATCCAGATTATCAATTAATACACCGCAAGGGCAAGAAGAATGGGAAAATTTAGAATTGAAATTTGGAAATGTAGCTTCAAAATATCTCATGAAATATTTATTAAATCATGGTGATATTGATAAAATATATGGGTTAAAATATGATAATGGGTTATTTAAATTGGGAAAAAATATATAGAAATGGATAAAAATGATATCATAATTGACAATATTCAGTATGAAGGAACAGAAGGTTTATACGAATTAATTTTTAAAAAAGATCCACAATCATACACCGAACATGATAAAGAGGTATATATAAATATTCTAAAACAAACAGATGCACATAAAAATACAAGAGGAACACGAGTCATTATATCTACATATCCTAAATATTTTAACATTATTAAACCAAATTTTGTACGTACATCGTCCCGTTCTACTAAAGCTAAAAAAAGATATTCACCATCTGTACAAACAAAAATTAAAAAGAAAGGTTATGGATTGGTTTCTACTGAAATGGAATTTACAGACTATAAGCGAGAATATGTCTATTGGGATTCTGCTGATGAGTTAGTAGATCGTCTACAATTACTACTGGCCTCGAAACAAGCGGGGAATAATAATGTAAACAATGAAATTATATCCATTATTGAAGAATTAAGAGAAGCTAATATAATACAATAAATATTTAAAATTTGCTATTAGTATTAAAATGTCTGTTGACAAGTTCGGTAGACATTTTAAACGACAAAAAAATTATAGTGATCGGTTTTCGTTGCGATTAAATAATAATACATATGACGTAAATGACAAAAGATTAGTAAATGTTGCAAATCCAATAGAGCCATTAGATGCAACTACTAAAAATTATGTTGATTTACAAATTATAAAATATGTAAAAGATGTGCAATCACATTCAATAAATATATCAATAGAAGATAATACAGAAGTATACAATGCTAAAATGAAACCAATTGCAAATGTTGCAGTGCCAATTAACGATACAAACGCAACAAATAAAAAGTACGTAGATGAAAAAATTGACTCAGTAATAAACGTAATTCCATCAATTGTAGACTCAAAAATTAATGCAAAATTGAATATATTTAATGATCTTATAGAAACAAAAACAAATAATAATCAACAAAAAATAGAATCTAATATAATAATATTACAACGTAAAATTGACTCAGTAATAAACGTAATTCCATCAATTGTAGACTCAAAAATTAATGCAAAATTAAATATATTTAATGATCTTATACAAACAAAATCAAATAATAATAAACAAAAAATAGATGCTATAAATAGAACATTACCAGAAATTATAGACTCAAAAATAAATACTAATTTGAACAAATTTAACAAACTTGTAGAAGACATTGAAAAAAATACTAGAACCACAATTGATACAATTGTAAAATCATTAGACTCAATTGTGGGCTCAAAATTAAATACTCATTTACACAATATTAATGAAAGAATAGAAGGAATAGTAAGAAATATTAATACTGAACAAACAAATATTCGTGACCAAAGTTCTAAAATTGAAAAACAAGATGAAAAAATCGTTAATCTTACGACTATGGTACAGAACATGATAAAAGTAAAAACTATAGTTCAAAACATGTTGAAAGAAAGAATAAAGAGTATTCAACCAGACGAATCAAAAATTAAATTGATTGTAGAAAAATATCTTAAAGATCATATTAAAATTGGTTTAAACAAAGACGAAATAGAAATATGCAACTAAAAAACCAAATAAAAAAATATTATTACGAAATAGAAGAATTATTTCAGAAATATATTGAAAAATTAAAAAACAATGAGTAAACTAAATGTTGCAAGAGAATTACATAAACCTAAACGCCGAAATTTTCAAAGACGAAAAGTTATAACAACAGGTATTGATGACTTATGGCAATGTGATCTTGTAATTATGATTCCATATCAACGTGAAAATAAAGTATATAAGTATTTATTAACAATTATTGATGTATTTTCTAAATATGGGTGGGCTTTACCAGTAAAAACAAAATCCGGTGATGACGTCACCAAAGCTTTTGTAAAAATTTTAAAACAAGGTCGTATACCAAAAAATTTACATACGGATGACGGAAAAGAATTTTACAATAGCACATTTACGAAAGAAATAAAAAAATATGGAATCAATCATTATTTAACATTTAGTAATTTTAAAGCAAGTGTAGTGGAAAGATTTAATCGTACGTTGAAAACTAACATGTGGCGAGAATTTAGTGTACAAGGTTCATACAAATGGTTAGATATGTTACCACGATTAATTAAAAAATATAACAATACAAAACATAGAACAATAAAAATGAAACCTATAGATGTAACACAGAAAAAAGAAGATCATTTATTAAAAACTGTATATAACAATATTAAAATCGTTGGTCGTGGTAAGTACAAAATTGGTGATTTTGTACGAATTAGTAAATACAAGTCCATATTTGATAAAGGATATATTCCGAATTGGAGTACAGAAATATTTAGGATTGTAAAAGTAAATATTACAAATCCTGTTACTTATCTTATTGAAGACTATGAAGGGAATAAAATTAGAGGTGGGTTTTATGAACACGAACTTCAAAAAACAAACTTTCCAAATATTTACTTAGTAGAAAAAGTTTTAAAGACTAAGGGATCGAAAGCTTTTGTGAAATAGTTAGGTTTCAATAAAACACACAATTCGTGGATAAATAAATCTGATATTATTTAAAAAATATATATTATCTGATCATCACAACAATGAATAATGTCCCCAGGGTAGAGTATCAGTCTGTCTATCAATGATATATCTTTTGTCATCATTATTTGTAAGACATAATTTGTTAATTTCACATAAGAATATTGTGTGATTTTTAGATATTATATTCTGTTGTCTTTTGTACATATGTGAATTTGTAAATAAACAGTCTTTATAACAGTCAATAGTGAGTGTTTTTGTTGTTATTCCTGAAATTTCCTTAGCTCGATTGTATGATTTGTTATTTTCCAATGCAAAGGAATACATTTTTGATCTTAAATCCGCAAATTCTGTCATTAGTAACCCGCTATTCTCATCTTTAAACAATCCAACAACTTTCTTGTTCGCTTGTGGTATACCATACTTATTATCTACTGTATAGTCCGATGTGTCAAATCTGTGTATGTCTTCTTTTATGTGTACGTATGGGTGTTCATTAAATTTATAAATAAATGAGTCAGTGTCCATGTACAGTAATTTTGGCGTTGTATAAGTTTTATGTATGTAATTGTAATGAAAGTTATACATAAGTATTTTGGATATACCTAATATAGCCATACCAATATAAATAGGTTTATTAAATAAAATTTTTATTTTACTTAGTTCGATTGAAACTAAATTTTCTGTTAATATTACAACTTTTTTTAAATTTGGTTTGGCAATTAACTTCCGTGCCCCACCCTTTCCATTCCATTTCGAAACTAATTTTATATCATATCTATTTCTAATATTTTCCATACTTTTCTCGTAAACGGCGTTATTCATTTGTTTAAAGAAGTTTTTTCAAAATTGTTTTTTGCGTATTTTCGAAAATTTGTATTTTTGTCAATATACTGCTTAAGCCAAAATGATTGTTTAAATTTTATAACACGATGAATTTTAATTATTTTAGTCCAAATTCCAATACTTGTTTTAAATTCCTTATGTAGGTCGTGTAAGTTTATTGGATATTCCAAGTCAACTTCAAAAATGTATCCATCTAATCCATTGTCAGGTATATTAGTAATGTCTAGTGTTTTAATATTCTCGTCACTTAACCATGTAAAGCCACCCTGTGGTAAACATTGTGTCATTGCCCAACCATACAAATTACAAGCGTCAAAGTACATAAGAAACTCTTGCGGTTCTTTTGGGTTAAATGAATTCATATAAATATTGTTTGCTTTGGCGTAGCGGTTTGAACACTGAGAAATACCACCACGTAGGCCTCTTTCAAAAAATAATATCATATCAATATTGGTCAGTAACTCCAGCTCTACTTCTGTAATTTTCAACATGGCATCCCATGTTAGTCCTGCAAAACAAATTTATAATAAATAAATTTTATACATGAACCAAAAAATATTTAGAATATATTTACCTGGAGTTGTATATTAATGAACAGGGTCCAATTCATATGCATTTAAACAAATATTTCTAAAATTTTCAAATACATCAGACAAAAGCAATACATCTGTCTGAAGATACAACTCTAGATAGTCGCCTAAGTTTTCATGATCAAATAATTTCCACACATTTAACGCATGGTTGTAATCATCATCTTCTTCTAAACGTTCCCATGAATTAATATAATCATATGGAAATATACCTTTTCTTTTTAACATATTAAATTTCCAATCAGTGGGGTAGTACTTATTTAATAAAGTACATTGGGCGGGCTCTAAATAGCTCACAAGTTTTTCAAGTGAACAATTAAGAAATCTATAAGAAAAAATATTCATAAATTATAAAAAAAACTAATCATTTATAAAAATACCTGAATGAATCTAAAAAACGAAGCATAATACCAATCACGTTTTTGGAAAATGAAACAAATCTCTCGTTATTCATAGGTATTAATACAATATTTTCTTCATCTACTCCAAATTCGCGTATAAAAAGGTAACTATCATAGCCACCAAGATTATGGAAGAAAATAGGAATATATTTAGGTTTTTTATAACACAAATTACATGATCTATGAGCAGCTCCTCGATATTTTCCTATAATTATTCAATAATAGTTAACAAATATTAATAATTAAATTAACAACTTACCAGAAAAGTGATAATGGTCTCTTACTTTATCTTCTCCTAACAAAATGTGACAGATCACAGCTTGATTATAATTTTGCCATTCTTCATTTGTAATTTTCAAAGGAACAATATTTTCAGAAATTGTTTGTATTAATCCTGCTATATCTTTCATCCGATTCATGAACCATTTTGCTGCTTCCGGTCCACGAAATGATTCATAAAATGATAATGTATCATCGTAAGAACATTTTAATTGATACCCGACAGGACATGGTACATGATGTTGATAACTATTGTTAGAGGGTAATTATTTACAAGCATTAGATAACAACTTACTTCACTCCCAATCTTTCTTAATTGAATTAATTAGTTACAATGTGTTTGATAACACAGAGTTTATAACATGCAGTTATTGTTTATTTGAATCAGTACTCTATTGGCAGTCGTGAGATAAGTGTCGGAGGTATTTGATTCAATAGGTGAGACACAATACCTATGAGTTACTGAGTGTGAGACAGTATATTTACTGTAGTGTGATCTTGATATTATCCTATCCATATCCCCGGCGCGTAAACCCGTTAACACTGCATTGACAGGAGGGTGAAGCCGAGGCGCGACGCACCAGGGTACCCTGGTGCCAACGGTGCCCTGCTGGAACAGGTGCCTTAGTTTCGCTTGCATCTCGGTGGGGAGGTGGAGTATGGGTTTGTACTCGGCTTTCACTCATACTCCTGAAGCCTTGTTATAACTCACTGTGGGAGATGTCAAGTTGCTCGATGGATTTCGAGTGTTCTTCTGCTACCGTGGATTCAGTAGCCGGCATATCGTAGATTCGATATGTGACACTCCTTTCGAGGAGTATCCTTTTCAATTTTACCCGTCTTACCTGGTTTGTTGTTGAGTGTGAGTGTTGTTGTGTGTGCGAATGATATATATTCGTGTGCAATGTGTTTCACTAAGAATTAGCTTACTCTTTGACTTTCCTTTTCAGGGTGTTCCAAATTAGAAGACGTAATTGGCGTATAATATATTTATTGTTATTTTCGTATCAGAGTGTACAATTATTCAATTATTTATATTAATTGAAATTATTTCAGACTTTTATTTTAGCTACCCTACCTCATTAAAATATCTTCATAACAATTCAGAAGTGGGATCGGAACCTGGATTAGGATTCTTTAATTGTTTTAACATGTCATATCATCAGGATAACGAATCTACTGGAAACGGGAATACGCCTCCTCATATCAACATCTTAATACTAATGGCAGAAAACAGTATAAACGAAAGGACAGGCCAGCACCGTACCGTGCCTATGATCGTAATCGCAGGTGCCACAACTGCGGTAAAACCGGACATATTAAAAGAGATTGTCGTGCAGTTAGACAATCATCTATTTCTAGCAACACTTTCAGACCAACTACGCATGTCCAACCACCGCTACTAAACAACCGACCACAACCATCCTCATCGAATGACGATAAGCAACCTATTGTTACTCTAAGAATTTCGGGAAGTAGTCGGAATGAAATGCAACAAAAGTATTTTATGAATGTATGCGTGAATGGTGCAGTAGTGCGTGCTTATGTGGATTTAGGAGCAAATTGTATAAGCCTAAGGAAAGATGAAGCGGAACGCTTAAACGTAAACTACAATTGTACCCTACAACGCGAATTACGGGGATTTGGTCAAGTATGTACACAAACATTGGGAACCGCAATACAGCAAGACTTAGAGATTGATCAAGGGAAAACAACAGTAGACATTTCAATTGTACCGAATTCGGCACAAGTCATCGCTATGATTGTAGGACAATCACTGACAGAATTGCCACATATACGAATTTTTAAAGATGACAACACGTTGCGTTTATTTACAGCTGATGAAGTTAGTTTACCGCAGATCGATGCGTTACCAGTATAGAAAACTACGTTATTGGCAAAGGAAGCAGTAGTTATACCTCCAGGTTATGCTGGGAATATAATACGTCATGTGAACTCTACGGGAGATAGGTTCATTGACCGTAGCAGACATTCTAAGGAAAATCAAGAACACTGCATACCACGATACGTACTTTCGACAGATGAAGAAGAGACTCACATATTACTTGTTTTAAATTTATCAAATAATGATCTTATAATCAAGAAAAAAAAAGTTGTTGCGCGCAGAACCAAATGCAAGGAAGGCAGTACAGATACGATCACTAAACCTGAAAGAAAGATAAAAGAAAACGAATGTAACGTAAACTCTGATCTAACTGAAAAGCAGCGACATGAGACTTTTAGTCTGATTTCAGAATACGAAGATGTATTCGCAAGCGACGTAAAGAACTTTATGACAAACACCCAATTACTTACAGACCTTATAGGATGTCTCATAAGGAAAGGCGTCAAAAAAAAAAAATATATATATTTTAGGAGACCTACTCGTGGCTGGTATCATTTGTGAAACTAACTTATAGTTCTCCTTCCCATTTCTTTTAGTTTCGAAGAAAAATGGTGAAAAACGTCTATGTATCGACTACAGAAAGTTAAACAAAGCCACCATCAAGGACAGATATTCAGTATTAAGGATAGAGGATCTACTCGACCAATTTCAGAGGTCTAAGTATATTACTAGTCTAGATATGACCTCAGGATACTATCAGGTACCTGTAACTGAAAATCACGACATCGAACATCGTTTGTCACTTCAGAGGGCCAG
Source organism: Stenolophus ochropezus (assembly GCA_035578165.1). Classification (NCBI taxonomy): domain Eukaryota; kingdom Metazoa; phylum Arthropoda; class Insecta; order Coleoptera; family Carabidae; genus Stenolophus; species Stenolophus ochropezus. The sequence goes on from JAQOWZ010000048.1 coordinate 1,681,485, forward strand.
TTTGAATTTACTAGGATACTCTTCGGTTTAACAAATGCTCCAAGTGTATTTCAACGTATGGTGAATAAAATATTAGAACGATTACGAGATTCGATAGCACTAGCATATCTAGATGACATACTTTGTTCAGCCCCAGACTTCGAAGAAGGATTTCAAAGATTGTGCTACGTATAACACAATGCTGTGTGTAATGGTAGCCCCTACGCATCCAAGGTGGTCAGGAATGCGGCCGCCAGCTTTTAAACAGTGGAGAAGGGGTGGTTCCCTTTTAATAGGCAACGACTAAGATAAAAATGGAAATGAAGGGCGCCACGTAGTTGTAAATAACAAACGACACACAACTACGAAAGTGTCTCAAGACGTAACAGCAAAATGATCAGTAGGGTGTGAGATCGTTATATAAAACAGCAAGCGTAGAGTCAGATAGCCAATGTATTGAATATATAAGAAAAATACAGTATGTTACAAAAATAGGTCAACACACGCGAGGGGTTATCGAAAATAAAAAAAAAAACTAAAGAATAAACTAGCCTCCGTATAGGGGTTCGGCGTACCGGGCGGAATAGGAACTCGCGTTATAACAACGTACGGACAATGAATGGCGCAACAAAATTAGGGCACTTTGTCGGTTGGTATACCAAACGGTCTAGGCGCATGCGCAGGTAACAATTAAGAAATAACTAACAGACAAGATCCTAATTCTCCTAGCGAGTTACAAACCCTATGAGGGAGTTGAGAAACACTAAAGTGATATAATCACTCGCATGAGCTTTCCAGAACAATAAATTCAATAAACAGTAAACAATTAAATACTATAAAGTACCAAGAGACAATAATCACTCAGGAAATACTAACCATATATATATATATATATATATATATATATATATATATATATATAAATTCAATAAACAAGGGCAATTCTAAATAAAATAAGAAAACAAAACCGGTTCTAAATTTATTACAATACATAATCGATATGTTTGTTGTACCGACACGATTAATTAATGACTTGGATCAGCTTTACATCTATAGAATGTGAAACGACTTTGCAAACATTATAGGATACGACACATCTTAAACGCCGTTGCAACTACTCGTGCAAACGGCCAGTGGTGAAAGGATCAACGGAACAGCTTTAGCTGCCTTAGCAACTTTCAGGACCGATGACAAACATTGGGATAAGAGAGTATCAGGAGTTCAATTCTTAGTTAACAATACTAATTGCGCAGAAACTGGAAAAACGTCTAGCGAATTATTGTACAGTTACCGTCCAAGAGCACCAAATGACTCAAGGTTGACGAACAAAATTCAGAGCAGTAATTATCGATATACCAGAAACGCGACAAGAGGTTGCTGAGAAAATAGAAAACGATCAACAAAAACAAGCAGTTTGATTTCACATAAAAACAAAAGCTCCACAAAAATTCAGTTGCGAAGATCTTGTTTTTGTAAAGAAATAATATACAGTGATAGAGGGAAAAAGCAAAAAAAAATATTACTACATTATGCTGGACCATTTAAAATAGAGAAGGTTTATTCAAACGAAGATATCTAGTTGTGGAAATGAATGGATCAAATAGGAGCATGAGATGCGGATATAAAAACGTAATAGTAAAGGACAACATGAAACGGTGGGTACTAGTAAAAGATTTGATGAATAATTCAGAAAGTGACAGACTGCGTCAGATGATGATGTTCATGGAATTGAAAATTAACTTCTCGAGGGCGAGAGTTTTTCAGGATGGCCGAACTGTTAGAGGGTAATTATTTACAAGCATTAGATAACAACTTACTTCACTCCCAATCTTTCTTAATTGAATTAATTAGTTACAATGTGTTTGATAACACAGAGTTTATAACATGCAGTTATTGTTTATTTGAATCAGTACTCTATTGGCAGTCGTGAGATAAGTGTCGGAGGTGTTTGATTCAATAGGTGAGACACAATACCTATGAGTTACTGAGTGTGAGACAGTATATTTACTGTAGTGTGATCTTGATATTATCCTATCCATATCCCCGGCGCGTAAACCCGTTAACACTGCATTGACAGGAGGGTGAAGCCGAGGCGCGACGCACCAGGGTACCCTGGTGCCAACGGTGCCCTGCTGGAACAGGTGCCTTAGTTTCGCTTGCATCTCGGTGGGGAGGTGGAGTATGGGTTTGTACTCGGCTTTCACTCATACTCCTGAAGCCTTGTTATAACTCACTGTGGGAGATGTCAAGTTGCTCGATGGATTTCGAGTGTTCTTCTGCTACCGTGGATTCAGTAGCCGGCATATCGTGGATTCGATATGTGAAACTCCTTTCGAGGAGTATCCTTTTCAATTTTACCCGTCTTACCTGGTTTGTTGTTGAGTGTGAGTGTTGTTGTGTGTGCGAATGATATATATTCGTGTGCAATGTGTTTCACTAAGAATTAGCTTACTCTTTGACTTTCCTTTTCAGGGTGTTCCAAATTAGAAGACGTGATTGGCGTATTATATATTTATTGTTATTTTCGTATCAGAGTGTACAATTATTCAATTATTTATATTAATTGAAATTATTTCAGACTTTTATTTTAGCTATCCTACCTCATAAAAATATCTTCATAACAATATTTGTATAAGAATTGGATGGATTTGGTTGACAGGTATAAACAAGTGTTGTTAGACATTAAAAATCTGCATAAATGACAAAAGGATGACGCTCTTTGTACATAAAATTTTTAAATTTAAACCATTTATTATCCTCATTTGGCATTTCAATTTTAACAGCGTCGAAATTCATACAATATTTTTCATGTTGTTTTAAACTAGCTTCAATACCAAAATATTGAAGACATCTCTCACAAATAAATGTTTTTTTTTTTTATTTTTAGATAGTTGAGATGATAAAAGACGAGAAAGTGATGTTATCCAATCGTAATGTCCCATATTATCTTTTTTCCAATATAAAAGATTAAAATGATTGTTTAGCTTTTTTGTGAAATGTAATGGTCCAACAACAACATATAATTTTAATTTCATATCATATTCTAAACCGTAAACATTAATCGAAATTTTATTTTGTTTTTCAAATTTTTCAATGTTTGTCAAAGTCATAGGAAAATGTATGTTTTTTAAATTAAAAATTTCATCATGATTTTTAGGATATTTAGACACACGATCATTATGTTTTTTTGCTGGATACATAGCGGAAAGGAGTGACCATACAAAACACTTATTGTCACTGTTTTTTACATTAATAACAGCATGCTTATTTTTTATATTTAGTGGAAGTTCTATATACGAAGAACCACCACAGTTTGTAGGATCGTATTTATTTATATTCACCTGTAAAAATTAAATATTTTAATAATAAAAATATTATAAAAAAATTTGAAAAAACTTACTTGTAAATAAAGAATTCGTTTCAAAGCTTTGCTACTGTCACGTTCTTGGAATTCTAACATTTGATTTAAAATGGGTTGTTTTACACTTTGTTCAAATCATTTAGTCAAATCATCACTTAGACAAATATACCCCATCTTACAGTTATGATAAATATTTGTTGTTATCTCAGTATCACCTTTTTTAATTAGATATTCACACGCAAGCTCACAATTCAATTTCACATTTGATTTCCATTGAAACATAAATTCACCCACTTTGTTTATTAAAATAAAAAAACACTGAGTTAAAAATGTTGTTGGATCAATAATATCATCTGTGTTCATAATTCGCCCACAAAATATACGTTTTTTAAAAGACGAACTAATTACGTCAAATGACAACATTTTTTTATCGTAAAATTCAATTGTGTATTTAAATATATATATATATATATATATATATATATATATATATATATATATATAAGTATATTTATATATATATATATGTATATATATATATATATATATATATATGTATATATGTATATATATATATATATATATATATATATATATATATATATATATATATATCATTTTTGTGGTTTCTTGTATCTTCTGTTTTTACATTGTGTCATGAATGCATAATAGATAAAATAAAAACACTATTTAATTTATTATTTATTATTCCTCCGTTAACTTCTCTATTTGTTCTTCTGCGTCTTCTTCCTCCGTGTCATGGTATTCTAGATTTTCCATCTTCTTTTTGTAATGTTCTACTGTTTCTCCGTTCCAGACTAGTACCGTTTGTTTTTCATTTAAAGATTCATTGTTTGTTTTTTTATGACTCAGTGTGATTGATATTAGCTGATGGTCCGATTCTGTTTGCTCTATTACTTCAAATTTTAAGATTTTGCCTTTGGCTATGTTATTTGTTATTCCATAGTCTATTACCGATGCCTCATTCTTCATGTTTATAAATGTATATTCTCCTGTTTCATCTCCCTCATGATTTCCGTTTAGAATATTCCATCCCCTATCTTCGCATCTTTTTAACAAGTTTAAGCCCTCGCTATTTAAAACTTTATCTTTGGAATTACGTTTTTCAATGCCTCCTGTTAGTAGATTACAAAGTCCTCCTTCCTCGCCTGTCCTAGCATTCAAGTCTCCTCCTAGTATTAAATTTTGTTCGTTTGTTTCTTCAATATTTTCGTCTATCTCTTTTAGAATGTCATTAATCTTGTTATTATTGTATATTGTAATTATTCTCCATATTTCATTGTCTAATTGTATTTGTCTTTCTTGTATGTTTTCTGTGAAATTTGTAGTAGTGTCTATTTCTATTATATTCTTTTTAACTCCTGTTATAATTCCTCCGCTCGCTCTACCTTTTTTATGAGTTCTCTTGGCGTGATAACATTTCCATTTAAATTCTCTTGGCAGTTTTTGTTTTATTTTATCCCAGTTTTTTTCTTCTACCCATGTTTCTGTGAACCCTATAAAATGATATTGTTTTGTTTCTTCCCAAAAATCTTTGTCTTTCCCTTTAATTCCTTTTATATTCCAAAAACCTATTTTTACATTACTTATTTTCCGTACCCTTCCTCTAGTCGCTATCTTGTCTAAAAATTTGATCCGTTTTTTTGTTCCTTAGCTTCTTCTATATTTTTTTCTAATTCATTCCATGAGAACCATTTCTCATTTATTCTTATTTTTTTATATGCAACGGTAGCCGAATTTCCTTTAGATCTTTCTTCCTTCGCGCGCTTTCTTAGATTCGCTTGGATTTCTCGCTCTTGTTGTGTAAAATCATGGTCGATATAAATATTTGAACCCTTCAATAGATTTTTATTCTTTATTATCTTCTGTTTATCTTCCCATGTAGGCAACTTCACTATCACTGCTTCATTTGCTTTTGTTTTTATTTTATATACCTCGGTAACTTTAGTTTCTGTTTTCATTTTTTCTCGTAGCCACTCTTCAACTTCTTTCTTTGTATTTTCATTACCCATTTGTATTCCCTTTATTATTATATTGTTCTTCTTTTCTCGTTTTTCTCTAATTTCGTCCTTATTTTTGAGAGTCTGTATTCTTTTTAACAGTTCATTTTTCTCTTTATTCCATGTTTGTTCTTTTTTAATTATTTCCTCTTCTAGTTTCCTTATCATTCCGTTATTTTCTTTTATTTCTGTTAGTAGTTCTGTTTTATTTGCATTTATTACATCCGTAACTCCTTGGATTGCTTTTAGAATTTGATCTATATCCATGATTTGGTTATTTTTATCTATATTATCTTTATTTTGTGTTTTTGACGGAGACCGTGTTAATAATTTGCTTTTTTTAAAAATATCCTCTTGTTTTGTCTCTATATCCGGTTTTTGTTCTCGTTTGCGTTTTAATAATTCTTCTGTAGAGCTACTACTTAGGGCACGCTCTCTAAATAGATTATTCATTTATTTTACCCTATTAATTTTCCTTCAACACTCCTGTGTATTGTTTGTTGCAGCCGTTTCTATATATTTTAAATAATTTTAAATTGCAGGTTTTTGCTATTGTCGGTAAGTAAACGTGTATGCTCGAGCGTGGAAGTGTCGCTGATTTTATTATTTACAGCTTTTTGTTTTATCGGCAGCTGCTTTTTGATCAGAGATGACACTACCTTTTATAATTTGCAGATTCAAAGCGCTGTTAAGATTTCAGCAAATGTGACTTAACCTCTCTTATCTCACGGATTTTTTATATATCAGTATTTTATTTTAATGTGGTTTAAAATTCCTACCTTTTTTTAAGTCCAGTTGGCACTCAATGCGGGCAGTTTTTTTGTTTTAAAATATTTATTTATTTTGAATATTCTCTCCAGTATCACTTTTGTTTTAAGCACTCTTTTCTAACGACCTTCACCTTCAACCTTGTCAAGTAGAAATTTTTTTTTCGTATTTTTAGGAGAGTTTAGATTTTTTTTTTCATTCCCTTTCCAGTACTTCTTTGAGATTTCTTTTCACTGAGCTGTTTCATACTAATCTAAAATAATTAAACATTTAAATAAAATATATTAGCAATTTAATATTTATAAGTATGCTTACATTGGAATATTTTCTACTTTCTTTGTATATTGTATGTTGAACAATATCTACAAAAATTCATAGAAAAGTATCTTTTATACAAAATATTTTTATCTATCCTATTTTATATTGATCGTACCAAATATCAGTAGTTTTTTTATTGGTTATAATAAAAGCTATTCTGATTGGTTGTTATAACAACTATTGTGATTGGGTGATATTATTTTTGTATTTAGTTAATATTTGAAAAAATATAAAAAATGTTAAGTAAAATACAACAAAAAATAATCTTATAGATAAAAAATATAAAAAAAGGAAATATTGGTAAACCTATGTAGATTAAAAAAAACCAAACCAATATAAAAATTAACTTATCATTATTTAAAACAAAGAAAAAATGTAAAAATAACTATTTTGAAGGAAATAATGGTTTTTAAACCATAAAAAAACCAAACCAATATAAAAATTAATTTATCATTGTTTAAAACAAAGAAAAAATGTAAAAATAGCTATTTTGAAGGAAATAATGGTTTTTTAAACCATATATAGATGATAAAAATAAGTATATAAAGAGGTAATATATTCATAAAAAAATATTATATTAATAGAAATTGTTGAAATAACAACAAGTACCTAACTACTCTACTGCAAATAAGTAATTATTATTTCTTTATTACTTTATCGTTATTTGTAATTTGTGAATTCTTTTAGAAATGGATTTTCTAAACAAAATTAACAAAATTGGATGTTTAGAACAAAAAATTATAAAATCATTAACAGAACTCGATAGTTCAAAATATAAAATTTGCGAAGCTCGAATAATTCCAACAAAATATGGAAAAGCAATTATTTGCGAATTAGAGGAATTTTCAATATTCCTACCAAATCGCTATAACACTCTAACTGAAGAAGAAGTTCAACTATTGAAAGACAAATACATTCAAGTTAACTTTAACAAAGACAATTATGCTGAAATAAAATTTTACTAAGGAATTTTCAATTAAATAATTCTAGAAATATTTAAAAGCAAAAAAAATAAGAAAAAATAAATAAATAAAAATTATATTATTTACTATCATTAACAGAACTCGATAGTTCAAAATATAAAATTTGCGAAGCTCGAATAATTCCAACAAAATATGGAAAAGCAATTATTTGTGAATTAGAAGAATTTTCAATATTCCTACCAAATCGCTATAACACTGTAACTGAAGAAGAAGTTCAACTATTGAAAGACATATACATTCAAGTTAACTTTAACAAGGACAATTATGCTGAAATAAAATTTTACTAAGAAATTTTCAATTAAATAATTCTAGAAATATTTAAAAGCAAAAAAATAAGAAAAAATATAAATAAAAATTATATTATTTTAGTTTCAGATTTGCAGTATAAAAAGTAAACATATTGTTAAAAAAAATGTCTGAAATTATAGATTTTTTCGTTCCAAGCGATGATGAAATTTGCTTTAAACAATTAATAGAAGAAGAGGAAAGAGAAAAAAGAGAAAACATTAGTTTAGATTATTTTAATTTAGATCATTATAAAATATGGAAATATGGAACTTCAGAAAATATTATACCATATTGCTTTAATGATAATAATCATATAAATATAAAATATTATACGTTCTTTTTATCAAATAGTAATTTTCTTGGATGTGTCAGCATTATTGTCGTGTATGTGCAAGATATTAGATGCAAAAACCATTTGTAAAAATATGTAAGGAACAAAGTTTTCTACAAGTGCAAGGAAAAATTAGTGGTATTTGGTATTTTAACCCACTTTTTAAAGATCATTAAATATTAAAAAATTGTGAAATGTTACAATTTTTAAAAGATTTTGAAAATAATTATTGTTATGAATGTAATACACAATTGTTTCAATGGAATTCCTCTGTTACTTGTCCCTGTATTGAATTAAAAGCTATGGAAACTAGCTTGTAACTCTTATTTTATTATATATTTTTTTCTTATTTTTAAATGTGTTTTAAATATATATGTATTACCTGTATTGTGTGTTCTTTTCTTTGTTATTACTCATAATATTCCCAAACCGTTATCCTACTAATCTCATTTCTGTATAAGTATGGATCCTCCAAAATGCAAATACTGTCAAAAACCAGAATGCGTGGGACTTCCAAAAAAGTGTCCGGGGTGTAAGGGCAAAACAACATGGGTTTTCACACCACCAACCTGTGAATTTCCGGGGAAGATTTCATGCTACAAAACTTCCTGCATTTATTACACTGGATGTGGAAATGTGTTTCAATTTCATCCCAAATTGGAACTTTAATTGTTCACGATATGTCCTATAAACAAAATTTATTAGGTTATTTAGTATTATCATTTCTTTGTAACTATTATTTTCATTTAAAAAATGTATATAATTTTTTTTATGTTATTGTTTATAATTTTTTAAATATTTACTATATACCTTTTTTATATTACTAAATCTTATATAATATTTTTGTATTACCTTCTATATGTAACACATTGTATTTTCTTTTATGTACATTGTAAAAAATTGTGTTTAACCAATACCACAACAAATTGATAAAATATAAAATCTAACATTCTTATACATTGTTCTATATTAAAATAAGAAATTTTAATCTAACCACAACTTGATAAAAGATTATCATATTGTATAAAAGCAACTGCTGTTTTATACATTATTCATACAATGGCTTCAATGCAATTGTACAAAATTTCGATGGCGGTGCATAAGCACCGCATTGAACGACTAAATGTAAGTTATAAATTTATTGGTATTTTAAATAAAAGATTTATAATTTGCCTTTATTTATTATATATATTTCAGATGCTTGATATAGAGCGAATCGAATTAAACAAATTGCCTCCACCGGAGGCAACCTGCATCTATGCGGGCGAGATCCACGATATCCTGTGGTCACTTCAATTATGGAGGAGTGGCAAGGTTGTATTTGTTATTTACGTATAAATGTATGTATTATCTATTTTTTAAATATTGTAAATTACGAGTAATTATATTTAAAAATATTTCAAATTAATTTAATATTTTTTTCTTTTGTAACAGAACTGAAATATATATATATATATATATATATATATATATAATATATATATATATATATATATATATATGTATATATATATATATATATATGTATATATATATAAATACAAAAAATCAATTTTATCATTGTGTACTCCTTTTTATTATCACACTCCTAATATTCCTAAACAATTTCATAATATGTTAGTATAAATAAACATATTTTTTTGTTCTTCTTTTTAGTAGTCATACGCAATCATAAGTATACAGGACAGTGAAGTATCAAGTACAAATAATTTATATCGAATATGTGAAACAACACAAGATTCAAACGATGACGCCCGGTACTACTATGAAATCGTATTTTATTGTTTAAACCATGGTTGGCTAGGAGATGAACGAATTATGGACGTGGGACCTTTAAAATTATGTGAATATTGTTTTCGAGAAAATTCTATAGATAGAACTTGGGTTACTGAGCCCAGATTTGTATATTTTTATAAAAAAGAATGTCATAATATAAATTTACATGAATTAGAAACTATACCACAACTACTATCGTTGTCATAATTGCGAATGTGAATTATATACATCATGGAATAAACAAGAATGTGCCAGACAATAATAATGAACAAGAGAAAAGGTATGTACTATTTATTAAAAGAAAAAATATTGTATTATTTAAATTTTTACTTTTTTTTACAGATTTATTTACACCTCACACACACACCCAGCGTTCTTATAAAATTCACCAAGTACGAGACATCAGGGAGAAGGATAGTCGCATTAGGACATTGTATACTTTTAACATGTATCTCAGCAGATTTTACTGTGATAAAGCGTACTCTGTTTTAAAAAATATAATAATTAAAATAAAAATGTATATAAACAATTGTAATTTTGAATTGTGTACAGATATAAATCATTCTAATTGTTGTTGTCCCATATAAATAAATATAAAAGATAGAGAGATAGAAAGGGTGGCATGTATACTTTTTTTTACTTGTAAATAATAAATAATAAATTAAATAGTGTTTTTATTATATCTATTATGCATTCATGACACAATGTAAAAACACAAGATACAAGAAACCACAAAAATGATATATATATATATATATATATATATATATATATATATATATGTATATATAACAATATTCACATAATTTTAAAGGTCCCACGTCCATAATTCGTTCATCTCCTAGCCAACCATGGTTTAAACAATAAAATACGATTTCATAGTAGTACCGGGCGTCATCGTTTGAATCTTGTGTTGTTTCACATATTCGATATAAATTATTTGTACTTGATACTTCACTGTCCTGTATACTTATGATTGCGTATGACTACTAAAAAGAAGAACAAAAAAATATGTTTATTTATACTAACATATTATGAAATTGTTTAGGAATATTAGGAGTGTGATAATAAAAAGGAGTACACAATGATAAAATTGATTTTTTGTATTTATATATATATACATATATATATATATATATATATATATTATATATATATATATATATATATATATATATATATATATATTTCAGTTCTGTTACAAAAGAAAAAAATATTAAATTAATTTGAAATATTTTTAAATATAATTACTCGTAATTTACAATATTTAAAAAATAGATAATACATACATTTATACGTAAATAACAAATACAACCTTGCCACTCCTCCATAATTGAAGTGACCACAGGATATCGTGGATCTCGCCCGCATAGATGCAGGTTGCCTCCGGTGGAGGCAATTTGTTTAATTCGATTCGCTCTATATCAAGCATCTGAAATATATATAATAAATAAAGGCAAATTATAAATCTTTTATTTAAAATACCAATAAATTTATAACTTACATTTAGTCGTTCAATGCGGTGCTTATGCACCGCCATCGAAATTTTGTACAATTGCATTGAAGCCATTGTATGAATAATGTATAAAACAGCAGTTGCTTTTATACAATATGATAATCTTTTATCAAGTTGTGGTTAGATTAAAATTTCTTATTTTAATATAGAACAATGTATAAGAATGTTAGATTTTATATTTTATCAATTTGTTGTGGTATTGGTTAAACACAATTTTTTACAATGTACATAAAAGAAAATACAATGTGTTACATATAGAAGGTAATACAAAAATATTATATAAGATTTAGTAATATAAAAAAGGTATATAGTAAATATTTAAAAAATTATAAACAATAACATAAAAAAAATTATATACATTTTTTAAATGAAAATAATAGTTACAAAGAAATGATAATACTAAATAACCTAATAAATTTTGTTTATAGGACATATCGTGAACAATTAAAGTTCCAATTTGGGATGAAATTGAAACACATTTCCACATCCAGTGTAATAAATGCAGGAAGTTTTGTAGCATGAAATCTTCCCCGGAAATTCACAGGTTGGTGGTGTGAAAACCCATGTTGTTTTGCCCTTACACCCCGGACACTTTTTTGGAAGTCCCACGCATTCTGGTTTTTGACAGTATTTGCATTTTGGAGGATCCATACTTATACAGAAATGAGATTAGTAGGATAACGGTTTGGGAATATTATGAGTAATAACAAAGAAAAGAACACACAATACAGGTAATACATATATATTTAAAACACATTTAAAAATAAGAAAAAAATATATAATAAAATAAGAGTTACAAGCTAGTTTCCATAGCTTTTAATTCAATACAGGGACAAGTAACAGAGGAATTCCATTGAAACAATTGTGTATTACATTCATAACAATAATTATTTTCAAAATCTTTTAAAAATTGTAACATTTCACAATTTTTTAATATTTAATGATCTTTAAAAAGTGGGTTAAAATACCAAATACCACTAATTTTTCCTTGCACTTGTAGAAAACTTTGTTCCTTACATATTTTTACAAATGGTTTTTGCATCTAATATCTTGCACATACACGACAATAATGCTGACACATCCAAGAAAATTACTATTTGATAAAAAGAACGTATAATATTTTATATTTATATGATTATTATCATTAAAGCAATATGGTATAATATTTTCTGAAGTTCCATATTTCCATATTTTATAATGATCTAAATTAAAATAATCTAAACTAATGTTTTCTCTTTTTTCTCTTTCCTCTTCTTCTATTAATTGTTTAAAGCAAATTTCATCATCGCTTGGAACGAAAAAATCTATAATTTCAGACATTTTTTTTAACAATATGTTTACTTTTTATACTGCAAATCTGAAACTAAAATAATATAATTTTTATTTATATTTTTTCTTATTTTTTTGCTTTTAAATATTTCTAGAATTATTTAATTGAAAATTTCTTAGTAAAATTTTATTTCAGCATAATTGTCCTTGTTAAAGTTAACTTGAATGTATATGTCTTTCAATAGTTGAACTTCTTCTTCAGTTACAGTGTTATAGCGATTTGGTAGGAATATTGAAAATTCTTCTAATTCACAAATAATTGCTTTTCCATATTTTGTTGGAATTATTCGAGCTTCGCAAATTTTATATTTTGAACTATCGAGTTCTGTTAATGATAGTAAATAATATAATTTTTATTTATTTATTTTTTCTTATTTTTTTTGCTTTTAAATATTTCTAGAATTATTTAATTGAAAATTCCTTAGTAAAATTTTATTTCAGCATAATTGTCTTTGTTAAAGTTAACTTGAATGTATTTGTCTTTCAATAGTTGAACTTCTTCTTCAGTTAGAGTGTTATAGCGATTTGGTAGGAATATTGAAAATTCCTCTAATTCGCAAATAATTGCTTTTCCATATTTTGTTGGAATTATTCGAGCTTCGCAAATTTTATATTTTGAACTATCGAGTTCTGTTAATGATTTTATAATTTTTTGTTCTAAACATCCAATTTTGTTAATTTTGTTTAGAAAATCCATTTCTAAAAGAATTCACAAATTACAAATAACGATAAAGTAATAAAGAAATAATAATTACTTATTTGCAGTAGAGTAGTTAGGTACTTGTTGTTATTTCAACAATTTCTATTAATATAATATTTTTTTATGAATATATTACCTCTTTATATACTTATTTTTATCATCTATATATGGTTTAAAAAACCATTATTTCCTTCAAAATAGCTATTTTTACATTTTTTCTTTGTTTTAAACAATGATAAATTAATTTTTATATTGGTTTGGTTTTTTTATGGTTTAAAAACCATTATTTCCTTCAAAATAGTTATTTTTACATTTTTTCTTTGTTTTAAATAATGATAAGTTAATTTTTATATTGGTTTGGTTTTTTTTAATCTACATAGGTTTACCAATATTTCCTTTTTTATATTTTTTATCTATAAGATTATTTTTTGTTGTATTTTACTTAACATTTTTTATATTTTTTCAAATATTAACTAAATACAAAAATAATATCACCCAATCACAATAGTTGTTATAACAACCAATCAGAATAGCTTTTATTATAACCAATAAAAAAACTACTGATATTTGGTACGATCAATATAAAATAGGATAGATAAAAATATTTTGTATAAAAGATACTTTTCTATGAATTTTTGTAGATATTGTTCAACATACAATATACAAAGAAAGTAGAAAATATTCCAATGTAAGCATACTTATAAATATTAAATTGCTAATATATTTTATTTAAATGTTTAATTATTTTAGATTAGTATGAAACAGCTCAGTGAAAAGAAATCTCAAAGAAGTACTGGAAAGGGAATGAAAAAAAAAATCTAAACTCTCCTAAAAATACGAAAAAAAAATTTCTACTTGACAAGGTTGAAGGTGAAGGTCGTTAGAAAAGAGTGCTTAAAACAAAAGTGATACTGGAGAGAATATTCAAAATAAATAAATATTTTAAAACAAAAAAACTGCCCGCATTGAGTGCCAACTGGACTTAAAAAAATCTGGTGTGTCCAACACAATACCTCCCGCCACTGTAGTAATAATATTCTATATCAGTTTTTCAATACATTTAATTTGTAGTTTTAATATTAGTTTGTTATTGCAGTTCAGAATATTTTTAATTCATGCAAATACATTCCTAATATATTTCTTCCATCTTTTTAAATTTTACAATAAAATTACTTCATTTTTACTTATTTTATCTTTTACACTTACTTACATCAAATTTGACATCACATGTCAAATTTTGTGAACATATGAATAACTCATCTGTTTTATCGAAATTCCTCAGCCTAAACGATATGTAAAATTATTATAATTTATATATTTTTTTTCTATCTAGCTAGAAGTCAAATATAAACGTAATTATGCAGATCGGTTGAAAATTTAAAAATATTTGTATTTATAATAACGAAATTTGCAAAAATATGGTATTTAGAGATAATTTTTTGGAAAAACTGTTTAAAGCTTCATGTAAAGTACTACTACCGGTTAACCAATTGTAGTCAAAATCTAATCAGTTCATCATATTAGAATAGAACTCTTAAATACCAAATATAATATTTTTTACATGAATCGTATTGGAGTTATCGTGGACGAAAAATCGTCACAGACACACACACAGACACACACACACACACACAGACATACAGACATCACGGTAAAAATAGTAAAATCGTATTCTAGGGACCCTAATTCGTGCTCATATGTTGAAAACTCACACTCGAGAAATCTGACCAAAAACAATACCTCCCTTATCTATATATTGATAGGCGGGAGGTAAAAAGGTAGGAATTTTAAACCACATTAAAATAAAATACTGATATATAAAAAATCCGTGAGATAAGAGAGGTTAAGTCACATTTGCTGAAATCTTAACAGCGCTTTGAATCTGCAAATTATAAAAGGTAGTGTCATCTCTGATCAAAAAGCAGCTGCCGATAAAACAAAAAGCTGTAAATAATAAAATCAGCGACACTTCCACGCTCGAGCATACACGTTTACTTACCGACAATAGCAAAAACCTGCAATTTAAAATTATTTAAAATATATAGAAACGGCTGCAACAAACAATACACAGGAGTGTTGAAGGAAAATTAATAGGGTAAAATAAATGAATAATCTATTTAGAGAGCGTGCCCTAAGTAGTAGCTCTACAGAAGAATTATTAAAACGCAAACGAGAACAAAAACCGGATATAGAGACAAAACAAGAGGATATTTTTAAAAAAAGCAAATTATTAACACGGTCTCCGTCAAAAACACAAAATAAAGATAATATAGATAAAAATAACCAAATCATGGATATAGATCAAATTCTAAAAGCAATCCAAGGAGTTACGGATGTAATAAATGCAAATAAAACAGAACTACTAACAGAAATAAAAGAAAATAACGGAATGATAAGGAAACTAGAAGAGGAAATAATTAAAAAAGAACAAACATGGAATAAAGAGAAAAATGAACTGTTAAAAAGAATACAGACTCTCAAAAATAAGGACGAAATTAGAGAAAAACGAGAAAAGAAGAACAATATAATAATAAAGGGAATACAAATGGGTAATGAAAATACAAAGAAAGAAGTTGAAGAGTGGCTACGAGAAAAAATGAAAACAGAAACTAAAGTTACCGAGGTATATAAAATAAAAACAAAAGCAAATGAAGCAGTGATAGTGAAGTTGCCTACATGGGAAGATAAACAGAAGATAATAAAGAATAAAAATCTATTGAAGGGTTCAAATATTTATATCGACCATGATTTTACACAACAAGAGCGAGAAATCCAAGCGAATCTAAGAAAGCGCGCGAAGGAAGAAAGATCTAAAGGAAATTCGGCTACCGTTGCATATAAAAAAATAAGAATAAATGAGAAATGGTTCTCATGGAATGAATTAGAAAAAAATATAGAAGAAGCTAAGGAACATAAAAACGGATCAAATTTTTAGACAAGATAGCGACTAGAGGAAGGGTACGGAAAATAAGTAATGTAAAAATAGGTTTTTGGAATATAAAAGGAATTAAAGGGAAAGACAAAGATTTTTGGGAAGAAACAAAACAATATCATTTTATAGGGTTCACAGAAACATGGGTAGAAGAAAAAAACTGGGATAAAATAAAACAAAAACTGCCAAGAGAATTTAAATGGAAATGTTATCACGCCAAGAGAACTCATAAAAAAGGTAGAGCGAGCGGAGGAATTATAACAGGAGTTAAAAAGAATATAATAGAAATAGACACTACTACAAATTTCACAGAAAACATACAAGAAAGACAAATACAATTAGACAATGAAATATGGAGAATAATTACAATATACAATAATAACAAGATTAATGACATTCTAAAAGAGATAGACGAAAATATTGAAGAAACAAACGAACAAAATTTAATACTAGGAGGAGACTTGAATGCTAGGACAGGCGAGGAAGGAGGACTTTGTAATCTACTAACAGGAGGCATTGAAAAACGTAATTCCAAAGATAAAGTTTTAAATAGCGAGGGCTTAAACTTGTTAAAAAGATGCGAAGATAGGGGATGGAATATTCTAAACGGAAATCATGAGGGAGATGAAACAGGAGAATATACATTTATAAACATGAAGAATGAGGCATCGGTAATAGACTATGGAATAACAAATAACATAGCCAAAGACAAAATCTTAAAATTTGAAGTAATAGAGCAAACAGAATCGGACCATCAGCTAATATCAATCACACTGAGTCATAAAAAAACAAACAATGAATCTTTAAATGAAAAACAAACGGTACTAGTCTGGAACGGAGAAACAGTAGAACATTACAAAAAGAAGATGGAAAATCTAGAATACCATGACACGGAGGAAGAAGACGCAGAAGAACAAATAGAGAAGTTAACGGAGGAAATACATAAAGCAATGACAAACAAAACAAAAAGAATATACTCGGAGACCATTACAAAAAATCCCTGGTGGGACAAAGAGTGTAAAGAAAAACAGAGGGAAACAAGGCGTTATTTGAGACACTTACGAAAAGGACATATCACACTGGCTTTATACAAAGAGAAACTAAATGAATACAAAAAAACCTGCAAAGAAAAGCAAGACGACCATAAAATAAAAACCATGCAAGAACTGTACAACATCAAGTCAGAAGCACAAGCGTGGGAATTTATAAGGAAGGAGAGAAGAAAAAAAATCTCGCGTCGACGAAAATATTACAATGGAACAATGGAAAGCACACTTTAAAACACTT
This sequence comes from Stenolophus ochropezus, assembly GCA_035578165.1. Lineage (NCBI taxonomy): Eukaryota > Metazoa > Arthropoda > Insecta > Coleoptera > Carabidae > Stenolophus > Stenolophus ochropezus. The sequence continues at coordinate 1,699,074 of JAQOWZ010000048.1, forward strand.
TTGCAAGGAATGGAAGAACATCGAGACACCGAGACCGCAGAAGGGCAAAATAACACATATAGCGGAAATGACATAACAGAAGAAGAAGTAAGAATACAGATAGATAAACTAAAAAAGAACAAATCACATGGGGAGGACGGAATTCCAAATGAGGCCTGGATATACGGCGGCAACAAAGTAACAAGTACCATTACTCATATCCTCAATAAGGTTTGGAAAGGAAATAAAATACCCAAACAATGGACAAAAGGTATAATAGTACCCATCTACAAAAAAGGAGACGCCAGTACACCAAGCAATTATCGAGGAATCACGCTCCTGAACACACTTTATAAAATCTATGCAATGATACTAAATGACAGACTACAGGAAGAATTAGAAGTAAAACAAGTACTACCAGACACACAATCTGGATTTCGAAAGTACAGAAGTACAATGGACAATATATATGTATTAAACTATATGATCGAACAACAATTAGCAAAAGAAAAAGGTAAACTTTACGCACTCTTTATAGACCTAAAAGCAGCCTTTGACAACATCGATAGAGAACTATTAAAGAAAACAATGGAAAAGAAAAATATAGACAAACACCTAAATAAAAAAATATTAGAAATATATAAAGAAACATCCAACGTAGTAAAAGTCGGGCAGAATCACACAACACAATTCTGGACTAAATCAGGTTTAAGACAAGGTTGCCCCCTAAGCCCAACATTATTTGCAATTTACATGGCGGATATTGAAGAGCACTTTCAGAAAGGACAAACCGGGGGAGTAACGATTGGAAAGGCGAAATTTTGGACATTAGCTTATGCAGATGACCTGGTACTGCTGGCAAAATCTGACAAAGAAATGGAATCTATGATCAGACGATTAGACACTTACCTAGAGAAAAAGAAAATGCGGCTAAATGTAGAGAAATCTAAAATAATGGTATTTAGAAAAGGAGGTGGAAGAGAAAAAGAGGTACATTGGGCTTGGAAAGGACAAAAATTAGAACGAGTAAAAAAGTTTAACTATTTAGGTTACACATTTAAGCAAAACAATAACATACAAAGCCACATAGAACAAGTAGCAAAAAAAGCTAACTGTGCAATGAAAGAAGCATGGGGTATAGCAGAACGAAAGTTCAAGAACAATTACAAAATCAGGATAATGCTCTTTGACTCCCTGGTAAAAAACATAATAACGTATGGACCAGAAATTTGGGGGTGGCATGAAATTGAAAAATTAGAACAACTACAAGTAAAATACCTGAAATGGACATTAGGGCTGGAAAGATGCACACCACAATACATAGTTCTCGAGGAAACCAATAGGGATAAAATAAGAATAGCAACCGGTCTGAGAGCAACGATATACGAAGAAAAGATAAGAAAATGTGACCCGGAAAGAATAATATACCAGTGTTGGAAACAAATTAAGAAGAACGAATGTAATAGAACTCAATTATCCACCTGGGAGAAAAATAGACGAACATACTACGAAAAAAACGGATACTCACCTAGGGAAATCGAAAGAAAAAGAGAGAATAACAGCAATATAAACCTAGAATTAGCTAGCAGGGACCAAGAGATACAGAAACAAGAACAACATAAAAAGATACAAGAATCACAATACAACAAAATGTACAAAAGAATAAGACCAGTGGGATTGCCTCAATATTTAAGAATAAAAAATGGAAGATCAATAGGAGTAATAGCAAGGCTACGTTGCGGAAACGAAGAAAATGAAAACAAATATTGGAAGGAAGAAGAACACCGTATATGCCGACTTTGTAAAGAAGACAAAGAAACATTAATACATCTGTTATATAATTGCAGACACCTCCCAAGGCAATCTAGCAGTCCATACCACATCCTGGACGAATCCGGAGAGGGCGAGTCATGGGCCAAAAGGCTCAGAAAGAAAAGAGAAGAAATAAAATAACTAACTGTGTAATAATCAAAATGTATATATATATATATATATATATATATATATATATATATATATATATATATATATATATTAAAATTCAACCAAAATTCAATTGTAAAGAATAATTGTAGGAATTCTAAGCTGAAGAGCAAGAATTAAATAAATAATAATAATAATAATATAAAAGCAACTGCTGTTTTATACATTATTCATACAATGGCTTCAATGCAATTGTACAAAATTTCGATGGCGGTGCATAAGCACCTCATTGAACGACTAAATGTAAGTTATAAATTTATTGGTATTTTAAATAAAGATTTATAATTTGACTTTATTTATTATATATATTTCAGATGCTTGATATAGAGCGAATCGAATTAAACAAATTGCCTCCACCGGAGGCAACCTGCATCTATGCGGGCGAGATCCACGATATCCTGTGGTCACTTCAATTATGGAGGAGTGGCAAGGTTGTATTTGTTATTTACGTATAAATGTATGTATTATCTATTTTTTAAATATTGTAAATTACGAGTAATTATATTTAAAAATATTTCAAATTAATTCAATATTTTTTTCTTTTGTTACAGAACTGAAATATATATCTATATATATATATATATATATATATATATATATATGTATATATATAAATACAAAAAATCAATTTTATCATTGTGTACTCCTTTTTATTATCACACTCCTAATATTCCTAAACAATTTCATAATATGTTAGTATAAATAAACATATTTTTTTGTTCTTCTTTTTAGTAGTCATACGCAATCATGAGTATACAGGACAGTGAAGTATCAAGTACAAATAATTTATATCCAATATGTGAAACAACACAAGATTCAAACGATGACGCCCGGTACTACTATGAAATCGTATTTTATTGTTTAAACCATGGTTGGCTAGGAGATGAACGAATTATGGACGTGGGACCTTTAAAATTATGTGAATATTGTTTTCGAGAAAATTCTATAGATAGAACTTGGGTTACTGAGCCCAGATTTGTATATTTTTATAAAAAAGAATGTCATAATATAAATTTACATGAATTAGAAACTATACCACAAGACTACTATCGTTGTCGTAATTGCGAATGTGAATTATATACATCATGGAATAAACAAGAATGTGCCAGACAATAATAATGAACAAGAGAAAAGGTATGTACTATTTATTAAAAGAAAAAATATTGTATTATTTAAATTTTTACTTTTTTTACAGATTTATTACACCTCACACACACACTCAGAGTTCTTATAAAATTCACCAAGTACGAGACATCAGGGAGAGGGATAGTCGCATTAGGACATTGTATACTTTTAACATGTATCTCAGCAGATTTTATTGTGATAAAGCGTACTCTGTTTTAAAAAATATAATAAATAAAATAAAAATGTATATAAACAATTGTAATTTTGAATTGTGTACAGATATAAATCATTCTAATTGTTGTTGTCCATATAAATAAATATAAAAGATAGAGAGATAGAAAGGGTGGCATGTATACTTTTACCATGTATCTCAGCAGATTTTACTGTGATAAAGGGTACTCTGTTTTAAAAAATATAATAAATAAAATAAAAATGTATATAAACAATTGTAATTTTGAATTATGTGCAGATATAAATCATTCTAATTGTTGTTGTCCCACATAAATAAATATAAAACATAGAGAGATAGAGAGGGTGGCAGGGGCAGAGGACGATGGCGGCAGAGGCGGTGGGAGAGGGCGGCAGGGTCGGAGGTAGAGGGTTGCAGGAGTGAGATCTATATTATTTATCTGAACAATACACACACACAAACACACACAACGCATGTGGGTTGCATAGATAAAATAAAATTCAACAGAACAACAGCAGCACACAGCGCAACACACGCATGTGGGTTGCATACAACCTAGGCATGCGAACACTAGCTTAATACCAAGACCGGAAGCAGAAGTGGGCCAGAAACCGCCGATTATACCTACTTAGGGACAATAAACTATATAATTACTTAATAATTTTAATAAATATCAGATTGTACTTTCTTTTTAATATAGTTACAAATTGTCGTCTGCTCATAATATGTCAAATTTTTAATTTATTTTAGTAATAATGTTTTATTTAAAATCGTATAAAAAATCTTGTATGCAACTCGAGTGTAAACAAGCTTTATGACATTCAGTCAATAATTTTCGAAACTCAGCAAGCCTCGTCTCGAAATACTTAACCTCATGATATACAGCATGTGTTAACACATATTTCGAATTTTAAATGACACATAATTGACACCTGTGGTACACTCTCCACGCCAGGAATGCGTGTCCCTGAGGTGACGCCTCGTAAACGCCCGCACGGTACATATATGTCATCATCATTACTGATATCTGCGTACAAAGCAGATTGGCACATCCAGCAATGGGTAATATGCCGTGATGATATATTTATTTTATTTTTTCATTGAAGCTACCCTTAAGGGCAATCTTCACCTTACTATCTATATTTTGCGGGAAGGGTCGGGTTTAAAGGAAATGAGCAGTAAGCGGAGTTTATTTGTGACATTGAACCCTGTGTACAGTCCGAAAGACAATTCATTCCTTGTTACCAATGCAGATTTCTGCATCCCCCAGCGCAGAAGCTGTCAGCCAGTGGTTAGCAGTTTAGCGGTATCACGAAATATACGAAGTTATTTTAAGAAATTAGTTTAAATTTGTAACTGTTTAATTTTGAAATATGTTATTAAAAATATTATAATTTATTAATAAAATGGATGTTATACATATTTTTTTATCCATATTTTAAGCAATAATAATAACAAATAGTTACTTACCATAAAATTTCTGAGAATTTAAAGCCATTTAAATTTCGTGCAAGTTTTCTCAGAATTATCGGGATTATAAATTAGAAAACGGTGGACTTACCAATTATTCTTATAACTTGTGTATGGTATAAATTTAACTGTTCATTTACATTTGCAGTTCATTTAAAACTGTTCCATTCCTAAGTACAAGAACTGCTATCAGTTGTAACATAATTTTAAAATTTTATAACAAAACATTGTTTCATATAGCAAGGGTAGAATGTAACAAATCTAATTCTTTTTTTTTTTGCTGAGGCCATGAAGTTCATACTAATTTTGTTCCATGTTGTACATTTTTTTTTTTAATTTTATAAGATAACTTATTTTTCAGTATACATATTTTTCTAGTTTTATAATATATTCATTGTCCGTTTATACCTACAATCTACTATTTCGCAATTTATGTGAAAATTAAAAAATTTTTCTTATATATTGTCACCCAAAAAGCGTCCTATTTTGTTATTTTCCTCTTCTGTTCTTTGGAATACAGTATCCCATAGAGCTAATACGCACAAAATAACTGGTTTGTTTTGCCGAATTTACTTAACTTTGGGGATTATAAAGGCACTTAAATTCTTTCACTTTATTAACATTTGAACTATCTAGAAATTTTTAATATTACCTGTAAGATAAGCATAATACAAATTACAAATCTAAGTTCATTTGGGGCGGGATAGTTTACCATTTGAATCAAAGACTCATTGATTTTGTAAATGTTTTGTACAAAATTAACAAATTTTCTAAATTATGTAATCAAACAAATATTATTCAAGTAAAGAAATAGAAACAAATTAGTTCCAGTAAATATCATTAAATTAAAAATAATTAAATGAAGAACATAAATTATTTAGATCTAACAATTGCACAATGGTTTGGCGTATTTTTTTTATTTTTTATTTTATCAAGATTGCCCTCAAAAATGATATTCTACATTTTATTTCACCTAAAGATGCGTAAATTTCTCAAAAAATGATATTTTATACAAAACTGACGTCAGAGTGGCTCGCGGAGAACGTATCGTCTATTTTAACCAGCGCGCGCTGGGTTCCCATGGCAACAGAGAAGCGTGTGGTGTAATGCCTCAAGATACAACCTACGTTCAAAAAGTCAGGTCTCACCATCCTTTCTGCGCAAGCGCATAACTCACTTGTGACGTCAGAGTGGCTCAAAGATAAATCATTAATTATAAATAATTGGCAACATAATTTTAACTTTCAATTACATTTAAAGTTATAATTATTCATATACTTACGACTAAAAGATATTTCATATGTAATTTCAACCACGCTAAACAAATTTGCGTTAATAAAAGCTTTAATTTTAATAAGAAACCTATACCTAACCAATTTATGAATAATATTTTATTCCTTGATAAGATTTGCAAATAAAATACTATTCGAAATATATTTATTTATGTGAAATTGAAATAAATTTATTGAATATTTACAAATATTACCAAAACACTTTAATAAATTTATAAAATATGGGCAAATAACATTTTTGTCCTTTCTGCTGGCCAGCCCCTAAGCATAAACACAATATAATTACTATTTCAAGTATGGTAGGTATTCTAAAATCCAACCAATAAAACTTACAATATACAACATATTCATCAGAAATAGGTAAAATCTAAATTTATTTTTATAAAAAATTATATAAATATTTGCTTCCGCGCCCGAATTTTATAAATTTTTATCATATTTTATCCATAGTATAGGTCCAAAAGCATGTTTATTAATGTTTTAACAAAAATATCCATTTCAAAAATAGGTAAAAACTGACTTAATTTTTGTAAAAAAATCATATAAATATTTGCTTCCGCGCCCGAATTTTATAATTTTCATCATATTTATGCTAAAAGAAAATATTGCAACAAGAAAATTGCTATTTCAAGTGTGGTAGGTATTCTGGAATCCAGCCCATGTAGCTTACAATATGCAACGTATTCATCAAGAATAGGTAAAATCTGACTTTATTTTTGTAAAAAATCATATAAATATATGCTTCCGCGCCCGAATTTTATGATTTTTCATCATATTTTAGCTAAAAGAAATCATGGCAACAAGAAAATTGCTATTTCAAGTGTGGTAGGTATTCTAGAATCCAGCCCATGTAGCTTACAATATACAACGTATTCATTAAAATGACACCCGAAAATTAAAAGTTTATTATCTGATTGGTACCAAGTTATGGTCACTTTTGCATGTCCAATGCTAAAATTATCCATAGTATAGGTCCAAAAGCATGTTTATGAATGTTTTAACAAAAATATCCATTTCAAGAATAGGTAAAATCTGACTATATTTTTGTAAAAAATCATATAAATATTTGCTTCCGCGCCCGAATTTTATGAATTTTCATCATATTTTAGCTAAAAGAAACTATTGCAGCAAGAAAATTGCTAATTCAAGTGAGGTAGGTATTCTAGAACCCAGCCCATGTAGCTTACAATATACAACGTATTCATCAAAAATAGGTAAAATCTGACTTTATTTTTGTAAAAAAATCATATAAATATTTGCTTCCGCGCCCGAATTTTATAATTTTTATCATATTTCATCCATAGTATAGGTCCAAAAGCATGTTTATGAATGTTTTAACAAAAATATCCATTTCAAGAATAGGTAAAATCTGACTTTATTTTTCTAAAAAATTATATAAAAATTTGCTTCCGCGCTCGAAGTTTATAATTTTTCATCATATTTTATCCATAGTATAGGTCCAAAAGCAAGTTTATGAATGTTTTAACAAAAATATCCATTTCAAAAATAAGTAAAATCTGACTTTATTTTTGTAAAAAATCATATAAATATTTGCTTACGCGCCCGAATTTTATGATTTTTCATCATATTTTAGCTAAAAGAAAACATTGCAGCAAGAAAATTGCTATTTCAAGTGTGGTAGGTATTCTAGAATCCAGCCCATGTAGCTTACAATATACAACGTATTCATTAAAATGACACGAAAATTAAAAGTTTATTATCTGGTTGGTACCAAGTTATGGTCACTTTTGCATGTCCAATGCTAAAATTATCCATAGTATAGGTCCAAAAGCATGTTTATGAATGTTTTAACAAAAATATCCATTTCAAGAATAAGTAAAATCTTACTTTATTTTTGTAAAAAATCATATAAATATTTGCTTCCGCGCCCGAATTTTATGAATTTTCATCATATTTTAGCTAAAAGAAAACATTACAACAAGAAAATTGCTATTTAAAGTGTGGTAGGTATTCTATAATCCAGCCCATATAGCTTACAATATACAACGTATTCATCAAGAATAGGTTAAATCTGACTTTATTTTTGTAAAAAATGATATAAATATTTGCTTCCGCACCCGAATTTTATAATTTTTTATCATATTTTAGCTAAAAGAAAACATTACAACAAGAAAATTGCTATTTCAAGAGTGGTAGGTATTCTAGAATCCAGCCAATGAAGTTTACAATATACAACGTATTCATCAAAAATAGGTAAAATCTGAATTAATTTTTGTAAAAAATCATAAAAATATTTGCTTCCGCGTCCGAATTTTATAAATTTTTATGATATTTTATCCATAGTATAGGTCCAAAAGCATGTTTATGAATGTTTTAACAAAAATATCCATTTCAAAAATAGGTAAAATCTGACTTTATTTTTGTACAAAATCATATAAATATTTGCTTTCGCGCTCGAATTTTATAATTTTTTATCAAATTTTATCCATAGTATAGGTCCAAAAGCATGTTTATGAATGTTTTAACAAAAATATCCATTTCAAAAATAGGTAAAATCTAACTTTATTTTTGTAAAAAATCATATAAATATGTGCTTCCGCGCCCGAATTTTATAATTTTTCATCATATTTTAGCTAAAAGAAAACATTGCAACAAGAAAATTGCTATTTCAAGTGTGGTAGGTATTCTAGAATCCAGCCATTACAATATAAACCGTATTCATCAAAAATAGGTAAAATCTGACTTTATTATTATAAAAAATCATATAAATATTTGCTTCCGCGCCCGAATTTTATAATTTTTCATCATATTTTAGCTAAAAGAAAACATAGCAACAAGAAAATTGCTATTTCAAGTGGAGTAGGTATTCTAGAATCCAGCCCATGTAGCTTACAATATACAATGTATTCATCAAAAATAGGTCAAATCTGACTTTATTTTTGTAAAAAATCATATAAATATATGCTTTCGCGCCCGAATTTTATGATTTTCAACATATTTTAGCTAAAAGAAAACATGCAACAAGAAAATTGCTATTTCAAGTGTGGTAGGTATTCTAGAATCCAGCCCATGTAGCTTTCAATATACAACGTATTCATTAAAATGACACCCGAAAATTAAAAGTTTATTATCTGATTGGTACCAAGTTATGGTCACTTTTGCATGTCCAATGCTAAAATTATCCATAGTATAGGTCCAAAAGCATGTTTATGAATGTTTTAACAAAAATATCCATTTTAAGAATAGGTAAAATCTGACTATATTTTTGTAAAAAATCATATAAATATTTGCTTCCGCGCCCGAATTTTATGAATTTTCATCATATTTTAGCTAAAAGAAACTATTGCAACAAGAAAATTGCTATTTCAAGTGTGGCAGGTATTCTATAATCCAGCCCATGTAACTTACAATATACAACGTATTCATCAAGAATCGGTAAAATCTGACTTTATTTTTGTAAAAAATGATATAAATATTTGCCTCCGCGCCCGAATTTTACAAATTTTTATCATATTTTAGCTAAAAGAAAACATTGCAACAAGAAAATTACTATTTCAAGTGTGGTAGGTATTCTAGAATACAGCCAATGAAGCTTACAATATACAACGTATTCATCAAAAATAGGTAAAATCTGACTTTATTTTTGTAAAAAATCATAAAAATGTTTGCTTCTGCGTCAGAATTTTATAAATTTCCATGATATTTTATCAATAGTATAGGTCCAAAAGCATGTTTATGAATGTTTTAACAAAAAAAAAAACCATTTCAAAAATAGGTCAAATCTGACTTTATTTTTGTACAAAATCATATAAATATTTGCTTCCGCGCCCGAATTTTATATTTTTTCATCATATTTTAGCTAAAAGAAAACATTGCAACAAGAAAATTGCTATTTCAAGTGTGGTAGGTATTCTGGAATCCAGCCCATGTAGCTTACAATATACAACGTATTCATCAAGAATAGGTAAAATCTGACTTTATTTTTGTAAAAAATGATATAATTATTTGCTTCCGCGCCCGAATTTTATAATTTTTTATCATATTTAAGCTAAAAGAGAACACTGCAACAAGAAAATTGCTATTTCAAGTGTGGTAGGTATTCTAGAATCCAGCCAATGAAGTTTACAATATACAACGTATTCATTAAAAACAGGTAAAATCTGACATTACCTTTGTTAAAAATCATATAAATATTTGCTTCCGCGCCCGAATTTTATAATTTTTTATCATATTTTATCAACAGTTTAGGTCCAAAAGCATGTATATGAATGTTTTAACAAAAATATCCATTTCAAAAATAGGTAAAATCTGACTTTATTTTTGGAAAAAATCATATAAATATTTGCTTCCGCGCCCGAATTTTATGATTTTTCATCATATTTTAGCTAAAAGAAAACATTGCAACAAGAAAATTGCTACTTCAAGTGTGGTAGGTATTCTTGAATCCAGCCCATGTAGCTTACAATATACAAGTATTCATCAAAAATTGGTAAAATCTGACTTTATTTTTCTAAAAAATTATATAAATCTTTGCTTCCGCGCCCGAATTTTATAATTTTTTATCATATTTTATCCATAGTATAGGTCCAAAAGCATGTTTATGAATGTTTTAACAAAAATATCCATTTCAAGAATAGGTAAAATTTGACTTTATTTTTGTAAAAAATCATATAAATATTTGCTTCCGCGCCCGAATTTTATGATTTTTCATCATATTTTAGCTAAAAGAAAACATTTCAACAAGAAAATTGCTATTTCAAGTGTGGTAGGTATTCTAGAATCCAGCCCATGTAGCTTACAATATACAACGTATTCATCAAAAATAGGTAAAATCTGACTTTGTTTTTGTAAAAAATGATATAAATATTTGCTTCCGCGCCCGAATTTTATGATTTTTCATCATATTTTAGCTAAAAGAGAACATTGCAACAAGAAAATTGCTATTTCAAGTTAGGTAGGTATTCTAGAATCCACTTAATGAAGCTTACAATATACAACGTATTCATCAAAAATAGGTAAAATCTGACTTTATTTTTGTAAAAAATTATATAAATATTTGCTTCCGCGCTCGAATATTATAATTTTTTATCATATTTTATCCATAGTATAGCTCCAAAAGCATGTTTATGAATGTTTTAACAAAAATATCAATTTCAAAAATAGGTAAAACTAACTTTATTTTTGTAAAAAATCAAATAAATATTTCCTTCCGCGCCCAAATTTTATAATTTTTCATCATATTTTAGCTAAAAGAAAACATTGCAACAAGAAAAATGCTATTTCAAGTGTGGTAGGTATTCTGGAATCCAGCCCATGTAGCTTACAATATACAACGTATTCATCAAGAACAGGTAAAATCTGACTTTATTTTTGGAAAAAATCATATAAATATTTGCTTTCGCGCCCGAATTTTATAATTTTTCATCATATTTTATCCATAGTATAGGTCCAAAAGCATGTTTATAAATGTTTTAACAAAAATATCCATTTTAAGAATAGGTAAAAACTGACTTTATTTTTGTAAAAAATCATATAAATATTTGCTTCTGCGCCCGAATTTAATGATTTTTTATCATATTTTAGCTAAAAGAAAACATTGCAACAAGAAAATTGCTATTTCAAGTGTGGTAGGTAATCTAGAATCCAGCCCATGTAGCTTACAGTATACAACGTATTCATTAAAATGACACCCGAAAATTAAAAGTTTATTATCTGATTGGTAACAAGTTATGGTCACTTTTGCATGTCCAATGCTAAAATTATCCATAGCATAGGCCCAAAAGCATGTTTATGAATGTTTTAACAAAAATAACCATTTCAAGAATAAGTAAAATCTTACTTTATTTTTGTAAAAAATCATATAAATATTTACTTCAGCGCCCGAATTTTATGATTTTTGTTCATAATTTAGTTAAAGAAAACATTGCAACAAGAAAATTGCTATTTCAAGTGTGGTAGGTATTCTGGAATCCAGCCCATGTAGCTTACAATATACAACGTATTTATCAAGAATAGGTAAAATCTGACTTTATTTTTGTAAATAATGATATAAATATTTGCTTCCGCGCCCGAATTTTATAATTTTTTATCATATTTAAGCTAAAAGAATACATTGCAACAAGAAAATTGCTATTTCAAGTGTGGTAGGTATTCTAGAATCCAGCCAATGAAGCTTAAAATATACAACGTATTTATCAAAAATAGGTAAAATCTGACATTATTTTTGTAAAAAATCATATAAATATTTGCTTCCGCGCCCGAATTTTATAATTTGTTATCATATTTTAGCTAAAAGAAAACATTGCAACAAGAAAATTGCTATTTCAAGTATGGTAGGTATTCTGGAATCCTGCCCATGTAGTTTACAATATACAACGTATTTATCAAGAATAGGTAAAATCTGACTTTATTTTTGTAAAAAATGATATAAATATTTGCTTCCGCGCCCGAATTTTATAATTTTTTATCATATTTAAGCTAAAAGAGAACATTGCAACAAGAAAATTGCTATTTCAAGTGTGGTAGGTATTCTAGAATCCAGCCAATGAAGCTTAAAATATACAACGTATTTATCAAAAATAGGTAAAATCTGACATTATTTTTGTAAAAAATCATATAAATATTTGCTTCCGCGCCCGAATTTTATGATTTTTCATCATATTTTAGCTAAAAGAAAACATTGCAACAAGAAAATTGCTATTTCAAGTGAGGTAGGTATTCTAGAATCCAGCCCATGTAGCTTACATTATACAACATATTCATCAAAAATTGGTAAAATCTGATTTTATTTTTGTAAAAAATTATATAAATATTTGCTTCCGCGCCCGAATTTTATAATATTTGAACATATTTTATCCATAGTATAGGTCCAAAAGCATGTTTATGAATGTTTTAACAAAAATATCCATTTCAAAAATAGGTAAAATCTGACTTTATTTTTGTACAAAATCATATAAATATTTGCTTCCGTGCCCGAATTTTATAATTTGTTATCATATTTTAGCTAAAAGAAAACATTGCAACAAGAAAATTGCTATTTCAAGTATGGTAGGTATTCTGGAATCCTGCCCATGTAGTTTACAATATACAACGTATTTATCAAGAATAGGTAAAATCTGACTTTATTTTTGTAAAAAATGATATAAATATTTGCTTCCGCGCCCGAATTTTATAATTTTTTATCATATTTAAGCTAAAAGAGAACATTGCAACAAGAAAATTGCTATTTCAAGCGTGGTAGGTATTCTAAAATCCAGCCCATGTAGCTTACAATATACAACGTATTCATCAAAAATAGGTAAAATCTGACTTTATTTTTGTAAAAAATCATATAAATATTTGCTTCCGCGCCCTAATTTTATAATTTTTCATCATATTTTATCCATAGTATAGGTCCAAAAGCATGTTTATGAATGTTTTAACAAAAATATCAATTTTAAAAATAGGTAAAATCTGACTTTATTTTTGTAAAAAATCATATAAATATTTGCTTACGAGCCCGAATTTTATGATTTTTCATCAAATTTTAGCTAAAAGAAAACATTGCAACAAGAAAATTGCTATTTCAAGTGTGGTATGTATTCTACAATCCAGCCCATGTAGCTTACAATATACAACGTATTCATAAAAATAGGTAAAATCTGACTTTATTTTTGTAAAAAATCATATAAATATTTGCTTCCGCACCCGAATTTTATAAATTTTCATCATATTTTATCCATAGTATAGGTCCAAAAGCATGTTTATGAATTTTTTAACAAAAATATCCATTTCAAAAATAGGTAAAATCTGACTTTATTTTTGTACAAAATCATATAAATATTTGCTTCCGCGCCCGAATTTTATAATTTTTCATTATATTTTAGCTAAAAGAAAACATTGCAACAAGAAAATTGCTATTTCAAGTGTGGTAGGTATTCTGGAATCCAGCCCATGTAGCTTGCAATATACAACGTATTCATCAAGAATAGGTAAAATCTGACTTTATTTTTGTAAAAACTCATATAAATATTTGCTTCCGCGCCCGAATTTTATAATTTTTTATCATATTTCATCCATAGTATAGGTCCAAAAACATGTTTATGAATGTTTTAACAAAAATATCCATTTCAAGAATAGGTAAAATCTGACTTTATTTTTGTAAAAAATCATATAAATATTTGCTTCCGCGCCCGAATTTTATAATTTTTTATCATAATTTAGGTAAAAGAAAACATTGCAACAAGAAAATTGCTATTTCAAGTGTGGTAGGTATTCTAGAACCCAGCCAATGAAGCTTACAATATACAACGTATTCATCAAAAATTGGTAAAATCTGACTTAATTTTTGTAAAAAATCATATAAATACTTGCTTCCGCGCCCGAATTTTATAATTTTTCATCATATTTTATCCATAGTATAGGTCCAAAAGCATGTTTATGAATGTTTTAACAAAAATATCCATTTCAAGAATAGTAAAATCTGACTTTATTTTTGTAAAAAGTGATATAAATATTTGCTTCCGCGCCCGAATTTTATAATATTTTATCATATTTTAGCTAAAAGAAAACATTGCAACAAGAAATATGCTATTTCAAGTGTGGTAGATATTCTAGAATCCAGCCAATGAAGCTTACAATATACAACGTACTCATCAAAAATAGGTAAAATCTGACTTTAATTTTGTAAAAAATCATAAAAATATTTGCTTTCGCGCCCGAATTTTATAATTTTTTATCATATTTAAGCTAAAAGAGAACATTGCAACAAGAAAATTGCTATTTCAAGTGTGGTAGGTATTCGAAAATCCAGCCAATGAAGCTTACAATATACAACGTATTCATCAAAAATAGGTAAAATCTGACATTATTTTTGTAAAAAATCATATAAATATTTGCTTCCGCGCCCGAATTTTATAATTTTTTATCATATTTAAGCTAAAAGAGAACATTGCAACAAGAAAATTGCTATTTTAAGTGTGGTAGGTATTCTAGAATCCAGCCAATGAAGTTTACAATATACAACGCCCAGCCGCTATCTCAGAGTTTTTGTAAAACGTCATATAAATATTTACTTCCCGCGCCCGAATTTTATAATTTTTTATCATATTTTATCCACAGTATAGGTCCAAAAGCATGTTTATGGATGTTTAAACAAAAATATCCATTTCAAGAATAGGTACAATCTGACTTTATATTTGTAAAAAATCATATAAATATTTGCTTCCGCACCCGAATTTTATTAATTTTTCATCATATTTTATCCATAGTATAGGTCCAAAAGTATGTTTATGAATTTTTTAACAAAAATATCCATTTCAAAAATAGGTAAAATCTGGACTTTATTTTTGAACAAAAATCATATAAATATTTGCTTCCGCGCCCGAATTTTATAATTTTTCATCATATTTTAGCTAAAAGAAAACATTGCAACAAGAAAATTGCTATTTCAAGTGTGGTAGGTATTCTGGAATCCAGCCCATGTAGCTTGCAATATACAACCTATTCATCAAGGATTGGTAAAAACTGACTTTATTTTTGTAAAAAATGATATAAATATTTGCTTCCGCGCCCGAATTTTATAATTTTTTATCATATTTAAGCTAAAAGAGAACATTTGCAACAAGAAAATTGCTATTTTAAGTGTGGTAGGTATTCTAGAATCCAGCCAATGAAGTTTACAATATACATCGTATTCATCAAAAATATGTAAAATCTGACTTTATTTTTGTAAAACGTCATATAAATATTTACTTCCGCGCCCGAATTTTTATAATTTTTTTATCAATATTTTTATCCATAGTATAGGTCCAAAAGCATGTTTATGAATGTTTTAACAAAAATATTCATTTCAAAAATAGGTAAAATCTGACTATATTTTTGTAAAAAATCATATAAATATTTGCTTCTGCGCCCGAATTTTATGATTATTTATCATATTTTAGCTAAAAGAAAACATTGCAGCAAGAAAATTGCTAATTCAAGTGTGGTAGGTATTCTAGAATGCAGCCCATGTAGCTTACAATATACAACATATTCATTAAAATGACACCCCGAAAATTAAAAGTTTATTATCTGGTTGGTACCAAGTTATGGTTACTTTTGCATGTCCAATGCTAAAATTATCCATAGTATAGGTCCAAAAGCATGTTTATGAATGTTTTTAACAAAATATTCATTTCAAAAATAGGTAAAATCTGACTATATTTTTGTAAAAAATCATATAAATATTTACTTCCGCGCCCGAATTCTATGATTTTTTATCATAATTTAAGTAAAAGAAAACATTGCAACAAGAAAATTGCTATTTCAAGTGTGGTAGGTATTGTAGAACCCAGCCAATGAAGCTTACAATATACAACGTATTCATCAAAAATTGGTAAAATCTGACTTTATTTTTGTAAAAAAATTATATAAATATTTGCTTCCGCGCCCGAATTTTATAATATTTGAACATATTTTATCCATAGTATAGGTCCCAAAAGCATGTTTACGAATGTTTTAACAAAAAATATCCATTTCTGAAATAGGTAAAATCTGACTTTATTTTTGTACAAAATCATATAAATATTTGCTTCCGTGCCCGAATTTTATAATTTGTTATCATATTTTAGCTAAAAGAAAACATTGCAACAAGAAAATTGCTATTTCAAGTATGGTAGGTATTCTGGAATCCTGCCCATGTAGTTTACAATATACAAACGTATTTATCAAGAATAGGTAAAATCTGACTTTATTTTTTGTAAAAAATGATATAAATATTTGCTTCCGCGCCCGAATTTTATAATTTTTTTATCATATTTAAGCTAAAAGAGAACATTGCAACAAGAAAATTGCTATTTCAAGTGTGGTAGGTATTCTAGATTCCAGCCAATGAAGCTTACAATATACAAACGTATTCATCAAAAATAGGTAAAATCTGACATTATTTTTGTAAAAAATCATATAAATATTTGCTTCCGCGCCCGAATTTTATGATTTTTCATCATATTTTAGCTAAAAGAAAACATTGCAACAAGAAAATTGCTATTTCAAGCGTGGTAGGTATTCTAGAATCCAGCCCATGTAGCTTACAATATACAACGTATTCATCAAAAATAGGTAAAATCTGACTTTATTTTTGTAAAAAATCATATAAATATTTGCTTCCGCGCCCCGAATTTTATAATTTTTCATCATATTTTATCCATAGTATAGGTCCAAAAGCATGTTTATGAATGTTTTAACAAAAATATCAATTTTAAAAATAGGTAAAATCTGACTTTATTTTTGTAAAAAATCATATAAATATTTGCTTACGAGCCCGAATTTTACGATTTTTCATCAAATTTTAGCTAAAAGAAAACATTGCAACAAGAAAATTGCTATTTCAAGTGTGGTATGTATTCTACAATCCAGCCCATGTAGCTTACAATATACAACGTATTCATAAAAATAGGTAAAATCTGACTTTATTTTTGTAAAAAATCATATAAATATTTGCTTCCGCACCCGAATTTTATAATTTTTCATCATATTTTATCCATAGTATAGGTCCAAAAGCATGTTTATAAATTTTTTAACAAAAATATCCATTTCAAAAATAGGTAAAATCTGACTTTATTTTTGTACAAAATCATATAAATATTTGCTTCCGCGCCCGAATTTTATAATTTTTCATCATATTTTAGCTAAAAGAAAACATTGCAACAAGAAAATTACTATTTCAAGTGTGGTAGGTATTCTGGAATCCAGCCCATGTAGCTTGCAATATACAACGTATTCATCAAGAATAGGTAAAATCTGACTTTATTTTTGTAAAAAATGATATAAATATTTGCTTCCGCGCCCGAATTTTATAATTTTTTATCATATTTAAGCTAAAAGAGAACATTGCAACAAGAAAATTGCTATTTTAAGTGTGGTAGGTATTCTAGAATCCAGCCAATGAAGCTTACAATATACAACGTATTCATCAAAAATAGGTAAAATCTGACTTAATTTTTGTAAAAAATCATATAAATACTTGCTTCCGCGCCCGAATTTTATAATTTTTCATCATATTTTATCCATAGTATAGGTCCAAAAGCATGTTTATGAATGTTTTAACAAATATATCCATTTCAAGAATAGGTAAAATCTGACTTTATTTTTGTAAAAAGTGATATAAATATTTGCTTCCGCGCCCGAATTTTATAATTTTTTATCATATTTTAGCTAAAAGAAAACATTGCAACAAGAAATATGCTATTTAAAGTGTGGTAGATTTTCTAGAATCCAGCCAATGAAGCTTACAATATACAACGTACTCATCAAAAATAGGTAAAATCTGACTTTAATTTTGTAAAAAATCATAAAAAAAATTTGCTTTCGCGCCCGAATTTTATAATTTTTTATCATATTTAAGCTAAAAGAGAACATTGCAACAAGAAAATTGCTATTTCAAGTGTGGTAGGTATTCGAAAAACCAGCCAATGAAGCTTACAATATACAACGTATTCATCAAAAATAGGTAAAATCTGACATTATTTTTGTAAAAAATCATATAAATATTTGCTTCCGCGCCCGAATTTTATAATTTTTCATCATATTTTATCCATAGTATAGGTCCAAAAGCATGTTTATGAATGTTTTAACAAAAATATCTATTTCAAAAATAGGTAAAATCTAACTTTATTTTTGTAAAAAATCATATAAATATTTGCTTCCGCGCCCGAATTTTATGATTTTTCATCATATTTTAGCTAAAAGAAAACATTGCAGCAAGAAAATTTCTATTTCAAGTGTGGTAGGTATTTTAGAATCCAGCCCATGTAGCTTACAACATAAAACGTATTCATTAAAATGACACCCGAAAATTAAAAGTTTATTATCTGGTTGGTACCAAGTTATGGTCACTTTTGCATGTCAAATGCTAAAATTATCCATAGTATAGGTCCAAAAGCATGTTTATGAATGTTTTAACAAAAATATCCATTTCAAGAATTAGTAAAATCTTACTTTATTTTTGTAAAAAATCATATAAATATTTGCTTCCACGCCCGAATTTTATAATGTTTCATCATAATTTAGGTACAAGAAAACATTGCAACAAGAAAATTGCTATTTCAAGTGTGGTAGGTATTCTATAACCCAGCCAATGAAGCTTACAATATACAACGTATTCATCAAAAATTGGTAAAATCTGACCTTTATTTGTGTAAAAAATTATATAAATATTTGCTTCCGCGCCCGAATTTTATAATTTTTGAACATATTTTATCCATAGTATAGGTCCAAAAGCATGTTTATGAATTTTTTAACAAAAATATCCATTTCAAAAATAGGTAAAATCTGACTTTATTTTTGTACAAAATCATATAAATATTTGCTTCCGCGCCCGAATTTTATAATTTGTTATCATATTTTAGCTAAAAGAAAACATTGCAACAAGAAAATTGCTATTTCAAGTATGGTAGGTATTCTGGAATCCTGCCCATGTAGTTTACAATATACAACGTATTTATCAAGAATAGGTAAAATCTGACTTTATTTTTGTAAAAAATGATATAAATATTTGCTTCCGCGCCCGAATTTTATAATTTTTTATCATATTTAAGCTAAAAGAGAACATTGCAACAAGAAAATTGCTATTTCAAGTGTGGTAGGTATTCTAGAATCCAGCCAATGAAGCTTAAAATATACAACGTATTCATCAAAAATAGGTAAAATCTGACATTATTTTTGTAAAAAATCATATAAATATTTGCTTCCGCGCCCGAATTTTATGATTTTTTATCATATTTTAGCTTAAAGAAAACATTGCAACAAGAAAATTGCTATTTCAAGTGAGGTAGGTATTCTAGAATCCAGCCCATGTAGCTTACAATATACAACATATTCATCAAAAATAGGTAAAATCTGACTTTATTTTTGTAAAAAATCATATAAATATTTGCTTCCGCGCCCGAATTTTATAATTTTTTATCATATTTTATCCACAGTATAGGTCCAAAAGCATGTTTATGGATGTTTAAACAAAAATATCCATTTCAAGAATAGGTACAATCTGACTTCATATTTGTAAAAAATCATATAAATATTTGCTTCCGCACCCGAATTTTATAATTTTTCATCATATTTTAGCTAAAAGAAAACATTGCAACAAGAAAATTGCTATTTCAAGTGTGGTAGGTATTCTGGAATCCAGCCCATGTAGCTTGCAATATACAACGTATTCATCAAGAATAGGTAAAATCTGACTTAATTTTTGTAAAAAATTATATAAATATTTGCTTCCGCGCCCGAATTTTATAATTTTTAATCATATTTTAGCTAAAAGAAAACATTGCAACAAGAAAATTGCTATTTCAAGTATGGTAGGTATTCTAGAATCCAGCCCATGTAGCTTACAATATACAACGTATTCATCAAAAATAGGTAAAATCTGACTTTATTTTTGTAAAAAATCATATAAACATTTGCTTCCGCGCCCGAATTTTATAATTTTTTATCATATTTTATCCATAGTATAGGTCTAAAAGCATGTCTATGAATGTTTTAACAAAAAAATCCATTTCAAGAATAGGTAAAATCTGACTTTATTTATGTAAAATATCATATAAATATTTGCTTCCGCGCCCGAATTTTATGAATTTTCATCATATTTTAGCTAAAAGAAAACATTGCATCAAGAAAATTGCTATTTCAAGTGTGGTGGTATTCTAGAATCTAGCCAATGAAGCTTACAATATGCAACGTAATCATCAAAATAAGGTAAAATCTGACTTTATTTTTGTAAAAAATCATATAAATATTTGCTTCCGCGCCCGAATTTTATAATTTTTCATCATATTTTAACTAAAAGAAAACATTGCAACAAGAAAATTGTTATTTCAAGTGTGGTGGTATTCTAGAATTTAGCCAATGAAGCTTACAATATGCAACGTATTTATCAAAAAAAAGGTAAAATCTGACTTTATTTTTGTAAAAAATCATATAAATATTTGCTTCCGCGACCGAATTTTATAATTTTTCATCATATTTTAGCTAAAAGAAAACATTGCAACAAGAAAATTGCTATTTCAAGCGTGGTAGGTATTCTAGAATCCAGCCCATGTAGCTTACAATATACAACGTATTCATCAAAAATAGGTAAAATCTGACTTTATTTTTGTAAAAAATCATATAAATATTTGCTTCCGCGCCCGAATTTTATAATTTTTCATCATATTTTATCCATAGTATAGGTCCAAAAGCATGTTTATGAATGTTTTAACAAAAATATCCATTTCAAAAATAGGTAAAATCTGACTTTATTTTTGTAAAAAATCATATAAATATTTGCTTACGCGCCCGAATTTTATGATTTTTCATCAAATTTTAGCTAAAAGAAAACATTGCAACAAGAAAATTGCTATTTCAAGTGTGGTAGGTATTCTACAATCCAGCCCATGTAGCTTACAATATACAACGTATTCATCAAAAATAGGTAAAATCTGACTTTATTTTTGTAAAAAATCATATAAATATTTGCTTCCGCGCCCGAATTTTATCATTTTTTATCATATTTAAGGTAAAAGAGAACATTGCAACAAGAAAATTGCTATTTTAAGTGTGGTAGGTGTTCTAGAATCCAGCCAATGAAGCTTACAATATACAACGTATTCATCAAAAATAGGTAAAATCTGACTTAATTTTTGTAAAAAATCATATAAATATTTGCTTCCGCGCCCGAATTTTATAATTTTTCATCATATTTTATCCATAGTATAGGTCCAAAAGCATGTTTATGAATGTTTTAACAAAAATATCCATTTCAAGAATAGGTAAAATCTGACTTTATTTTTGTAAAAAATGATATAAATATTTGCTTCCGCGCCCGAATTTTATAATTTTTCATCATATTTTATTCATAGTATAGGTCCAAAAGCATGTTTATGAATGTTTTAACAAAAATATCCATTTCAAAAATAGGTAAAATCTGACTTTATTTTTGTAAAAAATCATATCAATATTTGCTTCCGCGCCCGAATTTTATGATTTTTCATCATATTTTAGCTAAAAGAAAACATTGCAACAAGAAAATTGCTATTTCAAGTATGGTAGGTATTCTAAAATCCAGCCCATGTAGCTTACAATATACAACGTATTCATCAAAAATAGGTAAAATCTGACTTTATTTTTGTAAAAAATCATATAAATATTTGCTTCCGCGCCCGAATTTTATAATTTTTCATCATATTTTATCCATAGTATAGGTCCAAAAGCATGTTTATGAATGTTTTAACAAAAATATCCATTTCAAAAATAGGTAAAATCTGACTTTATTTTTGTAAAAAATCATATAAATATTTGCTTACGCGCCCGAATTTTATGATTTTTCATCAAATTTTAGCTAAAAGAAAACATTGCAACAAGAAAATTGCTATTTCAAGTGTGGTAGGTATTCTACAATCCAGCCCATGTAGCTTACAATATACAACGTATTCATCAAAAATAGGTAAAATCTGACTTTATTTTTGTAAAAAATCATATAAATATTTGCTTCCGCGCCCGAATTTTATAATTTTTTATCATATTTAAGCTAAAAGAGAACATTGCAACAAGAAAATTGCTATTTTAAGTGTGGTAGGTGTTCTAGAATCCAGCCAATGAAGCTTACAATATACAACGTATTCATCAAAAATAGGTAAAATCTGACTTAATTTTTGTAAAAAATCATATAAATATTTGCTTCCGCGCCCGAATTTTATAATTTTTCATCATATTTTATCCATAGTATAGGTCCAAAAGCATGTTTATGAATGTTTTAACAAAAATATCCATTTCAAGAATAGGTAAAATCTGACTTTATTTTTGTAAAAAATGATATAAATATTTGCTTCCGCGCCCGAATTTTATAATTTTTCATCATATTTTATTCATAGTATAGGTCCAAAAGCATGTTTATGAATGTTTTAACAAAAATATCCATTTCAAAAATAGGTAAAATCTGACTTTATTTTTGTAAAAAATCATATAAATATTTGCTTCCGCGCCCGAATTTTATGATTTTTCATCATATTTTAGCTAAAAGAAAACATTGCAACAAGAAAATTGCTATTTCAAGTATGGTAGGTATTCTAAAATCCAGCCCATGTAGCTTACAATATACAACGTATTCATCAAAAATAGGTAAAATCTGACTTTATCTTTGTAAAAAATCATATAAATATTTGCTTCCGCGCACGAATTTTATATTTTTTTATCATATTTTATCCATAGTATAGGACCAAAAGCATGTCTATGAATGTTTTTACAAAAATATCCATTTCAAGAATAGGTAAAATCTGACTTTATTTTTGTAAAATATCATATAAATATTTGCTTCCGCGCCCGAATTTTATGAATTTTCATCATATTTTAGCTAAAAGAAAACATGGCAACAAGAAAATTGCTATTTCAAGTGTGGTAGGGATTCTAGAATTCAGCCCATGTAGCTTACAATATACAACATATTCATCAAAAATAGGTAAAATCTTACTTTATTTTTGTAAAAAATGATATAAATATTTGCTTCCGCGCCCGAATTTTATGATTTTTTATCATATTTTAGCTAAAATAGAACATTGCAACAAGAAAATTGCTATTTCAAGTCTGGTAGGTTTTCTAGAATCCAGCCAATGAAGCTTACAATATACAACGTATTCATCAAAAATAGGTAAAATCTGACATTATTTTTGTAAAAAATCATATAAATATTTGCTTCCGCGCCCGAATTTTATAATTTTTCATCATATTTTGTCCATAGTATAGGTCCAAAAGCATGTTTATGAATGTTTTAACAAAAATATCCATTTCAAAAATAGGTAAAATCTGACTTTATTTTTGTAAAAAATCATATAAATATTTGCTTCCGCGCCCGAATTTTATGATTTTTCATCATATTTTAGCTAAAAGAAAACATTGCAACAATAAAATTGCTATTTCAAGTATGGTAGGTATTCTAGAATCCAGCCCATGTAGCTTACAATATACAACGTATTCATCAAAATTAGGTAAAATCTGACTTAATTTTTGTAAAAAATCATATAAATATTTGCTTCCGCGCCCGAATTTTATAATTTTTCATCATATTTTATCCATAGTATAGGTCCAAAAGCATGTTTATGAATGTTTTAACAAAAATATCCATTTCAAGAATAGGTAAAATCTGACTTTATTTTTGTAAAAAGTGATATAAATATTTGCTTCCGCGCCCGAATTTTATAATTTTTTATCATATTTTAGCTAAAAGAAAACATTGCAACAAGAAATATGCTATTTCAAGTATGGTAGGTATTCTAGAATCCAGCCAATGAAGCTTACAATATACAACGTACTCATCAAAAATAGGTAAAATCTGACTTTAATTTTGTAAAAAATCATAAAAATATTTGCTTCCGCGCCCGAATTTTATAATTTTTTATCATATTTAAGCTAAAAGAGAACATTGCAACAAGAAAATTGCTATTTCAAGTGTGGTAGGTATTCGAGAATCCAGCCAATGAAGCTTACAATATACAACGTATTCATCAAAAATAGGTAAAATCTGATATTATTTTTGTAAAAAATCATATAAATATTTGCTTCCGCGCCCGAATTTTATGATTTTTCATCATATTTTAGCTAAAAGAAAACATTGCAACAAGAAAATTGCTATTTCAAGCGTGGTAGGTATACTAGAATCCAGCCCATGTAGCTTACAATATACAACGTATTCATCAAAAATAGGTAAAATCTGACTTTATTTTTGTAAAAAATCATATAAATATTTGCTTCCGCGCCCGAATTTTATAATTTTTCATCATATTTTATCCATAGTATAGGTCCAACAGCATGTTTATGAATGTTTTAACAAAAATATCCATTTCAAAAATAGGTAAAATCTGACTTTATTTTTGTAAAAAATCATATAAATATTTGCTTCCGCGCCCGAATTTTATGATTTTTCATCATATTTTAGCTAAAAGAAAACATTGCAGCAAGAAAATTTCTATTTCAAGTGTGGTAGGTATTCTAGAATCCAGCCCATGTAGCTTACAATATAAAACGTATTCATTAAAATGACACCCGAAAATTAAAAGTTTATTATCTGGTTGGTACCAAGTTATGGTCACTTTTGCATGTCCAATGCTAAAATTATCCATAGTATAGGTCTAAAATCATGTTTATGAATGTTTTAACAAAAATATCCATTTCAAGAATAAGTAAAATCTTACTTTATTTTTGTAAAAAATCATATAAATATTTGCTTCCACGCCCGAGTTTTATAATGTTTCATCATAATTTAGGTAAAAGAAAACATTGCAACAAGAAAATTGCTATTTCAAGTGTGGTAGGTATTCTATAACCCAGCCAATGAAACTTACAATATACAACGTATTCATCAAAAATTGGTAAAATCTGACTTTATTTGTGTAAAAAATTATATAAATATTTGCTTCCGCGCCCGAATTTTATAATTTTTGAACATATTTTATCCATAGTATAGGTCCAAAAGCATGTTTATGAATGTTTTAACAAAAATATCCATTTCAAAAATAGGTAAAATCTGACTTTATTTTTGTACAAAATCATATAAATATTTGCTTCCGCGCCCGAATTTTATAATTTGTTATCATATTTTAGCTAAAAGAAAACATTGCAACAAGAAAATTGCTATTTCAAGTATGGTAGGTATTCTGGAATCCTGCCCATGTAGTTTACAATATACAACGTATTTATCAAGAATAGGTAAAATCTGACTTTATTTTTGTAAAAAATGATATAAATATTTGCTTCCGCGCCCGAATTTTATAATTTTTTATCATATTTAAGCTAAAAGAGAACATTGCAACAAAAAATTTGCTATTTCAAGTGTGGTAGGTATTCTCGAATCCAGCCCATGTAGCTTACAATATACAACGTATGCATCAAAAATAGGTAAAATCTGACTTTATTTTTGTAAAAAATCATATAAATATTTGCTTCCGCGCCCGAATTTTATAATTTTTTATCATATTTCATCCATAGTATAGGTCCAAAAGCATGTTTATGAATGTTTTAACAAAAATATCCATTTCAAGAATAGGTAAAATCTGACTTTATTTTTGTAAAAAATGATATAAATATTTGCTTCCGCGCCTGAATTTTATGATTTTTTATGATATTTTAGCTAAATAAAACATTGCAACAAGAAAATTGCTATTTCAAGTGTGGTAGGTATTCTAGAATCCAGCCAATGAAGCTTACAATATACAACGTATTCATCAAAAAAGGGTAAATTCTGACATTATTTTTGTAAAAAATCATATAAATATTTGCTTCCGCGCCCGAATTTTATAATTTTTCATCATATTTTATCCATAGTATAGGTCCAAAAGCATGTTTATGAATGTTTTAACAAAAATATCCATTTCAAAAATAGGTAAAATCTGACTTTATTTTTGTAAAAAAACATAAATATTTGCTTCCGCGCCCGAATTTTATAATTTTTTACTATATTTTATCCACAGTATAGGTCCAAAAGCATGTTTATGTATGGTTTAACAAAAATATCCAGTTCAAGAATAGGTAAAATCTGACTTTATTTTTGTAAGAAATCATATAAATATTTGCTTCCACGCCCGAATTTTATGATTTTTCATCATATTTTAGCTAAAAGAAAACATTGCAACATGAAAATTGCTATTTCAAGTGTGGAAGGTATTCTAGAATCCAGCCCATGTAGCTTACAATATACAACGTATTCATTAAAATGACACCCGAAAATTAAAAGTTTATTATCTGATTGGTACCAAGTTATGGTCACTTTTGCATGTCCAATGCTAAAATTATCCATAGTATAGGTCCAAAAGCATGTTTATGAATGTTTATACAAAAATATCCATTTCAAGAATAAGTAAAATCTTACTTTATTTTTGTAAAAAATCATATAAATATTTGCTTCCGCGCCCGAATTTTATGATTTTTTATTATAATTTAGGTAAAAGAAAACATTGCAACAAGAAAATTGCTATTTCAAGTGTAGTAGGTATTCTAGAATCCAGCCAATGAAGCTTACAATATACAACGTATTCATCAAAAATAGGTAAAATCTGACTTTATTTTTGTAAAAACTTATATAAATATTTGCTACCGCGCCCGAATTTTATAATTTTTGATCATGTTTTATCCATAGGATAGGTCCAAAAGCATGTTTATGAATGTTTTAACAAAAATATCCATTTCAAGAATAGGTAAAATCTGACTTTATTTTTGTAAAAAATCATATAAATATTTGCTTCTGCGCCTGAATTTTATGATTTTTCATCATATTTTAGCTAAAGAAAACATTGCAACATGAAAATTGCTATTTCAAGTGTGGTAGGTATTCTGGAATCCATCAAACGTAGCTTACAATATACAACGTATTCATCAAGAATAGGTAAAATCTGACTTTATTTTTGTAAAAAATGACATAAATATTTGCTTCCGCGCTCGAATTTTATAATTTTTTATTATATTTAAGCTAAAAGAGAACATTGCAAAAAGAAAATTGCTATTTTAAGTGTTGTAGGTATTCTAGAATCCAGCCAATGAAGCTTACAATATGCAACGTATTTATCAAAAATAGGTAAATTCTGACATAATTTTTGTAAAAAATCATATAAATATTTGCTTCCGCGTCCGAATTTTATGATTTTTCATCATATTTTAGCTAAACGAAAACATTGCAACAAGAAAATTGCTATTTCAAGTGTGGTAGGTATTCTAGAATCCAGCCCATGTAGCTTACAATATACAACGTATTCATCAAAAATAGGTAAAATCTGACTTTAGTTTTCTAAAAAATGATATAAATATTTGCTTCCGCGCCCGAAGTTCATAATTTTTCATCATATTTTATCCATAGTATAGGTCCAAAAGCATGTTTATGAATGTTTTAACAAAAATATCCATTTCAAAAATAGGTAAAATCTTACTTTATTTTTGTAAAAAATCATATAAATATTTGCTTCCGCGCCCGAATTTTATGATTTTTTATCATATTTTAGCTAAAAGAAAACATTGCAACAAGAAAATTGCTATTTCAAGTGTGGTAGGTATTCTAGAATCCAGCCCATGTAGCTTACAATATACAACGTATTCATCAAAAATAGGTAAAATCTGACTTTATTTTTGTAAAAAATCATATAAATATTTGCTTCCGCGCATGAATTTTATAATTTTTTATCATATTTTATCCATAGTATAGGTCCAAAAGCATGTTTATGAATGTTTTAACAAAAATATCCATTTCAAGAATTGGTAAAATCTGACTTTTTTTGTAAAAATTCATATAAATATTTGCTTCTGCGCCCGAATTTAAGATTTTTCATCATATTTTAGCTAAAAGAAAACATTGCAACAAGAAAATTGCTATTTCAAGTGTGGTAGGTATTCTAGAATCCAGCCCATGTAGCTTACAATATGCAACGTATTCATCAAAAATAGGTAAAGTCTGACTTTATTTTTGTAAAAAATCATATAAATATTTGCTTCCGCGCCCGGATTTTATAATTTTTTATCATATTTTGTCCATAGTATAGGTCCAAAAGTATGTTTATGAATGTTTTAACAAAAATATCCATTTCAAAAATAAGTAAAATCTGACTTTATTTTTGTAAAAAATCATAAATATTTGCTTCCGCGCCCGAATTTTATTATTTTTCATCATATTTTAGCTAAAAGAAAACATTGCAACAAGATTTGCTATTTCAAGTGTGGTAGGTATTCTAGAATCCAGCCCATGTAGCTTAAAATATACAACGTAAGTAGTATTGTAGCAGTTTCTCGCACGTCGGTCAAAGGTTACACTGGCGCCAGTCTTATCAAGAGAGAAGTTGTTTTTGTTTAAATAAGTAAACATAAACATTGATAAGCTATTTTTGTTGATAATTGAAATTAAAATATTAACATTTCATGTGATATTTCTAGGAATAAATAAACATAAACATTGATAAACTAATTGGGGTTGATAATTAAATATAAACATTTAATACGTTATTTTTAGGAGGTCAAAGCATGAAAGGTTGGTTTCTGGATATTACTGGTATTCTAGAAAATATTGTTATCTAAATTGTAAGAATATTATTGTTAGTATTCCATTAATTATAATTATTATTAATTTTGTTCGAAGAGAATAACAATTATTTGTTCTGTTTATTTTAACAAGTTGAAATAGGCCATTTGAAAAATATAAAACCGTGAATGAAAATAAACAATATAGAAGTTTATTAACTATTTATTTCATTATTACTAAGAAGAAATTATAAAAATATTTCAGACTCAAGAAAAAAAGTTTTCAATCGTGTAGGATACATATATATTCTGACTAGGGTGAATTTCATTTATTTATTATTTTCCATAATTATTATTACTTTTGTTTAAAAAGAATAACAATAATTTGTTTTGTTTGGAAATAGATTTCAACAAAATGAATGAAATATGCTATTTGGAAAAACATAAAACCAGCGAATGAAAATAATCAATATAGAATTTTATTATTTAAAATAAAACTCCAAACATCTTATTCATACTGTTCAGTTAATAACAGAAAATTAGTTAAAGTGTTTATCATCATCTGTGATGTTCAAAACACATATTGTTATCTTGTCTTCAGTTACTTGGAGAAAATACATTCTTATGTACAAATAATTATTTTTGTTTAGAATAGATATTATAAATGCACCAAAATATTTAAATAAAATAAAATCACAAACAATTAGTTATGTGATAAGTTATTATTGTTTAAAATAATATATTATATCTGCAGCAAAATATTTAAATAAATTCTTATGAATCTTAAATACTTATAATTAGTTTAATGTTATCGCTGATGACAAATTTTGTTTTTCCCTTACTTGGAGAAAATGTACTTGGTATCAGTGTTTAAACACTGAATAATACCCCATAATTTAAATAGGCCGGTTTGAAAGGAAATATGCATAGTTAGTGTCACACGCAGCTACAACAACAACCATCTTCAACATGAATTTTGAAAACTTTGAAAGTTTAGACAACGTCAAATTTGTCGAATCGGAACGGTAAGTAAATCAATGTTATTATTATTATTATTATTATTATTGTTGTCTCCATCATTTGAAACACAATTTTGTGCTCAGGTCGGGAACTTCCCCGTCGGAGCTGTGGGTATTAACCCGAATACTTTTAAAGTAGAAATACGGTTGTTTAGTGACTTGTCTAAAAAAACTTTTATAGTCATAAGTAATTTTAAAGTATTCATAAACTTTTTAAATAATTTAGAAGAAAATATTATCCACAACATATTAGATTTTAAAATAAGATTAGTTAATAATATTTTAGAAATAAGGCAAGGGAGTAGGGTTGTAGAAGTAAGTAAGTTTAACATGGTAAGTATTAGAATGGTAAGTGTAGAAGTAAATAATATAATTAATTGTTATAATAAAAAATATAAAAATATAAACTTAGATTATAGGAAATTATTACAAAATATTAGTATTCATAAATGAAGATATCAATTATGTTTAGATTTGAGTATATTTCAATTTATTACCTATCACAATACTAGTTATAAGGATTTTTTTATAGAATTGTATATTTATTATAATAATAAGTTAGTTAAGGACTGTAGTTATGTAAGTAAATTTATAGAAAAAGAAAAAAAATATATAATATAATTTATTGACATATATGAATTTTATTTTCCTAATTAATAATCCTCAATAAATATATTTGCTTCTTGAGGAAATAAACATTTTCACTTACTTATTCACGATAATTAGCGTTTTACGATCTCTGTTTTTAAAAATAAAATTTTTGACAAACAATGACGAAGGAATAGATAACGTGTTTCCAAACATAAGGCGGGGGTATTGTATTGTATTGTATGTATTTGAGGGTTTAAGCGTTTTGTCGCTTTTTGTCAGCGCGACCTAGAAGATCTATTGTGACATAGCCCTTACTTAGTTTTCCGGAAGTAGATCCAGATTTTTGATGAAGCCGATTATGGCTCCAGGAGTCAAGTTCTTGATCTCCTCTGCCGTAAGATACCTCTTACCTAGTTGATTGAGTCTCTGCACAGTTACGGCTGGGCATTCACACAGTATGTGTTCCGACGATTCTTCGTCCTCTTCACAGAGTCGACAGGTTTCATTTTCAGCTATACCAATTTTGTGCAAATGGTACTTTAAAGGACAGTGGCCAGTGAGAATTCCTGTCATTATATTAAGGTCCTTTTTGCTGAGAGCTAGTAACTCTTTGGCGTTTGTCGAAGCTGGGGAAATGAATTTCCGAGCTTGATTGAGGCCTGGAATATTTTTCCAATATGAGGATATGGTAGATTCCTCCCAGTTTTTGACCACCTTCTTATAGTGGCTTTGTGGAAGACCACATGAAGGTTCCGGCCCGTGGTATGAAAGTTTAGCCCCTTTTTTTGCAAGGTCATCAGCTTTCTCGTTTTCTAGGATTCCCTCGTGCCCTGGTACCCACCGTAGGGTGACTTGGTTTGCTTCGGATAGCAATTGGAGGGTCTCCCTGCAGTTCCAGACTAGCTTTGATTTACATGTGAAGGCATTCAATGCCTTTAAAGCTGCCTGGCTGTCTGACATTATATTTATTGATGCTCCTTTTACACCTTTATCTAGGTTTATGTGAGCACAGAGATTTATTGCATAAATCTCAGCCTGAAAAATTGTGGAGCAGGTGCCTATGGATTCCTTAATTCGGCAATCTGGGCCAAGCACACCTACTCCAGTTCCTCCTGTATCCAATTTTGAACCATCAGTGAACCAGGACAAAGAATCCCTTACAAGAGGTCTTTCTGTTGCCCATTCAAGGCGATTACCAATAACAACCTTATACTTCTGGTCAAAATTGTATTTTGTTGTCATCTTATCACAGATAGACAAGGCCAGTTTATCTGGTTGTACTTCCCTTAGAATTTCCAAGTGGCCTACGAAATCTCCGGGCATAAAGTGTTTCGTTCTGCAGAGAGTCAGTGCCTGTTGCATCGCCTCTTTTTTCACCTGAATGTGTAGAGGTGTTAGCCCCAGAATCACTTCCATTGCTGCAGTCGGACAGGTACTCATAGCACCTGTAATACTGAGGCAGGTCATGCGTTGTAGTTTCCGCAGTGATGCCTGTGCTGTGATTTGTTTCACTTTTGGCCACCACACAAGTGACGCGTAGGTGATCATGGGTCTTACAACACTAGTATATGCCCAATGGGTCATTTTTGGCTGTAGTCCCCAGTTTTTACCTAGAAGCCGACGGCATGTGTTTAATGCCACTGCTGATTTCTTTGTAATCTTGTTGATATGTGAGTTCCACTTGAGTTTTTGGTCTAGAATGATTCCTAGATACTTAACCTCTGTAGAAAACTCAATTCTAGTACCCTTCAAGTAGGGAGCTTGAAGATTTAGCTTCCTTCTCTTTGTGAAGGGGACGATTGTAGTTTTGGTAGGGTTTACACTAAGTTCATGTTCCAGGCACCACTCATGCACTAGATTTAGAGCTTTTTGTATAAGGTACGAGATAGTGGTGTCACTTCGTCCTCTGACCATAATTGCAACGTCATCTGCATATCCGTTTGCAAAATAGCCAGCTTTATTGAGCCTATTCAGGAGGTCATCAATGACAATACACCAGAGTAGAGGTGATAAAACCCCACCTTGTGGGCATCCTCTGTTGGTTTTTATCATTACTGATTCTCCTCCTATCGAGGCTGTAATCGTTCGACTTTGCAGCATGGCTTTTATCCATTCCACTACAGCTGGGTCGAAACCTTTTGACCTAGCAGCTCTTTCAATGGACTTATAGGAGGTGTTATCAAAGGCACCCTCAATATCTATAAATATTCCCAGAGCTATTTCTTTTGCCATGAAGGTTTTCTCTATTTTATTGACAAGGCTGTGGAGAGCCGTAGTTGTCGATTTTGCTTCCTGGTAAGCAAATTGATTTACGTTTAGTGGTGAAGCAGTTATCACTTCATTCCTAAGGTATTGATCTAAGACCTTTTCCATACCTTTCAGTATAAATGATGATAAACTAATGGGTCTGTATGACTTAGGCTGGACGCTTGGACGTCCTCCGCCTTTAGGTATAAAGACTACATTAGTTTTCCTCCACAATGTGGGAATGTATCCTAACTTTAGGCTTCCCTTGTATAGTTCGCAGAGTATTGGCAGTATATCCTTTATGCATTTCTGCAAAAGTGCCGGAAAAATGCCATCTCCACCAGGTGTCTTGTAGGGTTTGAAAGTATTTATCGCCCATTCCACTCTGTTTTCTGTAAAAATATTATTAGCAGTGTTAAGACTGTTAATTAAGCTTAGCTTAGTTGTAACTCCGGAGGAATTGTCCTCCTCCTCAACTGGCCACGACGATCCTGGGAAGTGTGTGCTTAAAAGAAGCTCCAATGTTTCCCTTGAATCTGTCGTAAAGTCCCCGTCTGGTTTCTTTAGTAGGCCTATTTCATTCGTATGATCTTTTGATAGGACTTTCTGAAGGCGAGCTACCGTGGGCGTTTCTGATAAGCCCTCACAAAAACTACGCCATGCATTCCTTTTAGATCTGCGAATTTCTTTATTATATGAGGTTAGGGTACTTCTATATTGCTCCCAGCTCTCATCGCTGCCACTGGTTTTGGTTTTATTGTATAACCTTCTAACAGTGACTCTTTGTTTACTTAGCTCCTCGGTCCACCAAAGTACTTTCCTAGTACTTTGTCGAAGCTTTAATGTACAACTGTTTTCATATGCTGTGAGTAGCGCATTATGAAAGTCAATAGAGGCTGTTTCCAGTTCCTCAATTGTGTTTATATTAATTTTCGTAAGTTCTTCCACTTCACACTTTAAGTGGCCTTCGTACAAGACCCAGTCTGTTAGTTTCGGAATACGAATTTGAGTTTTAGGTTCTTTGTTAGCCTTTATCTCAAACCTTAAATATCTATGATCCGATATTGAGGCTTCATTTGAGACATGTCAATTATATATTTCAGAGCTAATTTGAGGAGTGGCTAACGTAATGTCCAATACCTCTCGCCTGTTTTTAGTTATAAAAGTAGGTTCTTTACCCCTATTTATTATATCTATGTTAGTACTAGAAATAAATTCGAAAAGGTACTCACCCCTTGTATTTATGTCCGTACTACCCCAAACTGTATGGTGTGCGTTTGCATCACATCCTAGGATGAGGTTTCTGTTTCTATGTTTGCAGTAGGAGATCAGGTCCCTTACCAGCGGAGGTGGGGCTTCCATCGTGTCTCCCGGGAAATACGCCGATGCAATGATTACCTCTTGCGTACCTCCTGATATAGGCAGTGTAGCTTCTACAGCTACCAAATTCCTAGATATAAATTTATTTAATGTTACGAATTTAATCGATGTCTTAATGAGCAATGCTGCTCTTGGAATGACATCTGGTTCGTTACAGTAGGTTAACTTACCTACTGGTGTAGTAAGTTTCCTTACTACGCCTCCATACA
This sequence comes from Stenolophus ochropezus, assembly GCA_035578165.1. Classification (NCBI taxonomy): domain Eukaryota; kingdom Metazoa; phylum Arthropoda; class Insecta; order Coleoptera; family Carabidae; genus Stenolophus; species Stenolophus ochropezus. The sequence goes on from JAQOWZ010000048.1 coordinate 1,733,500, forward strand.
CATAAGGCTCTTGAACTAGCACTATATCGGTGTTAGTGGTGGTGAATGTTTTGTTCAACACATCAGAGGCAGTTTTGCAGTGTTGAAGATTCACTTGCAGCATCTTTATATTACTGCTGGACATCACGTTTTGTTCAGAGCCACGTCGCAGCTAGGAACTTGTTTCCCTTTGTGCGTGATTCCGACGGCCCGTGGTGTCTTGGAGTGTGTAGGTGTGGGATTGGGTTGAGGCTTTAAAGCAGCCTCTTTACCTTTACCTACTTTTAATCTGGAATTTCCAGTGTTAATATTGGTGGCATTACTCCCTGCCTCCTTTTTTAAGTTAAGCTTACCTGTAGCAGTGCTGGTAGTGGCTTTTTTGGCAGTGACGTCGGTAGGCTTTTTATTGGGTTTTTTACCCTTTAGCCTAATCGTTGTCTGGCCAAATTTGTAGCTGATTTTGAAATCAGCTTTTTTAAGGGTGCTTAAGGACGTCGAGTCTATGGACAGTGTAAGAAGCACTGCCGAGCCCTCATCTGTCCTCTTTAAAACCCTCCACTGCTTGGTATCCAGGCCCTCGTTTTGACCCTCTATCAGATTCAATATCTGATCTGTTGAATTGGTTTTGCTGTTGGGGAAATAAGCATTTACAATGCTGGACTTCGGCAAATCCTTTTCCTCTACAGCTTTTAGATGGGCTCCTTCCCAAGGCTTTAAGCTGTCGACTTTGCCTATTAGCCACTCGGCGGTGGCTTTGTCGGCGCAGTTGACGCTCAGCCATCCGGACTTGAAGGTTGCCCCAAGAAACTTAGGCTTCACAGAGCCTTTAGCCTCTTTAATAATTAAATCCAGGATTGCATCCTGAATTTTCGTCAGCTGTCCTGTTTCTAGAATATCCTCCGGATAGCTATAGTGCAGGATGCCGACGCGTGTGCCCAGGATTGCCTGCTTAAAGCTCACAGACGACGTGGCCTTATCAGGTGGTGGCGGAGCACCACTGCTGGGTTGGCCTTTAGCATCTGTTTTTTGCCTTTTCACAGACATTTCGGGCGTTGATTCCTCGGACCGGGTCCTTTTTGAACCCTTATCCTTCATGGGTTCAAGGGCTTTGACACGTGCTTCGTCAGCACTAAGCCCACTTTTAATGAGCCACTTAAAGCGTTTTCTGGCGGCACCGCTCAGTTTGCCTTTCCGCTCACTTAGTTGGAGCTTTCCGATAGTCTCCTTAAGTTCGGAAGTGGACGGAGTCGGGCTACGTAGGAGCTCCTCTTCCTCCATAGTCAGATCGTCCTTGGGACTGGAATCCCTTAGGACTTCTTGAGAAACGTCTCTCTGACTTCCACTCATCCTAAAAACAACAAGAATTAGCTAAAAGTTGTGTCATATTGACACAGCAACATGTGCTTTCTTAAAGTGAGGTTATGTGTGTAGCACGTGTAGTGAAAATTTTAAAAATTTTTGAATATTTATGAATGACTGCATTTAAATTAAAGTATAGTATATATATATATATATATATATATATATATATATATATATATATATATATATATATATAGGCGGGGGTGATATTATATATAAATAAAGACAGGGAAACAGACATGTAGCTGTCCAGTATCGACATAGTATTCTGTTTAGCACGTGTTTTGGTGAATTGCGTAGAGAAATGGATTCTCAGGAGAATTTTAATCGTTTTTTTAATATCTGCGATAACATTATTCAGTCTTTAATCAGCGAATATAATTATAATAATTATTTCGATATATGCGAAAATATTATTCAATCTTCGCTGATTGAAAACCGTGAAGACAATATTAATCTCGGTGACCAGGAGGGAGAAGGTGTCGGTAATCGTATTGTCAACGAACCCGAAATCAGGCGGTACGAAGGCGTGTAAGACCAGGAGGGAGCAGGCGTCGGTAATCGTATTGTCAACGACCCCGAAATCAGGCGGTAGACATAGAAAAACACGTCAAAAGATTCGGGATCAGAGGCCGACGTTTGACGTTTCAAATGACCGATCCTCCAAACCATGAAAATCCGATCAATTGGTTTCACGACAGCATCGAACAGGTAGGAAAATATAAATATATATGTTATAATAATAACAAAACAGACTAGATATTAATTATTTAATTTAACAAGTCATATCTGACGTCCTTAAAGATATGAATGCTGGGGATTTTGTGGGGTTCACGTTTTATACCCCCCGTTTGGAGAGTGGACCAGCCTGTGTGAGTTTTAGACGCGTTGATCAAATCCACATCGATGTACTGTGGGACGCCATTGACAGAATTCTGCAGAGTAATGCCGAAGTTTTTTCTGACGGTCAGTTTACCCTGGAATTAACCCAGGTAGCTATGCCGGTCGGTAATGGGAAAACATTTAAAGGCCATGGACTTAGCTATGCAGAATTATGTCGACGGAAATATGGTATCATCGAGATCAATAACAAGGATAATCTTTGCCTTCCTCGTGCGCTTATCGTAGCCGAAGCGCTCGTGTTATGAAGATATTTTAATGATGTAGAGTAGCTAAAATAAAAGTCTGAAATAATTGCAATCAATATAATTAATTAAATAATTGTACACTCTGATACGAAAATAACAATAAATATATAATACGCCAATCACGTCTTCTAATTTGGAACACCCTGAAAAGGAAAGTCAAAGAGTAAGCTAATGCTTAGTGAAACACATTGCACACAACTATATATCATTCGCACACACAACAACACTCACACTCAACAACGAACCAGGTAAGACGGGTAAAATTGAAAAGGATACTCCTCGAAAGGAGTGTCACATATCGAATCCACGATATGCCGGCTACCGAATCCACGGTAGCAGAAGAACACTCGAAATCCATCGAGCAACTTGACATCTCCCACAGTGAGTTATAACAAGGCTTCAGGAGTATGAGTGAAAGCCGAGTACAAACCCATACTCCACCTCCCCACCGAGATGCAAGCGAAACTAAGGCACCTGTTCTAGCAGGGCACCGTTGGCACCAGGGTACCCTGGTGCGTCGCGCCTCGGCTTCACCCTCCTGTCAATGCAGTGTTAACGGGTTTACGCGCCGGGGATATGGATAGGATAATATCAAGATCACACTACAGTAAATATACTGTCTCACACTCAGTAACTCATAGATATTGTGTCTCACCTATTGAATCAAACACCTCCGACACTTATCTCACGACTGCCAATAGAGTACTGATTCAAATAAACAATAACTGCATGTTAAAAACTCTGTGTTATCAAACACATTATAACTAATTAATTCAATTAAGAAAGATTGGGAGTGAAGTAAGTTGTTATCTAATGCTTGTAAATATTTACCCTCTAACAGTTCGGCCATCCTGAAAAACTCTCGCCCTCGAGAAGTTAATTTTCAATTCCATGAACATCATCATCTGACGCAATCTGTCACTTTCTGAATTATTCATCAAATCTTTTACTAGTACACATCGTTTCATGTTGTCCACTGCTATTACGTTTTTATATCCGCATCTCATGCTCCTATTTGATCCATTCATTTCCACAACTTAGATATATTCGTTTGAATAAACCTTCTCTATTTTAAATGGTCCAGCATAATGTAGTAATATTTTTTTTTACTGTTTCCCTCTATCACTGTATATTATTTCTTTACAAAAACAAGATCTCCGCAACGGAATTTTTGTGGAGCTTTTCTATTTATGTTAAATCAAACTGCTTGTTTTTGTTGATCGTTTTCTATTTTCTCAGCTACCTCGTGTCGCGTTTCTGCTATATCGATTATTACTGCTCTGAATTTTGTTCGTCAGCCTTGAGTCATTTTGTGCTCTTGGGCGGTAACCGTACAATAATTCGCTAGGCGTTTTTCCGGTTCCTGCGCAATTAGTATTGTTAACTGTGAACTAAACTCCTGATACTCTCTTATCCCAATGTTTGTCGTCGGTCCTGGAAGTTGCTAACGCAGGTAAAGGTGTTCCTTTGAACCTCTCACCACTAGTCCATAATGTTTGCAAAGTTGTTCACATTCTTTAGATGTAAAGCTGATCCAAGTCATTAATTGATCTTGTCGGTACACCAAACATATCGATTATGTATTGTTAGAAATTTAGAACCGGTTTTGTTTTCGTTGTTTTTTTTTTTACTGATCGTAGCAAAGTGAATTTTGTAAATTCTTCTACGATAACAATTACATACTTGTTGCCCGAATCCGCTCTTGTTGAATGGTCCTAAGTGGTCCATGTGAATGGTATGAAAAGGCACAACTACTTTTCGTATTGGGTGAAGAAATCCTTCTCGTTTTCCTTTTGGTACTTTATGATACAGACCTGGTTTGCAGCAGTTTATATATTTCCTCACATATTCTCGCATTTTAGGAAACCATTATGTTTCAGTTACCTTGTTTAACATTTTCTCTACTCCAAAGTGACCGAAATCATCATGAAAATTATTCACTTTCTCTCGAGCTAGACTCCGGGGTACAACCCATTGCAGTCCGTTACAAGTAATGCGATATATTCGACCGTTTTTTTTTTAAGCAATAATCTTTATAAATTGATTTTTTTTGTAGTCAGTTTCAGTTGTTTTACTAAGAACCTGTGATATTTAGTTTTTTTTTTGTCATACGAGTCCGTTGTGTCTTGACCTTCTATCGACTTAACACATCTACATGACTCATCCTCGTACCCTGTCAGTATTCCACGGAAAACGTAAATTCTGGAGTTGTAACCTACAGCGAATGCATTAATGAATTTCCTAAAAAAAAAAGGTTTGCTAGTCCGATAAAGTGCCGAATTTGAAGTACGTTTTCTGGTGTTTGGAAGTCACTTAAAGCACGGATCTTTTCTTTACCGGGAAGTACTCCGTCAGCGTCAATATCAAAACCTAAGTAACTCTCCTATGTTCTCTAGAAACTTCCAATATAATTTTCAATCTTCGAAGTCTGGGACTGAACAAAGTATGTCATCTAGATATGCTAGTGCTATCGAATCTCGTAATCGTCCCAATATTTTATTCACCATACGTTGAAATACACTTGGAGCATTTGTCAAACCGAAGAGCATCCTAGTAAATTCAAACTGGCCATCTCTTTCAGTTACAGGTATCTGATAGTATCCTGAGGTCATATCTAGACTGTCTTCCTTGCATATGGTTCCGCGCGCAACTTCTTTTTCTTTTTTTATAAGATCATTATATGATAAATTTAAAACAAATAATATGCGAGTCCCTTCTTCATCCGTCGAAAATACGCATCATGGTAAGTAGTGTTCTTGATTTTCCTTAGAACATACGCTACGGTCAATGAACATATCTCCCGTAGAGTTCACAGGACATATTATATTCCCAGCATAACCTGGAGGTATAACTACTGCTTCTATTGTCCATAACGTTTTGTTTTTTTACTGGTAACGCACCGATCTGCGGTAAACTAACTTCATCAGCTATAAATAAAAGCAACGTCTTGTCATCTTTAAAAATTCGTATGTGTAGCAATTCTGTCAGTGATTGTCCTACAATCATATCAATAACTTGTATCGAATTTGGTTCAAGTGAAATGTCTCAAGAGGCTACATCCGCGACGGATTTAAACGCACCGGTAACCCCGAGACACACTCAAGAGGCTCCGTATATCAGGCAACCCCGAGACACACTCAAGAGGCTCCATCCGCGACGGATGCAAACGCACCGGTAACCCCGAGACACACTCAAGAGGCTCCGTATATCAGGCAACCCCGAGACACACTCAAGAGGCTCCATCCGCGCCAAACGTATCAGACACTATATCGCTCTACGAGTTGACCGTCGAATAAAGCATCTCAAACCAAGCGTTAACCCACAAATATGCTATCTCCCATTATACGTTAACTACCAATAAACTATTCCATACTACGCATTTACCATTAAATAAAATATCTCACAATACGCTTTAAACATGAAATAAAACCGCTCACACTACGCGTTAAGTATAAGATAAAAACCCTCTCACCTGTTGTCACAACACGCTCTCTTAATAAAAATTCACAATGAAATCACTTCACGTTCTTTACTACTAGAGTATCAAAACGGAACTATTTAAAATTAACTTACGGAGTTGAAGTAATAGTGTACCGTAACCATTTACGTAAGACAATAGAAAAAAGAATAGTAAATAGGTACATTCCTAAATTAATAAGGGAATTATATTAAATAAAAGTGGTTATAACATTCGACTATCCTGACTTAGTCCTTGTCCTCGAGGACATCTTGTACTCCTAACGTATCTTCATCCTGTGCTGTGGTGTCGCTTTCCGAACTATCCGACAAATCTTAGTGTAACAAATGGTTGCTTATCGTCATTCGATGAGGATGGTTGTGTGCGGTTGTTTAGTAGCGGTGGTCGGATATGCGTAGTTAGTCTGAAAGCGTTGCTAGAATTAGATGCTTGTCTAACTGCACGACAATCTCTTTTAACATGTCCGGTTTTACCGGCCTGTTCTTTCGTTGATACTGTTTTCCGCCATTCGTATCAAAAGGTTGATTTTAGGAGACGCGTTCCCATTTCCAGTAGATTCGTTATCCTGATGATGTGACATGTTAAAACAATTAAAGAATCCTAATCCAGGTTCCGATCCCACTTCTGAATTGTTATGAAGATATTTTAATGATGTAGAGTAGCTAAAATAAAAGTCTGAAATAATTGCAATCAATATAATTAATTAAATAATTGTACACTCTGATACGAAAATAACAATAAATATATAATACGCCAATCACGTCTTCTAATTTGGAACACCCTGAAAAGGAAAGTCAAAGAGTAAGCTAATGCTTAGTGAAACACATTGCACACAACTATATATCATTCGCACACACAACAACACTCACACTCAACAACGAACCAGGTAAGACGGGTAAAATTGAAAAGGATACTCCTCGAAAGGAGTGTCACATATCGAATCCACGATATGCCGGCTACCGAATCCACGGTAGCAGAAGAACACTCGAAATCCATCGAGCAACTTGACATCTCCCACAGTGAGTTATAACAAGGCTTCAGGAGTATGAGTGAAAGCCGAGTACAAACCCATACTCCACCTCCCCACCGAGATGCAAGCGAAACTAAGGCACCTGTTCTAGCAGGGCACCGTTGGCACCAGGGTACCCTGGTGCGTCGCGCCTCGGCTTCACCCTCCTGTCAATGCAGTGTTAACGGGTTTACGCGCCGGGGATATGGATAGGATAATATCAAGATCACACTACAGTAAATATACTGTCTCACACTCAGTAACTCATAGGTATTGTGTCTCAACTATTGAATCAAACACCTCCGACACTTATCTCACGACTGCCAATAGAGTACTGATTCAAATAAACAATAACTGCATGTTATAAACTCTGTGTTATCAAACACATTATAACTAATTAATTCAATTAAGAAAGATTGGGAGTGAAGTAAGTTGTTATCTAATGCTTGTAAATATTTACCCTCTAACACTCGTCACGAAAGACCCTTGTTTCAATAACATTCGGAACGACAACAGCGTAATTCAGCGTACGAGAGTAGAGGAGTTACTGGTTCAAACAGGTGTCAAAATAAATGAAAACGGAGCGGGTATACCTGAATTAACAGAATTTCAACGCTATTATAGGCAATACAACATATGTGTATATGAATATAATTCGCGTGGTGAAGTGATTTTTGAGGGTGCCCGAGATCAAAATCTTCCGAGATTAAATCTCCTGCACTATCAGAATCATTATTCTCTAATTAAGAGTTTAAGTGCTGCATTTTTAAGCAGATATTTTTGTGAGCAATGTCATGTTCCTTATAATTCGGTAAACGGCCACTCTTGCGAAAATATTTGCGTATTTTGTAAAACATCTCCAGCCTGCGATCGTACGCTGCAATTAGTACATTGTGACAAATGTAACCGTAATTTTCGCGGACAAGACTGCTATAACAATCACAAAAGAACAGTATGTAATTTATTTCACACATGTAAAAAATGTTTTAAGACATTTAATTTTCAAAGAAATAAAGCGCATACATGTGGTAAAATTTTCTGTAAACTTTGTGATTGTTATAAAATACAAGGACATAAATGTTACATACAACCAGATACAACCACTATGAAAGACAAAACTTTATTTATTTATTACGATTTTGAAACGCGACAGGAAAAAATTGTAAGTGGACACAACGAACACGAGGTTAATTTGTGTGTAACTCAGCAATCTTGCTCTACTTGTTGTAATATAGATGATTTAAAAATTCTATGCAATGCATGTGGTGTTCGACAACAAATATTTAGAGACGATCCGATTAAAATTTTTATTTTGTATGTTTTGGCCCCGCGAACTTCATTTTCTTCAGTAGCATGCATTGCCCACAATGCCAAATCTTTTGATGCGCAATTTATTTTGAAATTTCTTGTAGAAAATATGAATTTCAAACCAAAATTAATATTAAACGGAAATAAAATTTTATTAATTGAAGTTAATAACACCATTAGATTTATTGATTCGATAAATTTTTTATCGATGTCTTTAGCTGCTTTGCCTAAAGCAACGAGGTTATCAGCGTCAATTAAAAAAGGTTATTTTCCTCATTTGTTCAATACCTTAGAAAATACTGATTATGTAGGACCTCTACCGAGAGCTGAATATTACGGGATGGACAGTATGAATTCTTCTGCAAGACTTTTTGGTTTGGTATAATGAACAATTTGAAAATAACGCGTTATTTGACATGAAAAGAGAATTGTTATAGTATTGCGTGTCTGACGTCGATATTTTGCGTCGTGCGTGTACAAAATTTCGGGAAACATTTATTAATGATTGTAAAGTTTGTCCATTTACAGAATCTGTAACCATTGCTTCATCATGTAATAAGGCATTCCGTCGTTTGTTTTTGAAACCCGATACTATCGGTATTATTCCACTGCGAGGCTATAGATTGAAAGACAATCAATCTAAAATTGCGTTGCAGTGGTTAATATCGCAAGAAAACGAACGAGGAATACGTATACAGCATGCTGGACATGGTTCGGAGGCTGTAATAGGTAGTAATATATAAGTTGATGGTTTTTACGCGCAGGACAAATTAGTTTTTGAATTTTTTGGGTGTGTTTGGCATGGCATGGGTGTAGATGCTATAGATCTAACAGGGATAAATCAATTTATAGTAGTACAAAGGAAACAATGGATTTTCGGCTTCAAAACACACTGGCTAAATTAGAAAAAATCAAAATTTAGGTTATAGAGTAATTAGTATTTGGGAATGCGAATTTAGAAATTATTTAAAACAAAACAAAATTTTAGAAAAGGAATTAAAAAACCATCATCTTTTTAACAACCTACCTTTAAACGCGCGCGATTCCTTGTACGGCGGCCGGACAGGCAATACTTTTTTATATAAAAAAGTCGAAAATAATGAGAAAATTAAATATGTCGACGTGTGTTCATTATACCCATATGTTTGCAAGTATGGCAAATATCCAATCGGCCATCCAAAAATTTTTGTAGATGCAGAATGTAATTCATTATGTCCTGACAATAATATAGACTCGGTAGAGGGGTTAATAAAATGCACAATTTTACCTCCTACTAATCTGTATCATCCGGTATTGCCGAGAAAAGCTCATGGCAAACTTATGTTTGTTTTATGCCGTTCATGTTGTGACAAGTTAGAGCAGGATGACTGTACTCATAACGATGACGAAAGACAATTTACCGGGACATGGGTTGTGGACGAGGTGAAAGTAGCCGTTTCGTATGGCTACAAAATAATAAAAGTACACGAGATATGGCAATACGAAACTACCCAGTACAATAAATCCACTAAAACGGGGGGTTTATTTGTTGAATACATCAACAGTTTTTTGAAAATAAAACAAGAGGCGTCGGGATTTCCGGTAGAATGTACCACAGAGGAGGCGAAATCTAAATATATTAAAGATTTCCTAGACCATGAAGGAGTTCAGCTTGATGCGAATTTAATTGAAAAAAACGCTGGGAAACGAGCAGTGGCAAAAATTTCATTGAATTCGTTATGGGGTGAGATTAAATGTATTTTTTTATCAGGATAATTAATCAATTTATTTGTATGTTAACAGGTAAATTCGCACAAGCTGAAAATCGACCACGTACAACAACTGTGTCATCGGCTGGAGAACTCTACGAGTTGTTGGCTAATCCAGCCGTTATAGTCAACAAGATTATTCCAGCAGGTGACCGGATGGTGTACGTGAACTGGATCTACCAGGACGAGTCTGTGGAACAGCTTCCAACCGTGAATGTGGTCGTCGCGGCCTTTACTACAGCCCAAGCACGATTAGAACTTTACAAATATTTATATCGTTTAGATAATAGAGTTCTATATTACGATACAGACTCCATTATTTACTCTCATTCTCCAGGACAATATGAACCAATGACAGGTAATTTTTTGGGTGATTTAACAAACGAATTAGCTTGTTTTGGTTCTGAAACCTATATTAGCGAATTTGTTTGTGGTGGTCCGAAAAATTACGCGTATAAAACGTATTGTCCGGAAAATGAAAGTACTAATGAAGTTTGTAAAGTAAAGGGTTTCACGCTTAATTATAAAAATTCAAAAAAAATTAATGTTAATTGTATTAAGGACTTAGTATTAGGAAATAGTGATAGAAAACCAGTTATTAGTAGTTTTAATATTAGATGTACTTTAGATCATAGTGTCATAACAAAAAAAGAAAAAAAGAAATTTTCTGTAAATTTTATGAAAAGAAAATTAATTGCTGATTACAATTCTATTCCTTATGGTTATAAAAAAATTAAATTATAATTAGAAGTATACTTATTTATTTATTTATTTCTTTGTTTATTTATTTGTTAATGTTACATAGGAGTTTATGAAATAAAACTATTGTGATTATTTAAAACTCAAATCATTTTTTTATTGAACCAGAACTATACAAATGTTTCAAAAATAATTATTAAAATAATAATTCGACATATACCTTACGAATCTATCGTTGTCATATTTTTTACATTTATTAAATAATGATATAAAATTATTATGGCTATAATTATTAACTCTAAATAACAAATATACTATACAGTAATGACCACAAACAGCTGAGGAATAACCTTGTAAAACAACAGAATTATAGGTTCATGTTTTTTTATTACGTTTCATGAAATCTTCATGTTCCTTGACTATGGGCGATATTCCGAAACTGTCGAAATACATTCCATGGCCATAGCGATCAATAAAAATAGCGATCCAGTGATTTTCAGGCTTGGTGTCAGGGTCTGTGTTGACAATAATTGTGCATGGATAATTTACCCGGTATGGCAATCTATTTGCAGCATAAACCCCATAATGCCCTACATTTTGGAAATTCTGTTGAAATATTGTTTCTATCTGAACTGCATTCATTCTCGACAAACCACTGTTGCAAAAGATGTACGTTTTTCACAGCACAGATCATTCCTTCATGAGATCTCGGTGTTACACACGAAACGACGTCTTTCTTGTCTGATAATTTCAATAACGACGGACATCCACGTTCTGATAACTCGATTATATCAGTTCTTAATAAAGTATCCTCGATTATTTTCTTTTTTTCAGTTCCTTTCACATAAATGTTATCGGATGTTTTAAAAATATTTTGTAATATATTGGGTAGTTGTATATATTCCACATAACCATAACTCCAATCAAACCCGTGGTAATTATGCTTTAACCAACGGACTTGTCTTTGATACTTTTTATTCAATTCTTCAATATTAAATGGTGATTTAAATACGTAATGTTGAAAATATAACCCGTTTATAGAAATAACAGCTAGTTCTTTTACAATAAACTCCCCTGTATTTCCGTAGAAACCTTGCACATCAACTATATAACCTGCCATGACGACGGTTTAAAATGAAATAACATGTTTTCTCAAGATTACATTTATTTTATATGATACAAATTTATTAAAATTACAATAATTATTATCCCTAACTTCCAAAGTCCACTAGTACATTTCTATTTTTATCAATTTCAATTATGTTATCGAATTCGGCATAGATAACACAGTTTACTGTTTGCTCTAGAGCTGCTTCGAAACCAACTTCAATCCTTAGAGAACCATGACGTGTCAAATTCCAATGCATCATCGAATTTGCAGATAAATCAGGAGTTAAGTCGAATGCTGTTAAACAATATACCAAAGGATAGTCTTCTCTGTTGATTTCATTTCCGGCATTTCCAAAATGTATACCTGTTCCTGAGAACAAGGTATTATACATTTGTATATATGTTTTTTTACCCGTGAATGATGGCTGTAATGGCTTTGAAGGCAATTGTTGACCATTTACAAATAATGATAAATAATTCAATTTGAAATTTTCAAAGTTGAAAGGATTTGCTGTAAAATCACCATTGAACGCCTTGTTAGACACAAAACCGATGACACAACGTTTTGGAAGTTGGCCTAAGAAGATATTATTTAGCGACTTTCCCTGCACGCCCGTTGGTATTGTGATAGCTTTCACTTCGGCCCTAGTCACTGGATATTTTGCGGTATTAATTTCTAATGCCGAATTATGTGCAAGTAATATGCTTGGATTTAATTTCATCCGACGGACATATAACGTGGCTTCGTTAATTTGGAGTTTATAAACAGTTGTAGCCGACATTAGATGAAAATTATCACGTACGCGAACAAGTCTAACTCTCATTTCAACACCATTAATTAAAAATTTTTCTTGATTAAATATATCAACATGTAGATGTCCAATTAAATCCACTGGTTTACTTTTTTCCGTCAATTTTTGCCGTTTACTGTATCCTGAATTGCTAACGTCCGTGCTATTCATTTTTCCTGCTTCGTCAGCATACCACAGAGATGAGGTAAGATGAGACTTTTTTGCATCTTTACCATAATTCAGTAATGTTTCAATATAGGATCTGTATGCGTAAGTATTGTTCGGTGGAGACACTAGTTTCTGATTTAAATAAACATCAACTTGACAGAAAATTGAATGAAGCCAGTTATTAACAGGTGCTACACTATCAACATCCGTTATTAAGTCAGTATTATCAGCTTTAATTATTTTTGCATTTATATACAACATTGTTTGTGATAAATCTAAATATTCTTCTCCATGATCAGGAATTACAAATTCAATAGGACCATCTTCAGTAAGCGACGATAAAGGCTTGTAATTGATCCATTGTCCATTTTCAATGCTTGTTTGTGTTGGAGGTAAAGCAAATAAATCTAATTCTGTTTTAATACATTCACACGATTGAGCATGTAAAAATGCCATTTTAAGAAAATATATCTGACTGTTTTGAGCGTTTATTTTTCTTCTTCTTTACTCGAGGATGTAAAGTCGTGGAATGAGTACGATTACTCATTAACCTTTTCTTTTTATAGCCTGCACCGTTTATTAACTTATCAATTTTATTCTCAGCTTCACGTTTTAAATTTACTCCCGCCTCTGCTATACGTTTATGAAATGATTCTTTCGCAGGCTGATTTTCATTGAGATCACCCAAAAATTGTATTCCCGTGTTTAATGCTTGTTTACCAACTGCACCGACGCCTTTTTTTATTAATGGCATAATACTTCGAAATAACCCGCTAAAAAAACTACCGAGACCATGGCCTCTTTGAAACTGATTCCCTTTGAATACAGACCCCACCCCACTTCCAGCCTGTAAATTGTAATATTGTTGATACGGACACGTCTTCATTATGCAACTCTTCTAAAATGAAGTTTAACGCATAAAATTCCGAATTGAAATGGTGCTGCGTACCCGTCGCTACACCTTATATCAATTTCTATATTTGTAAATTCTCTTCTCAAAACTGAAACGAAGTGTGGCTGGGGGTAGGATATCATTTTATTAGAACCAAAAACATAGTTATCTGTGTTTATATTAATTATTCTTAATAACGGTGTAACAACATCGCCGACCAACTGCGGTTCAATTATGTCACAGTAAATATATAACTGTGGTGGTACACCTAGCACCAAATTTGGTAAATTAATTGAAGTTTTTTGTTGGTGTAAATCAGTAAATGGTGGATATCCTAATTGCAAAGATAATCTCGGAGATAATTTCGTAGAACCATATATTGTCATTTTTAATTTTTGTGTGCACCCGTTTTTCTGTCTTATCATAAGAAAATGATACATATTTATTTATTTCGACGTGTACATTCATTTCGTGTAATACACTATCGATATTTTCGTAATTTTTCGAAGGAATTTTTTCCTGAATTAATTTTTTTTTCCATTTTTGTCCGTGGTTATAATGTTTACTCTGTTTTCTCTCTCGCTGATATTGTAGAATGAACAAGGATAGATCATTTCTGATAATGCAACCTCCCATGTCCCATTCAACTTTACGTTTTGGGGTAACTGTGTTGTAAATTTTGTAATTTTATTATCGGGAAAATATTGCATCGAACTGTTACTAGGTAAAGTAATAAAAAATTCTTTATCATACATTGTTTAATGATTTTACTTGCTTTACAGATATCCACGAATTAAATTTATCACTATAACCTTGCCACTTGACGAGCAACTTCTTTCTACTTCCTTTACCTGATTCTGCTACAATTTTATCAATTTTATATGTCTTATCAGCTGTTACATTCACTCTTTGTAATTCAGGTTCGTAGAATGTACCCTCGATTATTTCATTATTTAAGTCTTTTAATTTGTAAACTACAGGGTTTCGTTTTATAATAGCATATATTTTAAATAATTCTTCACTCCAGTTAGCTTCATAACCTTTTTTGAAAATATGTTTATATTTTGATATACGAACTATATCATTTATTGAATATCTGGCTGGTTTTAAATTTTCTTTCATTTTATACTGAGTTCTCTATACTTTTAATACGTTATTTTCATTCACATCGACCGGGGCAATTTTTGTTATTCGATGTTTTGTTTTATTATAAGCATCAACGAGGTTTTGTAATACCTCAATATATCTATATGTATTTTTAAAAGTAAAGTAACGATACATTTTTGTTTTTAATGTTCTATTAAATCTTTCTACAAAACAGGCTTTCACGTCAGAATTTTGTGTAACATAATATTTAATATCATTTTTCTGTAAAAATAATCTTACAGATTTAGCAATAAATTCAGACCCCTTATCTGTTTGTAAATAAACAGGCTTTCTGTCCATAAATATAACTTCAAACGCGGCAATCACTGATGACGGCTTCTTATCTTTCAGAGATATTGCCCAGGCAAATCTACTAAACACATCAATCACTGTTAAAATGTATTTGTAATTATCATTATAGCGACTTAACGATCGCATATCATTCAGATCAGCTTGGAAGAAGTCATTTATATTCGAAACTCTATATTTATTTCGAGGGAAATGTTTTCGCACTGGTTTATGGAGTGTATAAGCGTGTTGCGAACTAATCCAGTTATGTATTTTCTTATTATCATATTGATCTTTTACCGCGCTTTTTAAACTATTAACCCCCGAAAAACCAGCAGGGTGTGAAGGATCAAAATAAATTTTAGACAATTTCTTATTCATAATTATAGGGTAAATCGTTTCCACTGATTTTTTTTAGATTGTATAGTTCCTCTATCGGGTTCATTCGAATTTTCCTCGCTATTGTAATTTAATTGTCTTTTATTTTTTGTCGGTGTTTGAGTATTACGTTTTTGGGAAACATAAAATTTTCATCTTCCCGGATTATTAATTAGCTCTATAGGAATATTAATTTCTTTTAATGTTTTCACAAAATATTCCCAACCCGTTGGATTACTGTATTATCTGTGTCTTATTACATCAGCAACTAAATCTGATATATTTGAATTTGGTATTTGTTTATTATTTATAGAAACTACGCCACTCTTATTCCAATTAATAGTATTATTAGACTTTAACATTTCTATTAATACCCTGGCTTTTTCCTGATGAGATCTAGGTAGAATTTTATTTATTTTTTCAGTTTCATCTAAACTCTTCCCCGATAAAAAATTTGATTCCTGTTCTTCTTCTTCTTCTTTGTTCATTTGAGATTCTATTGAAAATTTTATAGTTCTCTTGTTTTTTGTTGAAAATATAAATATCTTTGTAATATTTCCTGATACAAGGCCCATTTTTCGGATTCTGGTAATTTTGAAGTTAAAATATTTTTCATATCGTTGTCTAGTTGACTAGATATATCTTCTTCTTTATTGTTATTATTATTGCGCAGACGACTTAGATTTTCTGGCGATATCAACACCATCTTTTTAGTGTGCTCCATTTTTTTTTAGTTTTTAAACAAAGCACCTAGAACACCGCTCAATAAGAGAGCTAATAAAAGGGGCAAGAACGCTCCACCTGATTGAACTATAACGCCTTTTTTCTGTTTCCAGTTTTCACCTGGTTTAATAAGATTTCTTAATATTTTCTTATGTCGAAAAAGAGCAGCGTGCTGTTTACGACTGAGAGGAATATTACTATTTAAAAGATTATATATACATTTGCAGATGCACTTAACTGAATTACAGTCAGCGTTTTTCAATATTGCTAGTCTGTATTTCGGTTTTAGTTTATGCAAAGCTCGCAAAAATTCGGCGTTATTAGTTACCGTTGCACTCATTTTTATGATATGACTTCTGGAATATTTTTACTATTATATTTATACTTTTTCTTAGGTAAGTAAACAAATGGCAGTCCGTTACGACAAGTTCTAAATCTTAACCAATCAGGTGTGCTCTGTTTCAAATCAAAAATTATGTATCCATGAGGTTCTGATGTTGCGTCACAATAGGCTTCTTGTATAAATTTGATATTTTCTGGACATATTTGACGTGCCAAGTGTAAAATCTGAGCCTTATCTCGAGGATTTTTTAAATAAATTATGTAATTCGCGTTAAGTGAAATATCTCTTTGACCCTTTCCCTGGTGAAATAAATTTTGCGTAAGAAAAAACACTGATAAATTTTTATGATGAGACCACTTTGTAAAAATATCTACTATACGTTCATCTGCTTCTCTCATCAAATCATCTATAATAATTAATCGTGGGTCTTTGCCATCTATATTTTCTACATCAGGTAAACCCTCGATAAAATTTACACCTTTAATAGTATTATACAAATTTTGCCAAGTACCATAATGCCATGATATTTCCTTAAACGATGTGTCACTCATATCGTTAATATTTAAAATAAAATTGTTAACGTAAAATGACTTGCCGGAACCAGAAGGCCCAGCAATTAATGCGGAAAAGGGGTGTTTTAATTTCGTACACATGTTTACTCGTCAAAGTTGTAAATTAAACTAACAATTATAGAAAACAAAAATTTATTTTATTTGTCATATACATTTACATATTTTATACAAAATATACAATTACTTAATAATTTTCTCGAATTCTAAAAGAGTTGTTTGCTTTCCTGTGCTGTTATCCTGAGTCCCCGTATACTTGATACACCAATCGGCAACGGTCTTCTGTAGTTCGTCATCCTTTAACTCGTCAAACCGGCCAGGGAGGTAAATAAATGAATGAATGAAATTTTCACACTCTGCTATTATCTTTCTTCCGAATCTTGTTTTCACAGCTTTAATATTTGTTAGTTTATATTGTTTATTAAGTTCCATATCAGTTATTTTCATTCGTGGTTTAACATTTTTCAAAGTGCCTATTTCAGTTAACTTGTTGAAATCCATTTCTAAACAAAAGAAATAATTGTTATTCTCTTGAAATAAACTTATTAATAATTTACAATTTATAAAATAGTAACAATAATAATAATAATACTAACAATAATATTCTTACCAATTGTCACGACTTCAAACAGCTTGCGTAATGAAATAGACTGGAAATAATAAAATCCACACTAGTCACCATATATATGTATTCCGTACGATTAGATAACAATTTTTTCTAGATTACCAGTAATATCCAGAAACCAACCTTTCATGCTTTGACCTCCTAAAAATAACGTATTAAATGTTTATATTTAATTATCAACCCCAATTAGTTTATCAATGTTTATGTTTATTTATTCATAGAAATATCACATGAAATGTTTATATTTTAATTTCAATTATCAACAAAAATAGCTTATCAATGTTTATGTTAACTTATTTAAACAAAAAGATCTTCTCTCTTGATAAGACTGGCGCAAGTGTAACCTTTGACTGACGTGCGAGAAACTGCTACAATACTACTAACGTATTCATCAAAAATAGGTAAAATCTGACTTTATTTTTGTAAAAAATCATATAAATAGTTGCTTTCGCGCCCGAATTTTATAATTTTTTGTCATATTTTATCCACAGTATAGGTCCAAAAGCATGTTTATGAATGTTTTACCAAAAATATCCGTTTCAAGAATAGGTAAAATCTGACTTTATTTTTGTAAAAAATCATATAAATATTTGCTTCCGCGCCTGAATTTTATGATTTTTCATCATATTTTAGCTAAAAGAAAACATTGCAACATGAAAATTGCTATTTCAAGTGTGGTAGGTATTCTAGAATCCAGCCCATGTAGCTTACAATATACAACGTATTCATTAAAATGACACCCGAAAATTAAATGTTTATTATCTGATTGGTACCAAGTTATGGTCACTTTTGCATGTACAATGCTAAAATTATCCATAGGATAGGTCCAAAAGCATGTTTATGAATGTTTTAACAAAAATATCTATTTCAAGAATAAGTAAAATCTTACTTTATTTTTGTAAAAAATCATATGAATATTTGCTTCCGCGCCCGATTTTTATGATTTTTTATCATAATTTAGGTAAAAGAAAACATTGCAACAAGAAAATTGCTATTTCAAGTGTGGTAGGTATTCTAGAATCCAGCGAATGAAGCTTACAATATACAACGTATTCATCAGAAATAGGTAAAATCTGACTTTATTTTTGTAAAAAATTATATAAATATTTGCTTCCGCGCCTGAATTTTATAATTTTTGAACATATTTTATCCATAGGATAGGTCCAAAAGCATGTTTATGAATGTTTTAACAAAAATATCCATTTCAAAAATAGGTAAAATCTGACATTATTTTTGTACAAAATCATATAAATATTTGCTTCCGCGCCCAAATTTTATAATTTTTCATCATATTTTAGCTAAAAGAAAACATTGCAACAAGAAAATTGCTATTTCAAGTGTGGTAGGTATTCTGGAATCCAGCTCACTTAACTTACAATATACAACGTATTCATCAAGAACAGGTAAAATCTGACTTTATTTTTGTAAAAAATGATATAAATATTTGCTTCCACGCCCGAATTTTATAATTTTTCATCATATTTTGTCCATAGTATAGGTCCAAAAGCATGTTTATGAATGTTTTACCAAAAATATCCATTTCAAAAATAGGTAAAATCTGACTTTATTTTTGTAAAAAATCATAAATATTTGCTTCCGCGCCCGAATTTTATGATTTTTCATTATATTTTAGCTAAAAGAAAACATTGCAACAAGATTTGCTATTTCAAGTGTGTTAGGTATTCTAGAAACCAGCCCATGTAGCTTACAATATACAAAGTATTCATCAAAAATAGGTCAAATCTGACTTTATTTTTGTAAAAAATCATATAAATATTTGCTTCCGCGCCCGAATTTTATAATTTTTTATCATATTTTATCCATAGTATAGGTCCAAAAGCATGTTTATGAATGTTTTAACAAAAATATCCATTTTAAGAATAGGTAAAATCTGACTTTATATTTGTAAAAAATCATATAAATATTTGCTTCCGCGCCTGAATTTTATGATTTTTCATCATATGTTAGCTAAAAGAAAACATTACAACAAGAAAATTGCTGTTTCAGGTGTGGTAGGTATTTTATAATAAGCACATGTAGCTTACAATATACAACGTATTCATCAAAAATAGGTAAAATCTGACTTTATTTTTGTAAAAAATTATATAAATATTTGCTTCCGCGCCCGAATTTTATAATTTTTTATCATATTTTAACTAAAAGAGAACATTGCAATAAGAAAATTGCTATTTCAAGTGTGGTATGTATTCTAGAATTCAGCCAATGAAGCTTACAATATACAACGTATTCATCAAAAATAGGTAAAATCTGAGTTAATTGTTGTAAAAAATCATATAAATATTTGCTTCCGTGCCGAATTTTATAATTTTTCATCATATTTTATCCATAGTATTGGTCCAAAATCATGTTTATGAATGTTTTAACAAAAATATCCATTACAAAAATAGGTAAAATCTGACTTTATTTTTGTAAAAAATCATATAAATATTTGCTTCCGCGCCCGAATTTTATGATTTTTCATCATATTTTAGCTAAAAGAAAACATTGCAACAAGAACATTGCTATTTCAAGCGTGGTAGGTATTCTAGAATCCAGCCCGTGTAGCTTACAATATACAACGTATTCATCAAAATTAGGTAAAATCTGACTTAATTTTTGTAAAAAATTATATAAATATTTGCTTCCGCGCCCGAATTTTATAATTTTTTATCATATTTTAACTAAAAGAAAACATTGCAACAAGAAAATTGCTATTTCAAGTGTGGTAGGTATTCTAGAATCCAGCCAATGAAGCTTACAATGTACAACGTATTCATCAAAAATAGGTAAAATCTGAGTTATTTTTGTAAAAAATCATATAAATATTTGCTTCCGTGCCGAATTTTATAATTTTTCAACATATTTTATCCATACTATAAGTCCAAAAGCATGTTTATGAATGTTTTAACAAAAATATCTATTTTAAGAATAGGTAAAATCTGAATTTATTTTTGTAAAAAATGATATAAATATTTGCTTCCGCGCCCGAATTTTATAATTTTGTTATCATATTTTAGCTAAAAGAAAACATTTCAACAAGAAAATTGCTATTTCAAGTGTGGTAGTTATTCTAGAATCCAGCCAATGAAGTTTACAATATACAAAGTATTCATCAAAAATAGGTAAAATCTGACTTTATTTTTGTAAAAAATCATATAAATTTTTGCTTCCGCGTTCGAATTTTATAATTTTTCATCATATTTTATACACAGTATAGGTCCAAAAGCATGTTTATGTATGTTTTAACAAAAATATCCATTTCAAGAATAGGTAAAATCTGACTTTTTTTGTAAAAAAATCATATAAATATTTGCTTCCGCGCCCGAATTTAAGATTTTTCATCATATTTTAGCTAAAAGAAAACATTGCAACAAGAAAATTGCTATTTCAAGTGTGGTAGGTATTCTAGAATCCAGCCAATGAAGCTTACAATATACAACGTATTCATTAAAAATAGGTAAAATCTGACTTTATTTTTGTAAAAAATTATATAAATATTTGCTTCCGCGCCCGAATTTTATAATTTTTGAACATATTTTATCCATAGGATAGGTCCAAAAGCATGTTTATGAATGTTTTAACAAAAATATCCATTTCAACAATAGGTAAAATCAGACTTTATTTTTGTACAAAATCATATAAATATTTGCTTTCGCGCTCGAATTTTATAATTTTTCATCATATTTTAGCTAAAAGAAAACATTGCAACAAGAAAATTGCTATTTCAAGTGTGGTAGGTATTCTGGAATCCAGCCCACGTAGCTTACAATATACAACGTATTTATCAAGAATAGGTAAAATCTGACTTTATTTTTGTAAAAAATGATATAAATATTTGCTTCCGCGCCCGAATTTTATACTTTTTTATCATATTTAAGCTAAAAGAGAACATTGCAACAAGAAAATTGCTATTTCAAGTGTGGTAGGTATTCTAGAATCCAGCCATTGAAGCTTACAATATACAACGTATTCATCAAAAATAGGTAAAATCTGACATTATTTTTGTAAAAAATCATATAAATATTTGCTTCCGCGCCCAAATTTTATGATTTTCATCATATTTTAGCTAAAAGAATACATTGCAATAAGAAAATAGCTATTTCAAGTGTGGTAAGTATTCTAGAAACCAGCCCATGTAGCTTACAATATACAAAGTATTCATCAAAAATAGGGCAAATCTGACTTTATTTTTGTAAAAAATCATATAAATATTTGCTTCCGCGCCCGAATTTTATAATTTTTCATCATATTTTATCCACAGTATAGGTCCAAAAGCATGTATATGAATGTATTAACAAAAATATCAATTTTAAGAATAGGTAAAATCTGACTTTATATTTGTAAAAAATCATATAAATATTTGCTTCCGCGCCTGAATTTTATGATTTTTCATCATATGTTAGCTAAAAGAAAACATTGCAACAAGAAAATTGCTATTTCAAGTATGGTAGGTATTATAGAATCCTGCCCATGTAGCTTACAATATTCAACGTATTAATTAAAATGACACCCGAAAATTAAATGTTTATTATCTGATTGGTACCAAGTTATGGTCACTTTTGCATGTCCAATGCTAAAATTATCCATAGTATAGGTCCAAAAACATGTTTATGAATGTTTTAACAAAAATATCCATTTCAAGAATAGGTAAAATCTGACTTTATTTTTGTAAAAAATCATATAAATATTTGCTTCCGCGCCCGAATTTTATGAATTTTCATCATATTTTAGCTAAAAGAAAACATTACAATAAGAAAATTGCTATTTCAAGTTTGGTAGGTATTTTATAATAAGCCCATGTAGCTTACAATATACAACGTATTCATCAAGAATAGGTAAAATCTGACTTTATCTTTGTAAAAAATGATATAAATATTTGCTTCAGCGCCCGAATTTTATAATTTTGTTATCATTTTTTAGCTAAAAGAAAACATTTCAACAAGAAAATTGCAATTTCAAGTGCGGTAGGTATTCTAGAATCCAGCCAATGAAGCTTACAATATACAACGTATTCATTAAAATGACACCCGAAAATTAAATGTTTATTATCTGATTGGTACCAAGTTATGGTCACTTTTGCATGTCCAATGCTAAAATTATCCATAGTATAAGTCCAAAAGCATGTTTATGAATGTTTTAACAAAAATATCCATTTCAAGAATAGGTAAAATGTGACTATATTTTTGAAAAAAATCATATAAATATTTGCTTCCGCGCTCGAATTTTATGAATTTTCATCATATTTTAGTTAAAAGAAAATATTGCAACAAGAAAATTGCTATTTCAAGTGTGGTAGGTATTCTATAATCCAGCCCATGTAGCTTACAATATACAACGTATTCATCAAGAATAGGTTAAATCGGACTTTATTTTTGTAAAAAATGATATAAATATTTGCTTCCGCGCCCGAATTTTATAATTTTTTATCATATTTTAGCTAAAAGAAAACATTGCAACAAGAAAATTGCTTTTTCAAGTGTGGTAGGTATTCTAGAATCCAGCCCATGTAGCTTAAAATATAAAACGTATTCATCAAAAATAGGTAAAATTTGACTTTATTTTTGTAAAAAATCATATAAATATTTGCTTCCGCGCCCGAATTTTATAATTTTTTATCATATTTTATCCACAGTATAGGTACAAAAGCATGTTTATGAATGTTTTAACAAAAATATCCGTTTCAAGAATAGGTAAAATCTGACTTTATTTATGTAAAAAATCATAAATATTTCCTTCCGCGCCCGAATTTTATGATTTTTCATCAAATTTTAGCTAAAAGAAAACATTGCAACAAGAAAATTGCTATTTCAAGTGTGGTAGGTATACTAGAATCCAGCCCATGTAGCTTACAATATACAACGTATTCATCAAAAATAGGTAAAATCTGACATTATTTTTGTAAAAAATGATATAAATATTTGCTTCTGCGCCCGAATTTTATAATTTTTTATCATATATAAGCTAAAAGAGAACATTGCAACAAGAAAATTGCTATTTCAAGTGTGGTAGGTATTCTGGAAGTCGGCTGGATGGCTGAGCGAGCTAGCGCACATCTTTAGCTCGCTGTGACGTCATACGAACCTGAGATCCTCAGTTCAAGTCCCAGCGACCGACAACGTGTGATTTGTCGTAAAATAAAAAACACAGCTACTTGTGTATCACACTCGGATGCTATAGACTTGCCATCTATACATCTTAAATAGAAGTAGCGCTGGCAAATGAAACAACCGACAGTACGGCAGTAAGAACTGCGGCTCGGTGAGTTCGGTTGCCCTATGCTCCGCTTGGAGATACAGGAACACATTATTAGGTATTCTGGAATCCAGCCTATGTAGCTTAAAATATACAACGTATTCATCAAGAATAGGTAAAATCTGACATTATTTTTGTAAAAAATGATATAAATATTTGCTTCTGCGCCCGAATTTTATAATTTTTTATCATATATAAGCTAAAAGAGAACATTGCAACAAGAAAATTGCTATTTCAAGTGTGGTAGGTATTCTAGAATCCAGCCAATGAAGCTTACAATATACAATGTATTCATCAAAAATAGGTTATATCTGACATTATTTTTGTAAAAAATCATATAAATATTTGCTTCCGCGCCTGAATTTTATAATTTTTCATCATATTTTGTCCATAGTATAGGTCCAAAAGCATGTTTATGAATGTTTTAACAAAAATATCCATTTTAAAAATAGGTAAAATCTGACTTTATTTTTGTAAAAAATCATAAATATTTGCTTCCCCGCCCGAATTTTATGATTTATCATCATATTTTATCTAAAAGAAACATTGCAACAAAATTTGCTATTTCAAGTGTGGTAGGTATTCTAGAATCCAGCCCATGTAGCTTAAAATATACAACGTATTCATCAAAAATAGGTAAAATTTGACTTTATTTTTGTAAAAAATGATATAAATATTTCCTTCCGCGCCCGAATTTTATGATTTTTCATCCAATTTTTGCTAAAAGAAAACATTGCAACAAGAAAATTGCTATTTCAAGTGTGGTAGGTATACTAGAATCCAGCCCATGTAGCTTACAATATACAACGTATTCATCAAAAATAGGTAAAATCTGACTTTATTTTTGTAAAATATCATATAAATATTTGCTTCCGCGACCGAATTTTATAATTTTTTATCATATTTTATCCGTAGTATAGGTCCAAAAGCATGTTTATGAATGTTTTAACAAAAATATCCATTTCAAGAATAGGTAAAATCTGACTTATTTTTTTTGTAAAAAATCATATGAATATTTGCTTCCGCGCCCGAATTTAAGATTTTTCATCATATTTTAGCTAAAAGAAAACATTGCAACAAGAAAATTGGTATTTCAAGTGTGGTAGGTATTCTAGAATCCAGCCCATGTAGCTTACAATATACAACGTGTTCATCAAAAGTAGGTAAAATCTGACTTTATTTTTGTAAAAAATGATATAAATATTTGCTTCCACGCCCGAATTTTATGATTTTTTTATCATATTTAAGCTAAAAGAGAACATTGCAACAAGAAAATTGCTATTTCAAGTGTGGTAGGTATTCTCGAATCCAGCCAATGAAGCTTACAATATACAATGTATTCATCAAAAATAGGTAAAATCTGACATTATTTTTGTAAAAAATCATATAAATATTTGCTTCCGCGCCCGAATTTTATAATTTTTCATCATATTTTGTCTATAGTATAGGTCCAAAAGCATGTTTATGAATGTTTTAACAAAAATATCCATTTTAAAAATAGGTAAAATCTGACTTTATTTTTGTAAAAAATCATATAAATATTTGCTTTCGCGCCCGAATTTTATGATTTATCATCATATTTTAGCTAAAATAAACATTGCAACAAGATTTGCTATTTCAAGTGTGGTAGGTATTCTAGAATCCAGCCCATGTAGCTTAAAATATACAACGTATTCATCAAAAATAGGTAAAATTTGACTTTATTTTTGTAAAAAATCATATAAATATTTGCTTCCGCGCCCGAATTTTATAATTTTTTATCATATTTTATCCACAGTATAGGTCCAAATGCATGTTTATGAATGTTTTAACAAAAATATCCGTTTCAAGAATAGGTAAAATCTGACTTTACTTTTGTAAAAAATCATAAATATTTGCTTCCGCGCCCGAATTTTATGATTTTTCATCATATTTTAGCTAAAAGAAAACATTGCAACAAGATTTGCTATTTCAAGTGTGTTAGGTATTCTAGAAACCAGCCCATGTAGCTTACAATATACAAAGTATTCATCAAAAATAGGTCAAATCTGACTTTATTTTTGTAAAAAATTATAAGTAGGTATAATCGGAGGTTTCTGGCTCACTTCCCCTTCCGGTCTTGGTATTAAGCTAGTGTTTGCACGCCTAGGTTGTATGCAACTCACATGCGTCCAGTGTGTTGTGTACAGCACAGCACATCGGCGTGCTGTTGTCCCTGAATTTTATGCAACCCACATGCCTTGTTTGTATTGTTGTGCAGTTTCCCAATAGAGATCTCATTCTTGTGTGGTGCCCTCTCCCTCTCCACCCTTTCTCTTCCTCACTCTCTCTCTCTCTACGGTGTATGAAATTATATTTCGATATATATATACATATATATATATATATTGAACTCTGTACTCTTATGGTCTCTTTTTTGTCCGTTCGGTACAAAAAATCTAGTTGTTTTTTATTTACTAAAATTGTTGTCCTTATTTTTAACTGAATGGTTGAGCGTATTAATGTGTATGTCTAACTGTTATTGAAATCATTAAAACTAGAGATCTAGAGTTCAAATCCCAGCGGCAGACATTATTTTTTATTTGTAACACAAATATTACAACAGATGTCTCTGGTGTACATTAAAATTACATGTGTATGTATGTGTGCGCAATAGAGAAGCAAATTAATACTTGGTATTATTATTTTTTAATTAAGTTACATTTTTGATGTTCATCAAGAATATTCCTTTTTAACAATGTATATATTATTTTTTATATTATTAAGTTCTTCACATGTTGTTTTAACTATAATTAGTGAATTTAGTGATGAAGATTCACGTATATTTTTGGAACAATATGGTTATATGAACAATGATAATAATACTATTGTGTCATATAACACACAAAATAATTCAGCGTATAGAAATGGTTTAATTTTGTATCAAAAGAGACATAATTTATCAGCAGATGGAATATTAAATAACGAAACAATAAATTTTATGCGAAAACCAAGATGTGGTATGCCCGATATAGACCAATTTACCACACATCATATAAAATGGGGAAATAATACAATATATTGGTATTATCATGGACATGAAGATGGCAATATAATGAATAATATTATAGAAAAAGCATTTAATTTATGGTCTAAGTATACTAATTTAGAATTTTTCAGAACAAATGTTTATAATAATGCTCAAATATTTATTACATTTGGTAATGCATTTCACTACAGATATAAACCTCGTGGAAGTTGTACTTCAAATTTTGATGGTCCCGGTAGTATATTGGGACATGCTGATTATCCAAATATAAATTTTTATTCAGAGATTCATTTAGATATTACAGAAAATTGGTCTTTAGAATTATCAAAACCGGATGATGAAAGTATTATTAGTTTATACCAAGTACTCATACACGAAATAGGAAATGTATTAGGATTGCATCATTCTTCTGATACGAATTCCATAATGTATGCAGCGTATAACACACATCAACATATATTTACAATTTATTCAGATGAATTACCTGAAGATGATATAAGAGGAATTCAAAATTTATATGGTAGTAAATTAACACAAACTATTGTGACCGATCTTGTCAATACAACTTTAGTAACAGAAAAAGTACAACAAGTAAAAAATAAATTGCAGGAAAAAGAACAAGATGATGACAATTCTTTTCCATTGTTATGTGATTTGACAGATGTTAAGAATTTTCTTATTGGCAAGAACAAAATTTATATTTTTTATAAACATTGGGTTTGGTATAAAGAACTGAATTCAAAAATTTTTAATAATAAACCAATGTTAATAACAGATTGGTTAACATTTTTACCAGAAAATTTTACAGATATATCAGCTGTGTATTTGAGACCTAATGAAAATGTTGTTTTAATTATAAATGATCAAAGTTACAATATAAAATATCCTTCATTTTTAGCTGATTCTTCGTATTCTGGTAATCCTTACAATAAAGCTATACATAACATACATGGAGCAGTAAATAACCATTTTGGTAAAACATATTTATTTTATAACGGTGACAGCTTTATTGAAATAGACGAGTGTAATTTTGTAACAATTAATAATGGTAAAATTAAAGATAAATTTCCAGGAATACCAGATAATATAGAAACTGTATTTAAATATACAAATGGTCGTTTGTATTTTTTTAAAAATAATATTTTTTATGAATTTAATGAATTCACAAATATGTTAGAACGAGCTGGTAAATTTAATTTTTCTTTATTTGACTTTAACTGTCCTAACATTAGTATATTAGAACAAATTCAAATTTTATTATCAAAATTGTGGAATTACAAAAATCAGTAATTATTATTCACTGTCAACTAAAGTATATATAATTTGAATTTGAAATAAAATAGTTAGTTATAAAGTAAATCTACATCATGTCAGATTTTAATTTTTCGAAGTTTACTGATGTTAATTATATATTAAGTTTTAAACCTGATAGTGTAACGTATCAAACATTGAAAAAATATTATGAAGCAGACTTAAAATCTATGTTTCCATTAAATTCAATGACCAGTGAGGATATTAAAAATCTTCCAGTGGAATTTATAAAATATAAAAATAAAGGAGATATTGGACAATTGAGTTTTGTGTGGGACAAATTACCTGAAGAGTGGAAAAAGGATATTTTTTTTAAAAAATTTGAACCTTGTTTACAACATCCTGATACGAGACTTACTGTGGCTGATTCACCATATGATTGCTTACTTATCACAAATTGTCCATTGTGTTATGAAGATAAAAAATTATCACTTCAGAGTGAATTTAATCGTTTATCTACATTCAGTACGTGGTCAAATACAAATATTTGTGCCAAGGAATTAGCAACAGCTGGTTTCTTTTACAAAAACTATAGTGATTTTGTGCAGTGTGCTTTTTGTGATGTTGAAATATGCAATTTTGAGGAAAACGATGTTGCACTGTTTGAACATTATCGTTGGTCTCCAAATTGTAAATTTCTATTAAAAAATACTACAAATGTTCCAATTAATAAATATTATACAAATTATGTTCTTAGTATTGTTAAGATTTTAAATTACATAAAATGTAGTAAGACTATACATGAAGAAGATAAAGAGAAATTTATAAAATTGTTGAAAGAAAATTATAAACATTTTTATACATTCATTGTACCTGTAATTGAAAAAATAAAGAAAAACACAAATAATTTGTAATTATATTGTTTTATTATATACCTCATTACATAATATTACATAAAATTATCTGAATTTATACAATATATATCATCGTCTAGAATTTTTTTAATTTTATATACATTACTTACAGCACAAACATATGGAATAGAATGTAAGAAACATGTTTTATGAATTAAACAATTTTTTAAAGCTACTTTATAATTAAATTCGCTTAAATCTATAATATTACATGTTTTTACACTGAACGATAATAAAAATTCTTTTTTGACAGCACCTTGTACGTAAACAGTTTTTGATTCTTCTAAAAAATTTTTTAGCTCACAACACATTTCGTTATAATTTATATGTCCGTTATCCCATTTTAATCCGTGATGATTTCGACATAACCATGTAGCACATCTTTTGTTATGTTGTGGTAATTCTTCCCATGTAAATGGTGGTTTGATATAAAAATGTTGTTGTTTACTTCCATCTCTTGATAGTATAAAAATTTCTTTTGGTATTATAATATATCCATCAGCTTGAAATCCTTGTATGTCAATAATTAACTCCATTATATATATTTTTTGTACGATGTTCTAATTACTTTGAATGTTTGAATTAAAATGAGCTTGTAACATCACTTGACAGCAGATTATATTCAACTATCTTATCATGTGTTATTAGAATGTTTGCGGTTGTATGGTAGGAAATTCTAATATCAGCTGAAGAAGTTTGAAAAGTTTCATTTTTCTTTTGATTTGAGCAATGAAGTACGATGTTCTAATTGCTTTAAATGTTTAAATTAAAATGAATTTCTAACATCCCCTGACAACGGGTTATATTCAACAATCTTATCATGTATTATCAGACAATATGCGGTTGTATTCGCCGGGAAATTAGTGTCTGATTCAAATTCCAATCTAATATCAACTGAAGAAGTTTGAAGAGTTTCATTTTGATTTGAGCAATCAATTACTATTAATGGCGCAATTTCTTTGAATTTCTTTCTATCTAATAATACACCGAAATTTTGTTGATAGTAAGCATTTTGGAAATTTGCATACATGTGATACAGAACTGCATAATTATTATTTGAAAAGTCAATATTTAAGTTGTCGTATGGATAATATGTAGAATTCAAATACAATTTAATATTTGTTAAATTACACGAATCGAAAATGCTTGCATCCTTATCTTTTTTATTTTTACGATCAGTTTGAAATCCTACAATTACAAATCTTGGTGTTTCCAACTGTGTAGACGATTTAATAGACCATGTTTGTTTTTTAGCTGCTGGTAGTACAGGATATTCATATATATCCCAAGAACGATATGCTAATGGCAAAAAACGATTTGAATTTACAATGTTTAATAATTTTAAACGATTTTCATTGTTAACTGACACATGTGGCATGCACCAAACAATTTTTTTTATATTAAATTTTAATTCTGCTGTTGATTTGTAAGCAGCACTATCATTCCTTGCTCTTATCAAATTAAGTTCTTGTCGCACATTTAAAATAATTTTCTTGTTGTCTTCTGCAAATCCGAGTAACATTTTTAAAGGAATGCATACATTAAAATTACCCTCCTTATCCAAAATATTTTCATTATCAACAATCCAACCAGCATTTATTAAATTTTGACGTTCTGAATATGAATTAGATACATATCCTTTCATTGTGCTTGTTATTCCAACATTTTTAATTGTATCAATTTCAACAGTGTTTAATAAATATTTTATATCTTCAAATAAATAGGAAATACCATTATTAGTAATTTTAGTATCTATAGGAGGTGCAGATCCATCTTCTTTTGTTAATTTGCCTTCAATATATAAGTAACTTTCATGTGGTAATGTATAAATATCCTGTTGTTGTATTTGTATTCGAATTTCATCACAATTATTAAAAGATGAAGCAACAATTGGTTGATAACTATGTATTTGTTTGTTTGATAGTGTATTATCAAACACAATATTAGATGTAATATTTAAAATATTACTCATAGTTTATATTTTAAGTTTTAAACCCAATGACTTTAGAAATTTCTTATTTTTTGTAGATATAGTCAATTTTGAGGTTAATAAACGTCTTTTTGACAACACTGACGGTACACTGAATTTTGTCTCTGATAGTTGAGTTCTTTTATAGTCAATACCCATTAGAAACTTTTTTAAGATGAAGTCTCACAGTAATTGTCTCACCACGAAAATTTACTATTCTCCCCTCTTGATCAGTAATAGTTAGAGTAATATTATTTACTCTATGAGTGTTCACTGGTAAATAAATCACATTTTTAGGTACTTCGAGTATTTTATACCCAGGTGCAACTGATGGGAAAAACTCATGAATAATATGTTCCAGTTTACCATTCTTATAAGACCCCGTAACTATATTACATTGAATAAGAATAGAGTTCACTTTAATTATATCAACTGGTAAATCACTTTCATAAATAATATTACTTTGAAGAATCCGTTTTGTAAATCCAAGCAATGCACCAATATTATTTTCCTTCGTAAAATCAATTCTAACTGAACTTTTTATTTCACATCTTAATGTATTATTGTTAGCAATTAGATTAATAAAGTTATTTTTATTTTTCTCTTTTTTTTGGATTATATTATCAAAATAAACTATATTAGGATCGTTAAGTTCTTTCTTTAAAATTTTATCTAAATCTTCAATTTCATATGAACCCACTGGAATAGTGTATTCTTGAATTGTGTTATCAATATAATAATAAAATTTATTATTAGTTTCATCAACGTTGGGTATTGAATGAAATGTTTCAAAATTAATTAAACCAACAGCATATTAGCTACGATTATTTAGTTCAATAGGTGGAAAAAAATCTGCACTTAATTCTGATTTATTTCCAGTTAATGTAATTGTTATGGAATCCATTATGAAACTAATTTAATTAGAAATTTTCTTTTGAATTTATAAGAAAATTTAAACATAAATGACCACAATTATATGAATTTAGTCTTTGTAATCGTTTATGATTATATCTGATTTTAATCTTATCCCCAAAATAATATACTAACTCTTTAGGTGGTGGTAAATTTCCAAAACTGTCAAAATGCAAAACATAATTATTTTTTTTAATATATGCAACCCAATGAGTCCCAGGACCGTAGTTGTTATCTAAGTTAACAATTGCAGCTTCATATTTTAATGGAAATTTCGGTAGTGTGTCACGCATATAGATACCACGAAAATGTTTTATATTCGAACTATATTTCTTTAAATCCCCATTAGTTAACGCCCTGTTCGGCAATTTTTTGATTTTTTTTTTTTTGTTCTTTTTAATTCCTGATCCTTTTTTGTAGGGCTTTAAATATAAGCCATCACCAACAGTTTTCTTCAACATTTTTTGTACCCCATATGATGCAGCCCCACTTGTAGCACCAGCTATAAGTGCTTTTCCAAGAAAAGGTAATAAAGCTGCAAGTGGTAAAAATCCACCCTTTTTCTTTCGATTTTTTATGACACGACCACGGCGATGTTTTTTCACCGGTTTAGTTTTTATTCCCATACCAAATTTTCGTTTTGCTTTCATCATGTTTGTTACTGTCCAAGCAGCTGCTTTCTCTTTAAAGGATGAATCTTTTGATAATACTCTGTTCCACGCTCTTTCTTGTAAAATTTTGTCAGCTTCGTGTCTTTTTTTTAAATCATTGCTGTGGGAATAAGCAATGTCATGTTCACGACAAGCTTCATCTAACGGGTTGATACCCCGATTACCTAGAGCTAATCTTTTCCTTAATTTCGTACCAGGACCACAAAAATTATAACCAGGTATGTGTAGTTCAATAGGTAAAGAATCTATTACTTTGTTAATTATACCAGCTCCACTGTACGTAATCATTCAGTTCTGGTTTGTAACTAAAGTATAAAACAGTCTTGCGTATATATTTATATATATACTCAATAAATAAAAATGTCATTTATTAAGCACAAGCAATCTTTAAAAGTAAAAAATTTTGATTTGAAATCTCTTAAAAATGATATTAGAAATCATAGTAATTTATTACCAAATAACATACGTTGTATAATTATTGGACCTAGCGGTTGTGGGAAAACCAATATTTTGCTTAGTTTACTTACTCATATAAATGGTTTAAAATTTAGAAATATTTATTTATATTCAAAATCAACACAACAACCAAAATACAAGTTTCTAAAAGAATGTGCATCCAAAGTGAAGGGAATGGGTTATTACGAATTTAATGACAATTGTGATATTATATCACCAAATGAAGCACAACATAATTCTGTTATAATTTTCGATGATGTAACTTGTGACAAACAAAATTGTATGCGTGAATATTTTAGTATGGGACGACACAATTTAATTGATTGTTTTTATCTTTCCCAGACATATGCACACATACCAAAACATTTAATTAGAGACAATACAAATTTTATTATTTTATTTAAACAAGATGAAACTAATTTGCGTCATGTTTATAATGATCATGTTAACACAGATATGTCCTTCGATCAATTCAAAAATTTTTGTATAAAATTTTGGCAAGATAAATATGACTTTGCAGTCATTGATAAAGACAGTTGTGGCTTAGGTCGTTACCGGAAAGGATTAGATAAATTTTATCAAAAAGAATGAATGACAAGAACGTTCTACAAGATATTATATCAGTAAGTAAAGTATTACGAAAAAAATTTAATGCTGTAAAAAGAGGACATGTTGACACAGAAGAATTATTACAAAAAACATTTAAACCAATAATTACACCTTTAGAAGAATTCGTTGAAAACAAATCTAGTTCAGAAATAAAGGAAAAAACAGAAATTAATAACGAAACTAAAAAATTTAAACAAAAATTAAATTTTGAAGATTCTCCTAATGAACCTTTTTTGTCTCCAACAATTTCTAATGTAAAAACAGAAAATAAGTATGAAATATCACCAGAAATTTCACCAATAACAGAAGCCAGATTATCAATCAATACACCGCAAGGACAAGAAGAATGGGAAAATTTAGAATTGAAATTTGGAAATGTAGCTTCAAAATATCTCATGAAATATTTATTAAATCATGGTGATATTGATAAAATATATGGGTTAAAATATGATAATGGATTATTTAAATTGGGAAAAAAATATATAGAAATAGATAAAAATGATATCATAATTGACAATATTCAGTATGAAGGAACAGAATGTTTATACGAATTAATTTTTAAAAAAGATCCACAATTATACACCGAACATGATAAAGAGGTATATATAAATATTCTAAAACAAACAGATGCACATAAAAATACAACAGGAACACGAGTCATTATATCTACATATCCTAAATATTTTAACATTATTAAACCAAATTTTGTACGTACATCGTCCCGTTCTACTAAAGCTAAAAAAAGATATTCACCATCTGTACAAACAAAAATTAAAAAGAAAGGTTATGGATTGCTTCCTACTGACATGGAATTTACAGACTATAAGCGAGAATATGTCTATTGGGATTCTGCTGATGAGTTAGTAGATCGTCTACAATTACTACTGGCCTCGAAACAAGCGGGGAATAATAATGTAAACAATGAAATTATATCCATTATTGAAGAATTAAGAGAAGCTAATATAATACAATAAATATTTAAAATTTGATATTAGTATTAAAATGTCTGTTGACAAGTTCGGTAGACGTTTTAAACGACGAAAAAATTATAGTGATCAGTTTTCGTTGCGGTTAAATAATAATACATATGACGTAAATGACAAAAGATTAGTAAATGTTGCAAATCCAATAGAGCCATTAGATGCAACTACTAAAAATTATGTTGATTTACAAATTATAAAATCTGTAAAAGATGTGCAATCACATTCAATAAATATATCAATAGAAGATAATACAGAAGTATACAATGCTAAAATGAAACCAATTGCAAATGTTGCAGTGCCAATTAACAATACATACGCAACAAATAAAAAGTACGTAGATGAAAAAATTGACTCAGTAATAAACATAGTTCCATCAATTGTAGACTCAAAAATTAATGCAAAATTGAATATATTTAATGATCTTATAGAAACAAAATCAAATAATAATCAACAAGAAATAGAATCTAATATAATAATATTACACCGTGAAATTGACTCAGTAATAAAAGTAATTCCATCAATTTTAGACTCAAAAATTAATGAAAAATTGAATAAATTTTGTGATCTTATAGAAACAAAATCAAATAATAATCAACAAAAAATAGATGCTATAAATAGAACATTACCAGAAATTATAGACTCAAAAATAAATACTAATTTGAACAAATTTAACAAACTTGTAAAAGACATTGAAAAAAATACTAGAACCACAATTGAAACAATTGTAAAATCATTAGACTCAATTGTGGGTTCAAAATTAAATACTCATTTACACAATATTAATGAAAGAATAGAAGGAATAGTAAGAAATATTAATATTGAACAAACAAATATTCGTGACCAAAGTTCTAAAATTGAAAAACAAGATGAAAAAATCGTTAATCTTACGACTATGGTACAGAACATGATAAAAGAAAAAACTATAGTTCAAAACATGTTGAAAGAAAGAATAAAGAGTATTCAACCAGACGAATCAAAAATAGACTCAATTGTGGGTTCAAAATTAAATACTCATTTACACAATATTAATGAAAGAATAGAAGGAATAGTAAGAAATATTAATATTGAACAAACAAATATTCGTGACCAAAGTTCTAAAATTGAAAAACAAGATGAAAAAATCGTTAATCTTACGACTATGGTACAGAACATGATAAAAGAAAAAACTATAGTTCAAAACATGTTGAAAGAAAGAATAAAGAGTATTCAACCAGACGAATCAAAAATTAAATTGATTGTAGAAAAATATCTTAAAGATCATATTAAAATTGGTTTAAACAAAGACGAAATAGAATTATACAACTAAAATACCAAATAAAAAAATATTATTACGAAATTACGAAGAATTATTTAAGAAATATATTGAAAAATTAAAAAACAATGAGTAAACTAAATGTTGCAAGAGAATTACATAAACCTGCATGTCGAAATTTTCAAAGACGAAAAGTTATAACAAAAGGTATTGATGACTTATGGCAATGTGATCTTGTAATTATGATTCCATATCAACGTGAAAATAAAGGATATAAGTATTTATTAACAATAATTGATGTATTTTCTAAATATGCGTGGGCTTTACCAGTAAAAACAAAATCTGGTGATGACGTCACCAAAGCTTTTGTAAAAATTTTAAAACAAGGTCGTATACCAAAAAATTTACATACGGATGACGGAAAAGAATTTTACAATAGCACATTTACGAAAGAAATAAAAAAATATGGAATCAATCATTATTCAACATTTAGTAATCTTAAAGCAAGTGTAGTGGAAAGATTTAATCGTACGTTGAAAACTAACATGTGGCGAGAATTTAGTGTTCAAGGTTCATACAAATGGTTAGATATGTTACCACGATTAATTAAAAAATATAACAATACAAAACATAGAACAATAAAAATGAAACCTATAGATGTAACACAGAAAAAAGAAGATCATTTATTAAAAACTGTATATAACAATATTAAAATTGTTGGTCGTGGTAAGTACAAAATTGGTGATTTTGTACGAATTAGTAAATACAAGTCCATATTTGATAACGGATATATTCCGAATTGGAGTACAGAAATATTTAAGATTGTAAAAGTAAATATTACAAATCCTGTTACTTATCTTATTGAAGACTATGAAGGGAATAAAATTAGAGGTGGATTTTATGAACACGAACTTCAAAAAACAAACTTTCCAAATATTTACTTAGTAGAAAAAGTTTTAAAAACTAAGGGATCGAAAGCTTTTGTAAAATGGTTAGGTTTCAATAAAACACACAATTCGTGGATAAATAAATCTGATATTATTTAAAAAATATATATTATCTGATCATCACAACAATGAATAATGTCCCCAGGGTAGAGTATCAGTCTGTCCATCAATGATATATCTTTTGTCATCATTATTTGTAAGACATAATTTGTTAATTTCACATGAAAATATTGTGTGATTTTTAGATATTATATTCTGTTGTCTTTTGTACATATGTGAATTTGTAAATAAACAGTCTTTATAACAGTCAATAGTGAGTGTTTTTGTTATTATTCCTGAAATTCCCTTAGCTCGATTGTATGATTTGTTATTTTCCAATGCAAAAGAATACATTTTTGATCTTAAACCCGCAAATTCTGTCATTAGTAACCCGCTATTCTCATCTTTAAACAATTCAACAACATTTTTGTTCGCTTGTGGTATACCATACTTATTATCTACTGTGTAGTCCGATGTGTCAAATCTGTGTATGTCTTCTTTTATGTGTATGTATGGGTCTTCATTAAATTTATAAATAAATGAGTCAGTGTCCATGTACAGTAATTTTGGCGTTGTATAAGTTTTATGTATGTTATTGTAATGAAAGTCATACAAGTGTTTTGGATATATCTAATATAGCCATACCAATATAAATAGGTTTATTAAACAAAATTTTTATTTTACTTAGTTCAATTGAAACTAAATTTTCTGTTAATATTACAACTTTTTTTAAATTTGGTTTGACAATTAACTTCCGTACCCCACCCTTTCCATTCCATTTCGAAACTAATTTTATATCATATCTATTTCTAATATTTTCCATACTTTTCCCGTAAACGGCGTTATTCATTTGTTTAAAGAAGTTTTTTTCAAAATTGTTTTTTGCGTGTTTGCGAAAATTTGTATTTTTGTCAATATACTGCTTAAGCCAAAATGATTGTTTAAATTTTATAACACGATGAATTTTAATTATTTTTAGTCCAAATTCCAATACTTGTTTTAAATTTTTATAATGTATTACATATTTTTTTTTATATATATAGTGTTGTAAGAAGTTTCTTAAATTTTGAATTTGGGGTTTTTTGTTGTTCTGCACATACGGGCAAATCCTTATGTAGGTCGTGTAAGTTTATTGGATATTCCAAGTCAACTTCAAAAATGTATCCATCTAATCCATTGTCAGGTATATTAGTAATGTCTAGTGTTCTAATATTCTCGTCACTTAACCATGTAAAGCCACCATGTGGTAAACATTGTGTCATTGCCCAACCATACAAATTACAAGCGTCAAAGTACATAAGAAACTCTTGCGGTTCTTTTGGGTTAAATGAATTCATATAAATATTGTTTGCTTTGGCGTAGCGGTTTGAACACTGAGAAATACCACCACGTATGCCTCTTTCAAAAAATAATATCATATCAATATCAGTCAGTAACTCCAGCTCTACTTCTGTAATTTTCAACATGGCATCCCATGCTAGTCCTGCAAAACAAAATTATAATAAATAAATCTTATACATGAACAAAAAACATATTTAGAATATATTTACCTGGAGTTGTATAATAATGAACAGGGTCCAATTCATATGCATTTAAACAAATATTTATAAAATTTTCAAATACATCAGACAAAAGCAATACATCTGTTTGAAGATACAACTCTAGGTAGTCGCCTAAGTTTTCATGATCAAATAATTTCCACACATTTAATGCATGGTTGTAATCATCATCTGATACAGATTTATCACATAGTCTGGAGTAAAACGATGATTTTGACGGTAGTTGTACTTCTTCTAAACATTCCCATGAATTAATATAATCATATGGAAATATACCTTTTCTTTTTAACATATTAAATTTCCAATCAGTAGGGTAGTACTTATTTAATAAAGTACATTGGGCGGGCACTAAATAGCTCACAAGTTTTTCAATTGAACAATTAAGAAATCTATAAGAAAAAATATTAATAAATTATAAAAAACTAATCATTTATAACAATACCTGAATGAATCTAAAAAACGAAGCATAATACCATTCACGTTTTTGGAAAATGAAATAAATCTCTCGTTATTCATAGGTATTAATACAATATTTTCTTCATCTACTCCAAATTCGCGTATAAAAAGGTGACTATCATAGCCACCAAGATTATGGAAGAAAATAGGAATATATTTAGGTTTTTTATAACACAAATTACATGATCTATGAGCAGCTCCTCGATATTTTCCTATAATTATTCAATAATAGTTAACAAATATTAATAATTAAATTAACAACTTACCAGAAAAATGACAATGGTCTCTTACTTTATCTTCTCCTAAGATTTTGCGACAAATGTGGCAGATCACAGCTTGATTATAATTTTCCCATTCTTCATTTGTCATTTTCAAAGGAACAATATTTTCAGAAATTGTTTGTATTAATCCTACTATATCTTTCATCCGATTCATGAACCATTTTGCTGCTTTCGGTCCACGAAATGATTCATAAAATGATAATGTATCATCGTAAGAACATTTTAATTGATACCCGACAGCACATGGTACATGATGTTGATAAATATTTGTATACGAATTGGATGGATTTGGTTGACAGGTATAAACAGGTGTTGTTAGACATTCAAAATCTGCATAAATGACAAAAGGATGACGCTCTTTGTACATAAAATTTTTAAATTTAATCCATTTATTATCCTCATTTGGCATTTCAATTTTAACAGCGTCGAAATTCATACAATCTTTTTCATGTTGTTTTAAAATAGCTTTAGTACCAAAATATTGAAGACATCTCTCACAAATAATTTTTTTTTTATTTTTAGATAGTTGAGATGATAAAAGACGAGAAAGTGATTTTATCCAAGCGTAATGTCCCATATTATCTTTTTTCCAATATAAAAGATTAAAATGATTGTCTAGCTTATTTTTTGTGAAATGTAATGGTCCAACAACAACATATAATTTTAATTTCATATCATATTCTAAACCGTAAACATTAATCGAAATTTTATTTTGTTTTTCAAATTTTTCAATGTTTGTCAAATTCATAGGAAAATGTATGTTTTTTAAATTAAAAATTTCATCATGATTTTTAGGATATTTAGACACACGATCATTATTTTTTTTTACTGGATACATAGCCGAAAGGAGTGACCATACAAAACACTTATTGTCACTGTTTTTTACATTAATAACAGCATGCTTATTTTTTAAATTTAGTGGTAGTTCTATATACGAAGAACCACCACAGTTTGTAGGATCGTATTTATTTATATTCACCTGTAAAAATTAAATATTTTAATAATAAAAAATATAAAAAATTTGAAAAACTTACTTGTAAATAAAGAATTCGTTTCAAAGCTTTGCCACTGTCACGTTCTTGGAATTCTGACATTTGATTTAAAATGGGTTGTTTTACATTTCGTTCAAACCATTCAGTAAAATCATCACTTAGACAAATATACCCCATCTTACAGTTATGATAAATATTTGTAGTTATCTCAGTATCACCTTTTTTAATTAGATATTCACACGCAAGCTCACAATTCAATTTCACATTTGATTTCCATTGAAACATAAATTCACCCACTTTGTTTATTAAAATAAATAAACACTGAGTTAAAAATGTTGTTGGATCAATAATATCATCTGTGTTCATAATTCGCCCACAAAATATACGTTTTTTAAAAGACGAACTAATTACGTCAAATGACAACATTTTTTTGTCGTAAAATTCAATTATATATATAGGTATATCTATATATATATCATTTTTTGTGGTTTCTTGTATCTTGTGTTTTTACATTGTGTCATGAATGCATAATAGATAAAATAAAAACACTATTTAATTTTTTATTTATTATTTACAAGTAAATAAACAATATTACATTTCAGTAATTTAACTTAAAAATATTTTTTACAATAAATACTATTTATATACTTAATAAATAAAACAATATATAAATATATATTAATATAATACAATGTCTTATATAATATCGGAATATTTCTGTAAAAATTCTTTCATAGCAATGCTATAAATACTATGTATAGATTCTGTCTTAATAATATTATTAATAGTTTCTGTTTTACTTTCCGCTAACAAGTATGTCGTACCAATTCTATCTAAATAATAATTATAAAAGTTTAAATGTTGTAAAACATTTATATAATTATTTATGACATCTGACAATCTAAATAAATTTTCAACAGATTCTAAATTCAGACATATATTTTCACCATACCATTTTATAAATAATAATTTTATATAATTAACACTATCAAATATTAAGTGATGTTCTTTTAAATTGCGATATTCAATATTACTTTGATTATAAAAGTAACTTAGAATAATGTTTTTTAAATGACAAAATTCAAACCAGTCTGTTAACTAAAACAAATTATATTAGAATAATTTGTATTTGAAAGTCTTACAACAATTTCAAAATTTTTAGTTGGATCAAACCCTACGCTTATCCACTTATTTAATTCTGAATTTAATGAATATTTGTATTCTAATAAAAATTTTCTATTATTTTTATTCATTTGTTGAAAATTTAAAATAGTTGACACAAAACCATCATTGTTGAAAAAAGTAATATTAGACTGTTGTAGTTGTCCTTGTTCTAGTTCTTGTTTTTGGTCTCGTGAATTTACAGATTCTTTATGTGTCTGCTGATTACTGGGCTCTATATTTTCTTTATTGGTAACATGAAGATTTTTCAAACACTTTGATGGTAATTTTTTTTTCGTATTTTTAGGAGTGTTTAGTTTTTTTTTATTCATTCCCATTCCAGTACTTCTTTGAGATTTCTTTTCACTGAGCTGTTTCATACTAATCTAAAATAATTAAATATTTAATTAAAATATATTAGCAATTTAATATTTATAAGTATGCTTACATTGGAATATTTTCTACTTGCTTTGTATATTGTATGTTGAACAATATCTACAAAAATTCATAGAAAAGTATCTTTTATACAAAATATTTTTATCTATCCTATTTTACATTGGTCGTACCAAATATCAGTAGTTTTTTTTATTGGTTATAATAAAAACTATTCTGATTGGTTTTTATAACAACTATTGTGATTGGGTGATATTATTTTTGTATTTAGTTAATATTTGAAAAAATATAAAAAATGTTAAGTAAAATACAACAAAAAAAAATAATCATATAGATAAAAAATATAAAAAAGGAAATATTGGTAAACCTATGTAGATTAAAAAAACCAAACCAATATAAAAATTAACTTATCATTGTTTAAAACAAAGAAAAAATGTAAAAATAACAATTTTGAAGGAAATCATGGTTTTTAAACCATAAAAAAACCCAAAACCAATATAAAAATTAATTTATCATTGTTTAAAACAAAGAAAAAATGTAAAAATAGCTATTTTGAAGGAAATAATGGTTTTTTAAACCATATATAGATGATAAAATATGTATATAAAGAGGTAATATATTCATAAAAAATATTATATTAATAGAAATTGTTGAAATAACAACAAGTACCTAACTACTCTACTGCAAGTAAGTAATTATTATTTCTTTATTACTTTAGCGTTATTTGTATTTTGTGAATTCTTTTAGAAATGGATTTTCTAAACAAAATTAACAAAATTGGATGTTTAGAACGAAAAATTATAAAATCATTAACAGAACTCGATAGTTCAAAATATAAAATTTGTGAAGCTCGAATAATTCCAACAAAATATGGAAAAGCAATTATTTGTGAATTAGAGGAATTTTCAATATTCCTACCAAATCGTTATAACACTCTAACCGAAGAAGAAGTTCAACTATTGAAAGACAAATACATTCAAGTTAACTTTAACAAGGACAATTATGCTGAAATAAAATTTTACTAAAAAATTAGAAATATTTAAAAGCAAAAAGTAAGAAAAAATATAAATAAAAATTATATTATTTTAGTTTCAGATTTGCAGTATAAAAAGTAAACATATTGTTAAAAAAAAATGTCTGAAATTATAGATTTTCTTGTCCCAAGCGATGATGAAATTTGCTTTAAACAGTTAATAAAAGAAGAGGAAAGAGAAAAAAGAGAAAACATTAGTTTAGATTATTTTTAATTTAGATCATTATAAAATATGGAAATATGGAACTTCAGAAAATATTATACCATATTGCTTTAATGATAATAATCATATAAATATAAAATATTATACGTTCTTTTTATCAAATGGTAATTTTTCTTGGATGTGTCAACATTATTGTCGTGTATGTGCAAGATATTGGATGCAAAAACCATTTGTAAAAATATGTAAGGAACAAAGTTTTCTACAAATGCAAGGAAAAATTAGTGGTATTTGGTATTTTAAACCGCTTTTTAAAGATCATTTAATATTAAAAAATTGTGAAATGTTACAATTTTTTAAAAGATTTTGAAAATAATTATTGTTATGAATGTAATACACAATTGTTTCAATGGAATTCCCCCTGTATTGAATTAAAAGCTATGGAAACTAGCTTGTAACTCTTATTATTATATTATATATTTTTTTCTTATTTTTAATTGTGTTTTAAATATATATGTATTACCTGTATTGTGTGTTCTTTTCTTTGTTATTACTCATAATATTCCCAAACCATTATCCTACTAATCTCATTTCTGTATAAGTATGGATACTCCAAAATGCAAATACTGTCGAAAACCCGAATGTGTGGGACTTCCAAAAAAGTGTCCGGGGTGTAAGGGCAAAACAACATGGGTTTTCACACCTC
Source organism: Stenolophus ochropezus (assembly GCA_035578165.1). Classification (NCBI taxonomy): domain Eukaryota; kingdom Metazoa; phylum Arthropoda; class Insecta; order Coleoptera; family Carabidae; genus Stenolophus; species Stenolophus ochropezus. Next base: position 1,777,267 of record JAQOWZ010000048.1, read on the forward strand.
CAACCTGTGAATTTCCAGGGAAGATTTCATGCTACAAAACTTCCTGCATTTATTACACTGGATGTGGAAATGTGTTTCAATTTCATCCCAAATTGGAACTTTAATTGTTCATGATATGTCCTATAAACAAAAGTTATTAGGTTATTTAGTATTATCATTTCTTTGTAACTATTATTTTCATTTAAAAAATGTATATAATTTTTCTTATGTTACTGTTTATAATTTTTTTAATATTTACTATGTACCTTTTTTATATTACTAAATCTTATATATTATTTTTGAATTACCTTTTATATGTAACATATTGTATTTTCTTTTATGTACATTGTAATAAATTGTGTTTAACCAATACCACAAATTGATAAAAAATAATAAGCAAATTTTCTTATACGTTGTTCTATAATGGAAAATTTTAATCAAAAGACCACAACTTGATAAATATTATCATATTCTATAAAAGCAGCTTCTGCCTTATGAATTATTATCAGAAAAATGGAATTTTTTAAAATATGCATGTCTGTGCACAAACATTTAGTTGAGAATTTGAATGTAAGTTATAAAATTATTTAAGTATTTTAAATATAACATTCATAATTTTACTTTATTTATCATATATATTTCAGATGATCGATGTAGAAATAATAGAACTTAACAAGTTGCCTCCCCCAGAGGCAACTCGTATATATAGTGGCATACTGGATGGAATCGAATGGCCACTCCAAATTTGGAGAAGTGGCCGCACTGTCTACGTTATGTATGTAAATGTAAGTATTATCAATTTTTTTTGAAAAATATTGTAAATTAATATTATTTAACAAAATATTTTAAATTAATTAATTTTTCTTTTGTTACAGAACTGAAAAATAAATTTTGTTATTTCATAATTGTTTGTTCTTTTTGTTATCACTCCTAATATTCCCAAACAATTTCATAGCATGTGAGTATGAATAAATATATTTTTCTTTTGTTTTTGGTAGTCACAATCATGAGTCTACAAAACAATGAAGTATCAAGTACAAATAATTTATATCCAATATGTGGAACACCACAAGATTCAAACGATGACGCCTGGTACTGCTATGAAATCGTATTTTATTGTTTAAACCATGCTTGGCTAGGAGATGAACGAATTATGGACGTGGGACCTTTAAAATTATGTGAATATTGTTTTCGAGAAAATTCTATAGATAGAACTTGGGTTACTGAGCCCAGATTTGTATATTTTTATAAAAAAGAATGTCATAATATAAATTTACATGAATTAAAAACTATACCACAAGACTACTATCGTTGTCATAATTGCGAATGTGAATTATATACATCATGGAATAGACAAGAATGTATATACATCATGGAATAAACAAGAATGTGTCAGACAATAATAATGAACAAGAGAGAAAAGGTATGTACTATTTATTAAAAGAAAAAACTATTGTATTATTTAAATTTTTACTTTTTTCACAGATTTATTTACACCTCACACACACACTCAGTGTTCTTATAAAATTCACCAAGTACGAGACATCAGGCAGAGGGATAGTCGCATTAGGACATTGTATACTTTTAACATGTATCTCAGCAGATTTTACTGTGATAAAGCGTATTCTGTTTTAAAAAATATAATAAATAAAATAAAAATGTATATAAACAATTGTAATTTTGAATTGTGTACAGATATAAATCATTCTAATTGTTGTTGTCCCATATAAATAAATATAAAAGATAGAGAGATAGAAAGTGTGTCATGTATACTTTTACCATGTATCTCAGCAGATTTTACTGTGATAAAGCGTACTCTGTTTTTAAAAAATATAATAAATAAAATAAAAATGTAGCAGAGGAATATAACGGTTGGGAGCGGAGGGAGAGGGTGGCAGGTTCGGAAAATATATAAGGAAGAGAAAGGGTGGAGAGGGAGAGGGCACCACACAAGAATGAGATCTCTATTGGGAAACTGCACAAAAATACAAACAAGGCATGTGGGTTGCATAAAATTCAGGGACAACAGCACGCCGATGTGCTGTGCTGTACACAACACACTGGACGCATGTGGGTTGCATACAACCTAGGCGTGCAAACACTAGCTTAATACCAAGACCGGAAGCGGAAGTGAGCCAGAAACCTCCGATTATACCTACTATCATATAAATATTTGCTTCCGCACCCGAATTTTATAATTTTTTATCATATTTTGTCCATAGTATAGGTCCAAAAGCATGTTTATGAATGTTTTAACAAAAATATCCATTTTAAAAATAGGTAAAATCTGACTTTATTTTTGTAAAAAATCATAAATATTTGCTTCCGCGCCCGAATTTTATGATTTATCATCATATTTTAGCTAAAAGAAACATTGCAACAAGATTTGCTATTTCAAGTGTGGTAGGTATTCTAGAATCCAGCCCATGTAGCTTACAATATACAAAGTATTCATCAAAAATAGGTCAAATCTGAGTTAATTTTTGTAAAAAATCATGTAAATATTTGCTTCCGTGCAGAATTTTATAATTTTTCATCATATTTTATCCATAGTATTGGTCCAAAATCATGTTTATGAATGTTTTAACAAAAATATCCATTACAAAAATAGGTGAAATCTGACTTTATTTTTGTAAAAAAACATATAAATATTTGCTTCCGCGCCCGAATTTTATGATTTTTCATCATATTTTAGCTAAAAGAAAACATTGCAACAAGAAAATTGCTATTTCAAGTGTGGTAGGTATTCTGGAATCCAGCCCATGTAGCTTACAATATACAACGTATTCATCAAGATTAGGTAAAATCTGACTTTATTTTTGTAAAAAATGTTATAAATATTTGCTTCCGCGCCCGAATTTTATAATTTTTTATCATATTTAAGCTAAAAGAGAACATTGCAACAAGAAAATTGCTATTTCAAGTGTGGTAGGTATTCTAGAATCTAGCCATTACAATATACAACGTATTCATCAAATATAGGTAAAATCTGACATTATTTTTGTAAAATATCATATAAATATTTGCTTCCGCGCCCGAATTTTATAATTTCTCATCAAATTTTATCCATAGTATAGGTCCAAAAGCATGTTTATGAATGTTTTAACAAAAATATCCATTTCAAAAATAGGTAAAATCTGACTTTATTTTTGTAAAAATTATATAAATATTTGCTTCCGCGCCCGAATTTTATAATTTTTTATCATATTTTAACTAAAAGAGAACATTGCAACAAGAAAATTGCTATTTCAAGTGTGGTAGGTATTCTAGAATCCAGCCATTACAATATACAACGTATTCACCAAAAATAGGTAAAATCTGACATTATTTTTGTAAAAAATCATATAAATATTTGCTTCCGCGCCTGAATTTTATATTTTTTATCATATTTTAACTAAAAGAGAACATTGCAACAAGAAAATTGCTATTTCAAGTGTGGTAGGTATTTTAGAATCCAGCCAATGAAGCTTACAATATATAACGTATTCATCAAAAATAGGTAAAATTTGAGTTTATTTTTGTAAAAAATCATATAAATACTTGCTTCCGCGCCCGAATTTTATAATTTTTCATCATATTTTATCCATATTATAGGTCCAAAAGCATGTTTATGAATGTTTTAACAAAAATATCCATTACAAAAATAGGTAAAATCTGACTTTTTTTTTGTAAAAAAATCATATAAATATTTGCTTCCGCGCCCAAATTTTATGATTTTTCATCATAATTTAGCTAAAAGAAAACATTGCAACAAGAAAATTGCTATTTCAAGTGTGGTAGGTATTCTAGAATCCAGCCCATGTAGCTTACAATATACAACGTATTCATAAAAATAGGTCAAATCTGACTTTATTTTTGTAAAAATCATATAAATATTTGCTTCCGCGCCCGAATTTTATGATTTTTTATCATATTTTATCCATAGTATAGGTCTAAAAGCATGTTTATGAATGTTTTAACAAAAATATCCATTTCAAGAATAGGTAAAATCTGACTTTATTTTTGTAAAAAATCATATAAATATTTGCTTCCGCGCCCGAATTTTATGATTTTTTATCATATTTTATCTAAAAGAAAACATTGCAACAAGAAAATTGCTATTTTAAGTGTGGTAGGTATTCTGGAATTCAGCCCATGTAGCTTACAATATACAACGTATTCATCAAGAATAGGTCAAATCTGACTTTATTTTTGTAAAAATGATATGAATATTTGCTTCCGCGCCCGAATTTTATAATTTTTTATCATATTTAAGCTAAATGAGAACATTGCAACAAGAAAATTGCTATTTCTAGTGTGGTAGGTATTCTAGAATCCAGGCATTACAATATACAACGTATTCATCAAAAATAGTTAAAATCTGACATTATTTTTGTAAAAAATCATATAAATATTTGCTTCCGCGCCCAAATTTTATAACTTTTGATCAAATTTTATCCATAGTACAGATCCAAAAGCATGTTTATGAATGTTTTAACAAATATATCCATTTCAAAAATAGGTATAATCTGACTTTATTTTTGTAAAAAATGATATAAATATTTGCTTCCGCGCCCGAATGTTATAATTTTTTATCATATTTTAACTAAAAGAGAACATTGCAACAAGAAAATTGCTATTTCAAGTGTCGTAGGTATTCTAGAATCCAGCCAACGAAGCTTACAATATACAACGTATTCGTCAAAAATAGGTAAAATCTGAGGTTATTTTTGTAAAAAATCATATAAATATTTGCTTCCGCGCCCGAATTTTATAAATTTTTATCATATTTTATCTATAGTATAGGTCCAAAAGCATGTTTATGAATGTTTTAACAAAAATATCCATTACAAAAATAGGTAAAATCTGACCTTATTTTTGTAAAAAATCATATAAATATTTGCTTCCGCGCTCGAATTTTATGATTTTTCATCATAGTTTAGCTAAAAGAAAACATTGCAACAAGAAAATTGCTCTTTCAAGTGTGGTAGGTATTCTTGAATCCAGCCCATGTAGCTTACAATATACAACGTATTCATCAAAAATAGGTAAAATCTGACTTTATATTTGTAAAAAATCATATAAATATTTGCTTCCACGCCGAATTTTATGATTTGTCATCATATTTTAGCTAAAAGAAAACATAGCAACAAGAAAATTGCTATTTCAAGTGTGGTAGGTATTCTCGAATCCAGCCCATGTAGCTTACAATATACAACGTATTCATCAAAAATAGGTCAAATCTGACTTAATTTTTGTAAAAAATCATATAAATATTTGCTTCCGCGCCCGAATTTTATAATTTTTCAACATATTTTATCCATAGTATAGGTCCAAGAGTATGTTGATAAATGTTTTAACAAAAACATCCATTTTAAGTATAGGTAAAATCTGACTTTATTTTTGCGAAAAATCATATAAATATTTGCTTCCGCGCCCGAAATTTATGAATTTTCATCATATTTTAGCTAAAAGAAATCATTGCAACAAGAAAATTGCTATTTCAAGTGTGGTAAGTATTCTATAATCCAGCCCATGTAGCTTACAATATACAATGTATTCATCAATAATCGGTAAAATCTGACTTTATTTTTGTAAAAAATTATATAAATATTTGCTTCCGCGCTCGAATTTTATAAATTTTTATCATATTTTAGCTAAAAGAAAACATTGCAACAAGAAAATTGCTATATCAAGTGTGGTAGGTATTCTAGAATCCAGCCAATGAAGCTTACAATATACAACATATTCATCAAAAATAGGTAAAATCTGAATTTATTTTTGTAAAAAATCATATAAATATTTGCTTCCGCGCCCGAATTTTATAATTTTTTAACATATTTTATCCATAGTATAGGTCCAAGAGTATGTTGATGAATGTTTTAACAAAAACATCCATTTTAAGAATAGGTAAAATCTGACTTTATTTTTTTTAAAAATCATATGAATATTTGCTTCCGCGCCCGAATTTTATAATTTTTATCATATTTTAGCTAAAAGAAAAGAGTGCAACAAGAAAATTGCTATTTCAAGTGTAGTAGGTTTTCTGGAATCCAGCCCATGTAGCTTACTTGTATACAACGTATTCATCAAGAATACGTAAAATCTGACTTTATTTTTGTAAAAAATGATATAAATATTTGCTACCCGCGACCGAATTTCATAATTTTTTATCATATATTAGCTAAAAGAGAACATTGCAACAAGAAAATTGCTATTTTAAGTGTGGTAGGTATTCTAGAATCCAGCCAATGAAGCTTACAATATACAACGTATTCATCAAAAATAGGTAAAATCTGACTTTATTTTTGTAAAAAATAATATAAATATTTGCTTCCGCGCCCGATACGCGCTATCTCAGAGTATATTTTATCCATAGTATTGATCAAAAGCATGTTTATAAATGTTTAAACAAAAATATCCATTTAAAAAATAGGTAAAATCTAACTTTATTTTTGTAAAAAATCATATAAATATTTGCTTCCGCGCCCGAATTTTATAAATTTTCATCATATTTTAGCTAAAAGAAAACATTGCAAAAAGAAAATTGTTATTTCAAGTGTGGTAGGTATTCTGGAATCCAGCCCATGTAGCTTACAATATACAACGTATTTATCAAGAATAGGTAAAATCTGACTTTATTTTTGTAAAAAATGATATAAATATTTGCTTCCGCGCCCGAATTTTATAATTTTTTTATCATATTTTAACTAAAAGAGAACATTGCAACAAGAAAATTGCTATTTCAAGTGTGGTAGGTATTCTAGAATCCAGCCAATGAAGCTTACAATATACAACGTATTCATCAAAAATAGGTAAAATCTGAGTTAATTTTTGTAAAAAATCATATAAATATTTGCTTCCGTGCCCGAAATTTATAATTTTTCATCATATTTTATCCATAGTATAGGTTCAAAAGCATGTTTATGAATGTTTTAAAAAAAATATCCATTACAAAAATAGGTAAAATCTGACTTTATTTTTGTAAAAAATCATATAAATATTTGCTTCCGCGCCCGAATTTTATGATTTTTCATCATATTTTAGCTAAAAGAAAACATTGCAACAAGAAAATTGCTATTTCAAGTGTGGTAGGTATTCTAGAATCCAGCCCACGAAGCTTGCAATATGCAACGTTTTCATAAAAATAGGTCAAATCTGACTTTATTTTTCTAAAAATCATAAATATTTGCTTCCGCGCCCGAATTATATAATTTTTTATCATATTTTATCCACAGTATAGGTCCAAAAGCATGTTTATGAATGTTTTAAGAAAAATATCCAATACAAAAATAGGTAAAATCTGACTTTATTTTTGTAAAAAATCTTATAAATATTTGCTTCCGCGCCCGAATTTTATGATTTTTTATAATATTTTAGCTAAAAGAAAACATTGCAACAAGAAAATTGCTATTTCAAGTGTGGTAGGTATTCTAGAATCCAGCCCATGTAGCTTACAATATACAAAGTATTCATCAAAAATATGTAAAATCTGACTTAATATTTGTAAAAAATCATATAAATATTTGCTTCCGCGCCCGAATTTTATAATATTTCATCATATTTTATCCATAGTATAGATCCAAAAGCATGTTTATGAATGTTCTAACAAAAATATCCATTTCAAGAATAGGTAAAATCCGACATTATTTTTGTAAAAAATGATATAAATATTTGCTTCCGCGCCTGAATTTTATAATTTTTTATCATATTTTAACTAAACGAGAACATTGCAACAAGAAAATTGCTATTTCAAGTGTGGTAGGTATTCTATAATCCAGCCCATGTAGCTTACAATATACAATGTATTCATCAATAATCGGTATAATATGACTTTATTTTTGTAAAAAATGATATAAATATTTGCTTCCGCGCCCGAATTTTATAAATTTTTATCATATTTTAGCTAAAAGAAACCATTGCAACAAGAAAGTTGCTATTTCAAGTGTGGTAGGTATTCTAGAATCCAGCCAATGAAGCTTACAATATACAACGTATTCATCAACAATAGGTAAAATCTGACTTTATTTTTGTAAAACTCATATAAATATTTGCTTCCGCGCCCGAATTTTATGAATTTTCATCATATTTTAGCTAAAAGAAAACATTGCAACAAGAAAATTGCTATTTCAAGTGTGGTAGGTATTCTAGAATCCAGCCCATGTAGCTTACAATATACAACGTATTCATCGAAAATAGGTAAAATCTGACTTTATTTTTGTAAAAAATTATATAAATATTTGCTTCCGCGCCCGAATTTTATGATTTTTTATCATATTTTAGCTAAAAGAAAACAATGCAACAAGAAAATTGCTATTTCAAGTGTGGTAGGTATTCTAGAATCCAGCCAATGAAGCTTACAATATACAACGTATTCATCAAAAATAGGTAAAATCTGACTTTATTTTTGTAAAAAATCATATAAATATTTGCTTCCGCGCCCGAATTTTATGAGTTTTCATCATATTTTAGCTAACGAATACATTGCAACAAGAAAATTGCTATTTCAAGTTTGGTAGGTATTCTAGAAACCGGCATGTAGCTTACAATATACAACGTATTCATCAAAAATAGGTCAAATCTGAATTTATTTTTGTAAAAAATCATATAAATATTTGCTTTCGCGCCCGAATTTTATAATTTTTCATCATATTTTATCCATAGTATAGGTCCAAAAGCATGTTTATGAATGTTTTAACAAAAATATCCATTTTAATAATAGGTAAAATCTGACTTTATTTTTGTATAAAATCATATAAATATTTGCTTCCGCGCCCGAATTTTCTGATTTTTTATCATATGTTAGCTAAAAGAAAACAATGCAACAAGAAAATTGCTATTTCAAGTGTGGTAGGTGTTCTAGAAACTAGCCCTTGTAGCTTACAATATTCAACGTATTCATTAAAATGACACCCGAAAATTAAATGTTTATTATATGATTGGTACCAAGTTATGGTCACTTTTGCATGTCCAATGCTAAAATTATCCATAGTATAGGTCCAAAAGCATGTTTATGAATGTTTTAACAAAAAAATCCATTTCAAGAATAGGTAAAATCTGACTTTATTTTTGTAAAAAATCATATAAATATTTGCTTCCGCGCCCGAATTTTATGAATTTTTATCATAATTTAGGTAAAAGAAAACATTGCAACAAGAAAATTGCTATTTCAAGTGTGGTAGGTATTCTAGAACCCAGCCAATGAACCTCACAATATACAACGTATTCATCAAAAATAGGTAAAATCTGATATTATTTTTGTAAAAAATCATATAAATATTTGCTTCCGCGCCCGAATTTTATAATTTTTTATCATATTTATGCTAAAAGAATACATTGCAATAAGAAAATTGCTATTTCAAGTGTGGTAGGTATTCTAGAATTCAGCCCATGTACCATACAATATACAACGTATTCATCAAAAATTGGTAAAATCTGACTTTATTTTTGTAAAAAATCATATAAATATTAGCTTCCGCGCCCGAATTTTATAATTTTTTATCATATTTTATCCACAGTATAGGTCCAAAAGCATGTTTATGGATATTTAAACAAAAATATCCATTTCAAGAATAGGTACAATCTGACTTTATTTTTGTAAAAAATCATATAAATATTTGCTTCCGCGCCCGAATTTTATGAATTTCCATCATATTGTAGCTAAAAGAAAACATTGCAATAAGAAAATTGCTATTTCAAGTGTGGTAGGTATTCTAGAATCCAGCTCATGTAGCTTACAATATACAACGTATTCATCAAAAATAGGTAAAATCTGACTTTATTTTTGTAAAAAATGATATAAATATTTGCTTCCGCGCCCGAATTTTATGAGTTTTTATCATATTTTAGCTAAAAGAAAACAATGCAACAAGAAAATTGCTATTTCAAGTGTGGTAGGTATTCTAGAATCCAGCCAATGAAGCTTACAATATACAACGTATTCATCAAAAATAGGTAAAATCTGACTTTATTTTTGTGAAAAATGATATAAATATTTGCTTCCGCGCCCGAATTTTATAATTTTTTATCATATTATTCTAAAAGAGAACACTGCAACAAGAAAATTGCTATTTCAAGTGTGGTAGGTATTCTAGAATCCAGCCAATGAAGCTTACAATATACAACGTATTCATCAAAAATAGGTAAAATCCTACTTTATTTTTGTAAAAAATGATATAAATATTTGCTTCCGCGCCCGAATTTTATAATTTTTTATCATATTTAAGCTAAAAGAGAACATTGCAACAAGAAAATTGCTATATCAAGTGTTTTAGGTATTCTAGAATCCAGCCATTACAATATACAACGTATTCATCAAAAATGGGTAAAATCTGACATTATTTTTGTAAAAAATCATATAAGTATTTGCTTCCGCGCCCGAATTTTATAATTTTTCATCATATTTTATCCATAGTATAGGTCCAAAAGCATGTTTATGAATGTTTTAACAAAAATATCCATTTCAAAAATTGGGAAAATCTGACTTTATTTTTGTAAAAAAACATATAAATATTTGCTTCCGCGCCCGAATTTTATGATTTTTCTTTATTTTAGCTAAAAGAGAACATTACAATAAGAAAATTGCTATTTCAAGTGTGGTAGGTATTCTAGAATCCAGCCCATGTAGCTTACAATATACAACGTATTCATCAAAAATAGGTAAAATCTGACTTTATTATTGTAAAGAATCATATAAATATTTGCTTCCGCGCCCGAAATTTATTATTTTTTATCATATTTTATCCACAGTATAGGTCCAATAGCATGTTTATGTATGTTTTAACAAAAATATTCATTTCAAGAATAGGTAAAATCTGACTTTATTTTTGTAAGAAATCATATAAATATTTGCTTCCACGCCCGAATTTTATAATTTTTCATCATATTTTAGCTAAAAGAAAACATTGCAACATGAAAATTGCTATTTCAAGTGTGGAAGGTATTTCAGAATCCAGCCCATGTAGCTTACAATATACAACGTATTCATTAAAATGACACCCGAAAATTGAAAGTTTATTATCTGATTGATAACAAGTTATGGTCACTTTTGCATGTCCAATGTTATAATTATCCATAGTATAAGTCCAAAAGCATGTTTATGAATGTTTTAACAAAAATATCCATTTCAAGAATAAGTAAAATCTTACTTTATTTAGTAAAAAATCATATAAATATTTGCTTCCGCGCCCGAACTTTATGATTTTTACTATCATAATTTAGGTAAAAGAAATCATTGCAACAAGAAAATTGCTATTTCAAGTGTGGTAGGTATTCTAGAATCCAGCCAATGAAGCTTACAATATACAACGTATTCATCAAAAATAGGTAAAATCTGACTTTATTTTTGTAAAAAATTATATAAATATTTGCTTCCGCGCCCGAATTTTATAATTTTTGATCATATTTTATCCGTAGGATAGGTCCAAAAGCATGTTTATGAATGTTTTAACAAAAATATCCATTTCAAAAATAGGTAAAATCTGACTTTATTTTTGTACAAAATCATATAAATATTTGCTTCCGCCCGCGAATTTTATAATTTTTTATCATATTTTAGCTAAAAGAAAACATTGCAACAAGAAAATTGCTATTTCAAGTGTGGTAGGTATTCTGGAATCCATCCCACGTAGCTTACAATATACAACGTATTCATCAAGAATAGGTAAAATCTGACTTTATTTTTGTAAAAAATGATATAAATATTTGCTTCCGCGCCCGAATTTTATAATTTTTTATCATATTTAAGCTAAAAGAGAACATTGCAAAAAGAAAATTGCTATATAAAGTGTTGTAGGTATTCTAGAATCCAGCCAATGAAGCTTACAATATACAACGTATTCATCAACAATAGGTAAAATCTGACTTTATTTTTGTAAAAAATCATATAAATATTTGCTTCCGCGTCCGAATTTTATGATTTTTACCATCATAATTTAGGTAAAAGAAATCATTGCAACAAGAAAATTGCTATTTCAAGTGTGGTAGGTATTCTAGAATCCAGCCTATGTAGCTTACAATATACAACGTATTCATCAAAAATAGGTAAAATCTGACTTTATTTTTGTAAAAAATCATATAAATATTTGCTTCCGCGCCCGAATTTTATAATTTTTTATCATATTTTATCCATAGTATAGGTCCAAAAGCATGTTTATGAATGTTTTAACAAAAATATCCATTTCAAGAATAGGTAAAATCTGACTTTATTTTTGTAAAAAATCATATAAATATTTGCTTCCACGCCCGAATTTTGTGATTAATCATCATATTTTAGCTAAAAGAAAACATTGCAACAAGAAAATTGCTATTTCAAGTGTGGTAGGTATTCTGGAATCCAGCCCATGTAGCTTAAAATATACAACGTATTCATCAAGAATAGGTAAAATCTGACTTTATTTTTGTAAAAAATGATATAAATATTTGCTTCCGCGCCCGAGTTTTATAATTTTTTTATCATATTTAAGCTAAAAGAGAACATTGCAACAAGAAAATTGCTATTTCAAGTGTGGTAGGTATTCTAGCATCCAGCCAATGAATTTTACAATATACAACGTATTTATCAAAAATAGGTAAAATCTGACATTATTTTTGTAAAAAATCATATAAATATTTGCTTTCGCGCCCGAATTTTATAATTTTTCATCATATTTTGTCCATAGTATAGGTCCAAAAGCATGTTTATGAATGTTTTAACAAAAATATCCATTTCAAAAATAGGTAAAATCTGACTTTATTTTTGTAAAAAATCATAAATATTTGCTTCCGTGCCCGAATTTTATGATTTTTCATCATTTTTTAGCTAAAAGAAAACATTGCAACAAGATATGCTATTTCAAGTGTGGTAGGTATTCTAGAATCCAGCCCATGTAGCTTAAAATATACAACGTAAGTAGTATTGTAGCAGTTTCTCGCACGGCGGTCAAAGGTTACACTGGCGCCTGTCTTATCAAGAGAGAAGTTGTTTTTGTTTAAATAAGTAAACATAAACATTGATAAGCTATTTTTGTTGACAAGTGAAATTAAAATATAAACATTTCATGTGATATTTCTAGGAATAAATAAACATAAACATTGATAAACTAATTGGGGTTGATAATTAAATATAAACATTTAATACGTTATTTTTAGGAGATCAAAGCATGAAAGGTTGGTTTCTGGATATTACTGGTATTCTAGAAAATATTGTTATCTAAATTGTAAGAATATTATTGTTAGTATTCCATTAATTATAATTATTATTAATTTTGTTCGAAGAGAAAAACAATTATTTGTTCTGTTTATTTTAACAAGTTGAAATAGGCCATTTGAAAAATATAAAACCGTGAATGAAAATAAACAATATAGAAGTTTATTAACTATTTATTTCATTATTACTAAGAAGAAATTATAAAAATATTTCAGACTCAAGAAAAAAAAGTTTTCAATCGTTTAGGATACATATATATTCTGACTAGGGTGAATTTTATTTATTTATTATTTTCCATAATTATTATTACTTTTGTTTAAAGAGAATAACAATAATTTGTTTTGTTTGGAAATAGATTTCAACAAAATGAATGAAATATGCTATTTGGAAAAACATAAAACCAGCGAATGAAAATAATCAATATAGAATTTTATTATTTAAAATAAAACTCTAAACATCTTATTCATACTGTTCAGTTAATAACAGAAAATTAGTTAAAGTGTTTATCATCATCTGTGATGTTCAAAACACATATTGTTATCTTGTCTTCAGTTACTTGGAGAAAATACATTCTTATTTTTGTTTAGAATAGATATTATAAATGCACTAAAATATTTAAATAAAATAAAATCACAAACAATTAGTTATGTGATAAGTTATTATTGTTTAAAATATATATTATATCTGCAGCAAAATATTTAAATAAATTCTTATTAATCTTAAATACTTATAATTAGTTTAATGTTATCGCTGATGACAAATTTTGTTTTTCCCTTACTTGGAGAAAATGTACTTGGTATCAGTGTTTAAACACTGAATAATACCCCATAGTTTAAATAGGCCGGTTTGAAAGGAAATATGCATAGTTAGTGTCACACGCAGCTACAACAACAACCATCTTCAACATGAATTTTGAAAACTTTGAAAGTTTAGACAACGTCATAATTGTCGAATCGGAACGGTAAGTAAATCAATGTTATTATTATTATTATTATTATTATTGTTATCTCCATCATTTGAAACACAATTTTGTGCTCAGGTCGGGAACTTCCCCGTCGGAGTCCGAGCCGCAGCCGTCAATCCCGTGTATAAAGGAAGAAGACAACCCGCGGATCGACGGTACACCTGAAAGGCTGGACAAGGTCACCTCCGTCGAGCAGGAATGGTAAGTAAATTTAAAAGAAAAAATCAATGTTATTAACGTTGATGTAAACTGTCTTCATCATCTAAAACACAATTTTGCTCAGCCCTACGACTTTAGAGACCGACGGCGTGCAAGAAGACGCCAGGCCGCTGACCGCCGAGCCAACACCCGCTATGACCATCGCCATCGAGCAAGACCGGTAAGTAAATTTACAAGAAAATCAAAATTATTAACGTTGATGTAACGGTCTTCATCATTTATAACACAATTTTTTTTGCTTAGCCCGGCTTCTGCACCGCCTGCCTTCGAGCCCGCGCCCCAACCATCAACGCTGTGTACACAGCCGCGGGGTGAAAAGCGGGCTTATGAAGAAGCCGAGCCTCTCGCCGACGACCCGACAACAGGACCGTCTTCGCAAGGTGAAAAAAAAACGACGGATCTCGATCTCGTCAGCATCGTCGTCAGAATGCATCATCGTCGAAGACGAGGAGCCCGATGTGGGGGGCCAAGTCTTCGAAGAATAATAATAATAATTTGAAAGTATTCATAAATTTTTTAAATAATTTAGAAGAAAATATTATCCACAACATATTAGATTTTAAAATAAGATTAGTTAATAATATTTTAGAAATAAGGCAAGGGAGTAGGGTTGTAGAAGTAAGTAAGTTTAACATGGTAAGTATTGGAATGGTAAGTGTAGAAGTAAATAATATAATTAATTGTTATAATAAAAAATATAAAAATATAAACTTAGATTATAGGAAATTATTACAAAATATTAGTATTCATAAATTAAGATATCAATTATGTTTAGATTTGAGTATATTTCAATTTATTACCTACCACAATACTAGTTATAAGGATTTTTTATAGAATTGTATATTTATTATAATAATAAGTTAGTTAAGGACTGTAGTTATGTAAGTAAATTTATAGAAAAAGAAAAAAAATATATAATATAATTTATTGACATATATGAATTTTATTTTCCTAATTAATAATCCTCAATAAATATATTTGCTTCTTGAGGAAATAAACATTTTCACTTACTTATTCACGATAATTAGCGTTTTACGATCTTTGTTTTTAAAAATAAAATTTTTGACAAACAATGACGAAGGAATAGATAACGTGTTTCCAAACATAAGGCGGGGGTGATATTATATATAAATAAAGACAGGGAAACAGACATGTAGCTGTCCAGTATCGACATAGTATTCTGTTTAGCACGTGTTTTGGTGAATTGCGTAGAGAAATGGATTCTCAGGAGAATTTTAATCGTTTTTTTAATATCTGCGATAACATTATTCAGTTTTTAATCAGCGAAGATAATTATAATAATTTTTTCGATATATGCGAAAATATTATTCAATCTTCGCTGATTGAAAACCGTGAAGACAATATTAATCTCGGTGACCAGGAGGGAGAAAGTGTCGGTAATCTTATTGTCAACGAACCCGAAATCAGGCGGTACGAAGGCGTGCAAGACCAGGAGGGAGCAGGCGTCGGTAATCGTATTGTCAACGACCCCGAAATCAGGCGGTACGAAGTCGTGCAAGACATAGAAAAACACGTCAAAAGATTCGGGATCAGAGGCCGACGTTTGACGTTTCAAATGACCGATCCTCCAAACCATGAAAATCCGATCAATTGGTTTCACGACAGCATCGAACAGATAGGAAAATATAAATATATATGTTATAATAATAACAAAACAGACTAGATATTAATTATTTAATTTAACAGGTCATATCTGACGTCCTTAAAGATTGAATGCTGGGGATTTTGTGGGGTTCACGTTTTATACCCCCCGTTTGGAGAGTGGACCAGCCTGGGTGAGTTTTAGACGCGTTGATCAAATCCACATTGATGTACTGTGGGACGCCATTGACAGAATTCTGCAGAGTAATGCCGAAGTTTTTTCTGACGGTTAGTTTACCCTGGAATTAACCCAGGTAGCTATGCCGGTCGGTAATGGGAAAACATTTAAAGGCCATTGACTTAGCTATGCAGAATTATGTCGACGGAAATATGGTATCATCGAGATCAGTAACGTGGATAATCTTTGCCTTCCTCGTGCGCTTATCGTAGCCGAAGCGCTCGTCACGAAAGACCCTTGTTTCAATAACATTCGGAAAGACAACAGCGTAATTCAGCGTACGAGAGTAGAGGAGTTACTGGTTCAAACAGGTGTCAAAATAAATGAAAACGGAGCGGGTATACCTGAATTAACAGAATTTCAACGCTATTATAGGCAATACAACATATGTGTATATGAATATAATTCGCGTGGTGAAGTGATTTTTGAGGGTGCCCGAGATCAAAATCTTCCGAGATTAAATCTCCTGCACTATCAGAATCATTATTCTGTAATTAAGAGTTTAAGTGCTGCATTTTCAAGCAGATATTTTTGTGAGCAATGTCATGTTCCTTATAATTCGGTAAACGGCCACTCTTGCGAAAATATTTGCGTATTTTGTAAAACATCTCCAGCCTGAGATCGTACGCTGCAATTAGTACATTGTGACAAATGTAACCGTAATTTTCGCGGACAAGACTGCTATAACAATCACAAAAGAACAGTATGTAATTTATTTTACACATGTAAAAAATGTTTTAAGACATTTAATTTTCAAAGAAATAAAGCGCATACGTGTGGTGAAATTTTCTGTAAACTTTGTGATTGTTATAAAATACAAGGACATAAATGTTACATACAACCTGATACAACCACTATGAAAGACAAAACTTTATTTATTTATTACGATTTTGAAACGCGACAGGAAAAAATTGTAAATGGACACAACGAACACGAGGTTAATTTGTGTGTAACTCAGCAATCTTGCTCTACTTGTTGTAATATAGATGATTTAAAAATTCTATGCAATGCATGTGGTGTTCGACAACAAATATTTAGAGACGATCCGATTAAAAATTTTATTTTGTATGTTTTGGCCCCGCGAACTTCATTTTCTTCAGTAACATGCATTGCCCACAATGCCAAATCTTTTGATGCGCAATTTGTTTTGAATTTTTTTGTAGAAAATATAAATTTGAAACCAAAATTAATATTAAACGGAAATAAAATTTTATTAATTAAAGTTAATAACACCATTAGAGTTATTGATTCGATAAATTTTTTATCGATGTCTTTAGCTGCTTTACCTAAAGCAATGGGGTTATCAGCGTCAATTAAAAAAGGTTATTTTCCTCATTTGTTCAATACCTTGGAAAATACTGATTATGTAGGACCTCTACCGAGAGCTGAATATTACGGGATGGACAGTATGAATTCTTCTGCAAGACTTTTTGGTTTGGTATAATGAACAATTTGAAAATAACGCGTTATTTGACATGAAAAGAGAATTGTTATAGTATTGCGTGTCTGACGTCGATATTTTGCGTCGTGCGTGTACAAAATTTCGGGAAACATTTATTAATGATTGTAAAGTTTGTCCATTTACAGAATCTGTAATCATTGCTTCATCATGTAATAAAGCATTCCGTCGTTTGTTTTTGAAACCCGATACTATCGGTATTATTCCACTGCGAGGCTATAGATTGAAAGACAATCAATCTAAAATTGCGTTGCAGTGGTTAATATCGCAAGAAAACGAACGAAGAATACGTATACAGCATGCTGCGCATGGTTCGGAGGCTGTAATAGGTAGTAATATAAAAGTTGATGGTTTTTACGCGCAGGACAAATTAGTTTTTGAATTTTTTGGGTGTTTTTGGCATGGGTGTAAATCTTGCTATAGATCTAAAAGGGATAAATCAATTTATAGTAGTACAAGGGAAACAATGGATTTTCGGCTTAAAAACACACTGGCTAAATTAGAAAAAATTCAAAATTTAGGTTATAGAGTAATTAGTATTTGGGAATGCGAATTTATAAATTAATTAAAACAAAACAAAATTTTAGAAAAGGAATTAAAAAACCATCATCTTTTTAACAACCTACCTTTAAACGCGCGCGATTCCTTGTACGGCGGCCGGACAGGCAATACTTTTTTATATAAAAAAGTCGAAAATAATGAGAAAATTAAATATGTCGACGTGTGTTCATTATACCCATATGTTTGCAAGTATGGCAAATATCCAATCGCCATTCAAAAATTTTTGTAGATGCAGAATGTAATTCATTATGTCCTGACAATAATATAGCCTCGGTAGAGGGGTTAATAAAATGCACCATTTTACCTCCTACTAATCTGTATCATCCGGTATTGCCGAGAAAAGCTCATGGCAAACTTATGTTTGTTTTATGCCGTTCATGTTGTGACAAGTTAGAGCAGGATGACTGTACTCATAACGATGACGAAAGACAATTTACCGGGACATGGGTTGTGGACGAGGTGAAAGTAGCCGTTTCGTATGGCTACAAAATAATAAAAGTACACGAGATATGGCAATACGAAACTACCCAGTACAATAAATCCACTAAAACGCGGGGTTTATTTGTTGAATACATCAACAGTTTTTTGAAAATAAAACAAGAGGCGTCGGGATTTCCGGTAGAATGTACCACAGAGGAGGCGAAATCTAAATTAAAGATTTCCTAGACCAGGAAGGAGTTCAGCTTGATGCGAATTTAATTGAAAAAAACGCTGGGAAACGAGCAGTGGCGAAAATTTCATTGAATTCGTTATGGGGTGAGATTAAATGTATTTTTTTATCAGGATAATTAATCAATTTATTTGTATGTTAACAGGTAAATTCGCACAAGCCGAAAATCGACCACGTACAACAACTGTGTCATCGGCTGGAGAACTCTACGAGTTGTTGGCTAATCCAGCCGTTATAGTCAACAAGATTATTTCAGCAGGTGACCGGATGGTGTACGTGAACTGGATCTACCAGGACGAGTCTGTGGAACAGCTTCCAACCGTGAATGTGGTCGTCGCGGCCTTTACTACAGCCCAAGCACGATTAGAACTTTACAAATATTTATATCGTTTAGATAATAGAGTTCTATATTACGATACAGACTCCATTATTTACTCTCATTCTCCAGGACAATATGAACCAATGACAGGTAATTTTTTGGGTGATTTAATAAACGAATTAGCTTTTTTTGGTTCTGAAACCTACATTAGCGAATTTGTTTGTGGTGGTCCGAAAAATTACGCGTATAAAACGTATTGTCCGGAAAATGAAAGTACTAATGAAGTTTGTAAAGTAAAGGGTTTCACGCTTAATTATAAAAATTCAAAAAAAAATAATTTTAATTGTATTAAGGACTTAGTATTAGGAAATAGTGATAGAAAACCAGTTATTAGTAGTTTTAATATTAGATGTACTTTAGATCATAGTGTAATAACAAAAAAAGAAAAAAAGAAATTTTCTGTAAATTTTATGAAAAGAAAATTGATTGCTGATTACAATTCTATTCCTTATGGTTATAAAAAAATTAAATTATAATTAGAAGTATACTTATTTATTTATTTATTTATTTGTTTATTTATTTGTTAATGTTACATAGGAGTTTATGAAATAAAACTATTGTGATTATTTAAAACTCAAATCATTTTTTTATTGAACCAGAACTATACAAATGTTTCAAAAATAATTATTAAAATAATAATTCGACATATACCTTACGAATCTATCGTTGTCATATTTATTACATTTATTAAATAATGATATAAAATTATTATGGCTATAAATATTAACTCTAAATAACAAATATACTATACAGTAATGACCACAAACAGCTGAGGAATAATTTTGTAAAACAACAGAATTATAGGTCCATGTTTTTGTATTACGTTTCATGAAATCTTCATGTTCCTTGACTATGGGCGATCTTCCGAAACTGTCGAAATACATTCCATGGCCATAGCGATCAATAAAAATAGCGATCCAGTGATATCCAGGCTTGGTGTCAGGGTCTGTGTTGACAATAATTGTGCATGGATAATTTACCCGGTATGGCAATCTATTTGCAGCATAAACCCCATAATGCCCCACATTTTGGAAATTCTGTTGAAATATTGTTTCTATCTGAACTGCATGCATTCTCGACAAACCACTGTTGCAAAAGATGTACGTTTTTCACAGCACAGATCATTCCTTCATGAGATCTCGGTGTTACACACGAAACGACGTCTTTCTTGTCTGATAATTTCAATAACGACGGACATCCACGTTCTGATAACTCGATTATATCAGTTCTTAATAAAGTATCCTCGATTATTTTCTTTTTTTCAGTTCCTTTCACATAAATGTTATCGGATGTTTTAAAAATATTTTGTAATATATTGGGTAGTTGTATATATTCCACATAACCATAACTCCAATCAAACCCGTGGTAATTATGCTTTAACCAACGGACTTGTCTTTGATACTTTTTATTTAATTCTTCAATATTAAATGGTGATTTAAATACGTAATGTTGAAAATATAACCCGTTTATAGAAATAACAGCTAGTTCTTTTACAATAAACTCCCCTGTATTTCCGTAGAAACCTTGCACATCGACTATATAACCTGCCATGACGACGGTTTAAAATGAAATAACATGTTTTCTCAAGATTACATTTATTTTATATGATACAAATTTATTACAATTACAATAATTATTATCCCTAACTTCCAAAGTCCACTATTACATTACTATTTTTATCAATTTCAATTATATTATCGAATTCGGCATAGATAACACAGTTTACTGTTTGCTCTAGAGCTGCTTCGAAACCAACTTCAATCCTTAGAGAACCATGACGTGTCAAATTCCAATGCATCATCGAATTTGCAGATAAATCTGGAGTTAAGTCGATTGCTGTTAAACAATATCCCAAAGGATAGTCTTCTCTGTTGATTTCATTTCCGGCATTTCCAAAATGTATACCTGTTCCTGAGAACAAGGTATTATACATTTGTATATATGTTTTTTTACCCGTGAATGATGGCTGTAATGGCTTTGAAGGCAATTGTTGACCATTTACAAATAATGATAAATAATTCAATTTGAAATTTTCAAAGTTGAAAGGATTTGCTGTAAAATCACCATTGAACGCCTTGTTAGACACAAAACCGATGACACAACGTTTTGGAAGTTGGCCTAAGAAGATATTATCTAGCGTCTTTCCCTGCACGCCCGTTGGTATTGTGATAGCTTTCACTTTGGCCCTAGTCACTGGATATTTTGCGGTAATAATTTCTAATGCCGAATTATGTGCAAGTAATATGCTTGGATTTAATTACATCCGACGGACATATAACGTGGCTTCGTTAATATGGAGTTTATAAACAGTTGTAGCCGACATTAGATGAAAATTATCACGTGCGCGAACAAGTCTAACTCTCATTTCAACACCATTAGTTAAAAATTTTTCTTGATTAAATATATCAACATGTAGATGTTAATTAAATCCACTGGTTTACTTTTTTCCGTCAATTTTTGCCGTTTTCTGTATCCTGAATTGCTAACGTCCGTGCTATTCATTTTTCCTGCTTCGTCAGCATACCACAGAGATGAAGTAAGATGAGACTTTTTTGCAATATAGGATCTGTATGCGTAAGTATTGTTCGGTGGAGACACTAGTTTCTGATTTAAATAAACATCAACTTGACTGAAAATTGAATGAAGCCAGTTATTAACAGGTGCTACACTATCAACATCCGTTATTAAGTCAGTATTATCAGCTTTAATTATTTTTGCATTTATATACAACATTGTTTGTGATAAATCTAAATATTCTTCTCCATGACCAGGAATTACAAATTCAATAGGACCATCTTCAGTAAGCGACGATAAAGGCTTGTAATTGATCCATTGTCCATTTTCAATGCTTGTTTGTGTTGGAGGTAAAGCAAATAAATCTAATTCTGTTTTAATACATTCACACGATTGAGCATGTAAAAATGCCATTTTAAGAAAATATATCTGACTGTTTTGAGCGTTTATTTTTCTTCTTCTTTACTCGAGGATGTAAAATCGTGGAATGAGTACGATTACTCATTAACCTTTTCTTTTTATAGCCTGCACCGTTTATTAACTTATCAATTTTATTCTCAGCTTTACGTTTTAAATTTACTCCCGCCTCTGCTATACGTTTATGAAATGATTCTTTCGCAGGCTGAATTTCATTGAGATCACCCAAAAATTGTATTCCCGTGTTTAATGCTTGTTTACCAACTGCACCGACGCCTTTTTTTATTAATGGCATAATACTTCGAAATAACCCGCTAAAAAAACTACCGAGACCATGGCCTCTTTGAAACTGATTCCCTTTGAATACAGACCCCACCCCACTTCCAGCCTGTAAATTGTAATATTGTTGATACGGACACGTCTTTATTATGCAACTCTTCTAAAATGAAGTTTAACGCATAAAATTCCGAATTGAAATGGTGCTGCGTACCCGTCGTTACACCTTATATCAATTTCTATATTTATAAATTCTCTTCTCAAAACTGAAAAGAAGTGTGGCTGGGGGTAGGATATCATTTTATTAGAACCAAAAACATAGTTATCTGTGTTTATATGAATTATTCTTAATAACGGTGTAACAACATCGCCGACCAACTGCGGTTCAATTATGTCACAGTAAATATATAACTGTGGTGGTACACCTAGCACCAAATTTGGTAAATTAATTGAAGTTTTTTGTTGGTGTAAATCAGTAAATGGTGGATATCCTAATTGCAAAGATAATCTCGGAGATAATTTCGTAGAACATATATTGTCATTTTTAATTTTTGTATGCACCCGTTTTTCTGTCTTATCATAAGAAAATGATACATATTTATTTATTTCGACGTGTACATTCATTTCGTGTAATACACTATTGATATTTTCGTAATTTTCGAAGGAATTTTTTCCTGAATTAATTTTTTTTTTCCATTTTTGTCCGTGGTTATAATGTTTACTCTGTTTTCTCTCTCGCTGATATTGTAGAATGAACAAGGATAGATAATTTCTGATAATGCAACCTCCCATGTCCCATTCAACTTCACGTTTTGGGGTAACTGTGTTGTAAATTTTGTAGTTTTATTATCGGGAAAATATTGCATCGAACTGTTACTAGGTAAAGTAATAAAAAATTCTTTATCATACATTGTTTAATGATTTTACTTGCTTTGCAGATATCCACGAATTAAATTTATCACTATAACCTTGCCACTTGACGAGCAACTTCTTTCTACTTCCTTTACCTGATTCTGCTACAATTTTATCAATTTTATATGTCTTATCAGCTGTTACATTCACTCTTTGTAATTCAGGTTCGTAGAATGTACCCTCGATTATTTCATTATTTAAGTCTTTTAATTTGTAAACTACAGGGTTTCGTTTTATAATAGCATATATTTTAAATAATTCTTCACTCCAGTTAGCTTCATAACCTTTTTTGAAAATATGTTTATATTTTGATATACGAACTATATCATTTATTGAATATCTGGCTGGTTTTAAATTTTCTTTCATTTCATACTGAGTTCTCTATACTTTTAATACGTTATTTTCATACACATCGACCAAGGCAATTTTTGTTATTCGATGTTTTGTTTTATTATAAGCATCAACGAGGTTTTGTAATACCTCAATATATCTATATGTATTTTTAAAAATAAAGGAACGATATATTTTTGTTTTTAATGTTCTATTAAATCTTTCTACAAAACAGGGTTTCACGTCAGAATTTTGTGTAACATAATATTTAATATCATTTTTCTGTAAAAATAATCTTACAGATTTAGCAATAAATTCAGACCCCTTATCTGTTTGTAAATAAACAGGCTTTCTGTCCATAAATATAACTTCAAACGCGGCAATCACTGATGACGGCTTCTTATCTTTCAGAGGTATTGCCCAGGCAACTCTACTAAACACATTAATCACTGTTAAAATGTATTTGTAATTATCATTATAGCGACTTAACGATCGCATATCATTCAGATCAGCTGGGAAGAGGTCATTTATATTCGAAACTCTATATTTATTTCGAGGGAAATGTTTTCGCACTGGTTTATGGAGTGTATAAGCGTCTTGCGAACTAATCCAGTTATTTACTTTCTTATTATCATATTGATCTTTTACCGCGCTTTTTAAACTATTAACCCCCGAAAAACCAGCAGGGTGTGAAGGATCAAAATAAATTTTAGACAAATTCTTATTCATAATTATAGGGTAAATCGTTTTCACTGAATTTTTTTAGATTGTATAGTTCCTCTATCGGGTCCATTCGAATTTTCCTTGCTATTGTAATTTAATTGTCTTTTATTTTTTGTCGGTGTTTGAGTATTACGTTTTTGGGAAACATAAAATTTTCGTCTTCGCGGATTATTAATTAGCTCTATAGGAATATTGATTTCTTTTAATGTTTTAACAAAATATTCCCAACCCGTTGGATTACTGTATTTTCTGTGTCTTATTACATCAGCAACTAAATCTGATATATTTGAATTTGGTATTTGTTTATTATTTATAGAAACTACGCCACTTTTATTCCAATTAATAGTATAATTAGACTTTAACATTTCTATTAATACCCTGGCTTTTTCCTGATGAGATTTAGGTAGAATTTTAATTATTTTTTCAGTTTCATCTAAACTCTTCTCCGATAAACAATTTGATTCCTGTTCTTCTTCTTCTTCTTCTTTGTTCATTTGAGATTCTATTGAAAATTTTATAGGTTCTCTTGTTTTTTGTTGAAAATATAAATATCTTTGTAATATTTCCTGATACAAGGCCCATTTCTCGGATTCTGGTAATTTTGAAGTTAAAATATTTTTCATATCGTTGTCTAGTTGACTAGATATATCTTCTTCTTTATTGTTATTATCATTGCGCAGACTACTTAGATTTTCTGGCGATATCAACACCATCTTTTTAGTATGCTCCATTTTTTTTAGTTTTTAAACAAAGAACCTAGAACACCGCTCAATAAGGGAGCTAATAAAAGGGGCAAGAACGCTCCACCTGATTGAACTATAACGCCTTTTTTCTGTTTCCAGTTTTCACCTGGTTTAATAAGATTTCTTAATATTTTCTTATGTCGAAAAAGAGCAGCGTGCTGTTTACGACTGAGAGGAATATTACCATTTAAAAGATTATATATACATTCGCAGATGCACTTAACTGAATTACAGTCAGCGTTTTTCAATATAGCTAGTCTGTATTTCGGTTTTAGTTTATGCAAAGCTCGCAAAAATTCGGTGTTATTAGTTACCGTTGCACTCATTTTTATGATATGACTTCTGGAATATTTTTCCTATTATATTTATACTTTTTCTTAGGTAAGTAAACAAATGTCAGTCCGTTACGACAAGTTCTAAATCTTAACCAATGAGGCGTGCTCTGTTTCAAATCAAAAATTATGTATCCATGAGGTTCTGTTGTTGCGTCACAATAGGCTTCTTGTATAAATTTGATATTTTCTGGACATATTTGACGTGCCAAGTGTAAAATCTGAGCCTTATCTCGAGGATTTTTAAAATAAATTATGTAATTCGCGTTAAGTGAAATATCTCTTTGACCCTTTCCCTGGTGAAATAAATTTTGCGTAAGAAAAAACACTGATAAATTTTTATGGTGAGACCACTTTGTAAAAATATCTACTATACGTTCATCTGCTTCTCTCATCAAATCATCTATAATAATTAATCATGGGTCTTTGCCATCTATATTTTCTACATCAGGTAAACCCTCGATAAAATTTACACCTTTAATAGTATTATACAAATTTTGCCAAGTACCATAATGCCATAATATTTCCTTAAACGATGTGTCACTCATATCGTTAATATTTAAAATAAAATTGTTAACGTAAAATGACTTGCCGGAACCAGAAGGCCCAGCAATTAATGCGGAAAAGGGGTGTTTTAATTTCGTACACATGTTTACTCGTCAAAGTTGTAAATTAAACTAACAATTATAGAAAACAAAAATTTATTTTATTTGTCATATACATTTACATATTTTATACAAAATATACAATTACTTAATAATTTTCTCGAATTCTAAAAGAGTTGTTTGCTTTCCTGTGCTGTAATCCTGAGTCCCCGTATACTTGATACACCAATCGGCAACGGTCTTCTGTAGTTCGGCTACCTGGTCATCCTTCAACTCGTCAAACCGGCCATGGAGGTAAATAATGAAATTTTCACACTCTGCTATTATCTTTCTTCCGAATCTTGTTTTTACAGCTTTATTATTTGTTAGTTTATATTGTTTATTAAGTTCCATATCAGTTATTTTCATTCGTGGTTTAACATTTTTCAAACTGCCTATTTCAGTCAACTTGTTGAAATCCATTTCTAAACAAAAGAAATAATTGTTATTCTCTTGAAACAAACTTATTAATAATTTACAATATATACAATACTAACAATAATAATAATAATACTAACAATACCAATTGGCACGACTTCAAACAGCTTGCGTAATGAAATAGACTGGAAATAATAAAAACCACACTAGTCACCATATATATGTATTCCGTACGATTTGATAACAATTTTTTCTAGAATACCAGTAATATCCAGAAACCAACCTTTCATGCTTTGACCTCCTAAAAAAAACGTAATAAACGTTTATATTTAATTATCAACCCCAATTAGTTTATCAATGTTTATGTTTATTTATTCCTAGAAATATCACATGAAATGTTTATATTTTAATTTCATTTATCAACAAAAATAGCTTATCAATGTTTATGTTTACTTATTTAAACAAAAACAACTTCTCTCCTGATAAGACTGGCGCCAGTGTAAACTTTGACCGACGTGCGAGAAACTGCTACAATACTACTAACGTATTCATCAAAAATAGGTAAAATCTGACTTTATTTTTGTAAAAAATCATATAAATATTTGCTTCCGCGCCCGAATTTTATTATTTTTTGTCATATTTTATCCACAGTATAGGTTCAAAAGCATGTTTATGAATGTTTTAACAAAAATATCCGTTTCAAGAATAGGTAAAATCTGACTTTATTTTTGTACAAAATCATATAAATATTTGCTTCCGCGCCCGAATTTTATAATTTTTCATCATATTTTAGCTAAAAGAAAACATTGCAACAAGAAAATTGCTATTTCAAGTGTGGTAGGTATTCTGGAATCCAGCCCACGTAGCTTACAATATACAACGTATTCATCAAGAATAGGTAGAATCTGACTTTATTTTTGTAAAAAATGATATAAATATTTGCTTCCGCGCCCAAATTTTATAATTTTTTATCATATTTAAGCTAAAAGAGAACATTGCAACAAGAAAATTGCTATTTCAAGTGTGGTAGGTATTCTAGAATCCAGCCAATGCAGCTTACAATATACAACGTATTCATCAAAAATAGGTAAAAGCGACATTATTTTTGTAAAAAATTATATAAATATTTGCTTCCGCGCCTGAATTTTATGATTTTTCATCATATGTTAGCTAAAAGAAAACATTACAACAAGAATATTGCTATTTCAAGTGTGGTAGGTATTTTATAATAAGCCCATGTAGCTTACAATATACAACGTATTCATCAAAAATAGGTAAAATCTGACTTTATTTTTGTAAAAAATGATATAAATATTTGCTTCCGCGCCCGAATTTTATAATTTTTTATCATATTTTAACTAAAAGAGAACATTGCAACAAGAAAATTGCTATTTCAAGTGTGGTAGGTATTCTAGAATCCAGCCAATGAAGCATACAATATACAACGTATTCATCAAAAATAGGTAAAATCTGACTTTATTTTTATAAAAAATCATATAAATATTTGCTTCCGTGCCCGAAATTTATAATTTTTCATCATATTTTATCCATAGTATAGGTCCAAAATCATGTTTATGAATGTTTTGCCAAAAATATCCATTACAAAAATAGGTAAAAATTGACTTTATTTTTGTAAAAAATCATATAAATATTTGCTTCCGCGCCAGAATTTAAGATATTTCATCATATTTTAGCTAAAAAAAACATTGCAACAAGAAAATTGCTATTTCAAGTGTGGTAGGTATTCTAGAATCCAGCCCATGTAGCTTACAATATACAACGTATTCATTAAAGTGACACCCGAAAATTAAATGTTTATTATCTGATTGGTACCAAGTTATGGTCACTTTTGCCTGTCTAATGCTAAAATTATCCATAGTATAGGTCCAAAAGCATGTTTATGAATGTTTTAACAAAAATATCCATTTCAAGAATAGGTAAAATCTGACTATATTTTTGTAAAAAATCATATAAATATTTGCTTCCGCGCCCGAATTTTATGAATTTTCGTCATATTTTAGCTAAAAGAAAACATTGCAACAAGATAATTGCTATTTCAAGTGTGGTAGGTATTCTATAATCCAGTCCATGTAGCTTACTATATACAACGTATTCATCAAAAATAGGTCAAATCTGATTTTATTTTTGTAAAAAATCATACAAATATTTGCTTCCGCGCCTGAATGTTATGATTTTTCATCATATTTTAGCTAAAAGAAAACATTGCAATAAGAAAAGTGCTATTTTAACTGTGGTAGTTATTCTAGAATCCAGCCCATGTAGCTTACAATATACAACGTATTCATCAAAAATAGATCAAATCTGACTTTATTTTTGAAAAAAATCATATAAAATTTTGCTTCCGCGCCCTAATTTTTTAACTTTTTATCATATTTTATCCATAGTACAGGTCCAAAATCATGTTTATGAATGTTTTAACAAAAATATCCATTTCAAAGCTAGGTAAAATCTGACTTTATTTTTGTAAAAAATCATATAAATATTTGCTTCCGCGCCCGAATTTTATAATGGTACATCATATTTTATAAATAGTATAGGTCCAAAAGCATGTTTATGAATGTTTTAACAAAAATATCCATTTCAAAAATAGGTAAAATCTAACTTTATTTTTGTAAAAAATCAAATAAATATTTGCTTCCGCGCCCGAATTTTATGATTTTTTATCATATTTTAGCTAAAAGAAAACATTGCAATAAGAAAATTGCTATTTCAAGTATGGTAGGTATTCTAGAATCCTGCCCATGTAGCTTACAATATACAACGTATTCATCAAAAATAGGTCAAATCTGACTTTATTTTTGTAAAAAATCATATAAATTTTTGCTTCCGCGCCCGAATTTTATAATTTTTCATCATATTTTACCCATAGTATAGGTCCAAAAGCATGCTGATGTATGTTTTAACAAAAACATCCATTTTAAGAATAGGTAAAATCTGACTTTATTTTTGTGAAAAATCATATAAATATTTGCTTCCGCTCCCTATTTTTATAATTTTTCATCATATTTTAGCTAAAAGAAAACATTGCAACAAGAAAATTGCTATTTCCAGTGTGGTAGGTATTCTAGAATCCAGCCCATGTAGCTTACAATATACAACGTATTCATTAAAGTGACACCCGAAAATTAAATGTTTATTATCTGATTGGTACCAAGTTATGGTCACCTTTGCCTGTCTGATGCTAAAATTATCCATAGTATAGGTCCAAAAGCATGTTTATGAATGTTTTAACAAAAATATCGATTTCAAGAATAGGTAAAATCTGACTATATTTTTGTAAAAAATCATATAAATATTTGCTTCCGCGCCCGAATTTTATGAATTTTTATCATATTTTAGCTAAAAGAAAACATTGCAACAAGAAAATTGCTATTTCAAGTGTGGTAGGTATTCTATAATCCAGCCCATGTAGCTTACAATATACAACGTATTCATCAAGAATAGGTAAAATCTGACTTTATTTTTGTAAAAAATGATATAAATATTTGCTTCCGCGCCCGAATTTTATAAATTTTTATCATATTTTAGCTAAAAGAATACATTACAACAAGAAAATTGCTATTTCAAGTGTGGTAGGTATTCTATAATCCAGTCCATGTAGCTTACTATATACAACGTATTCATCAAAAATAGGTCAAATCTGACTTTATTTTTGTAAAAAATCATACAAATATTTGCTTCCGCCCCTGAAGGTTATGATTTATCATCATATTTTAGCTAAAAGAAAACATTGCAATAAGAAAATTGCTATTTTAAGTGTGGTAGTTATTCTGGAATCCAGCCCATGTAGCTTACAATATACAACGTATTCATCAAAAATAGATCAAATCTGACTTTATTTTTGTAAAAAATCATATAAAGTTTTGCTTCCGCGCCCTAATTTTTTAACTTTTTATTATATTTTATCCATAGTACAGGTCAAAAAGCATGTTTATGAATGTTTTAACAAAAATATCCATTTCAAAAATAGGTAAAATATAACTTTATTTTTGTAAAAAATCATATAAATATTTGCTTCCGCGCCCAAATTTTATGATTTTTTATCATATTTTAGCTAAAAGAAAACATTGCAATAAGAAAATTGCTATTTCAAGTGTGGTAGGTATTCTAGAATCCAGCCCATGTAGCTTACAATATACAACGTATTCATCAAAAATAGGTCAAATCTGACTTTATTTTTGTAAAAAATCATATAAATATTTGCTTCCGCGCCCGAATTTTATAATTTTTCATCATATTTTATTCATAGTATAGGTCCAAAAGCATGTTTATGAATGTTTTAACAAAAATATCCATTTTAAGAATCGGTAAAATCTGACTTTATTTTTGTAAAAAATCATATAAATATTGGCTTCCGTGCCC
The DNA here is from genome assembly GCA_035578165.1 of Stenolophus ochropezus. Lineage (NCBI taxonomy): Eukaryota > Metazoa > Arthropoda > Insecta > Coleoptera > Carabidae > Stenolophus > Stenolophus ochropezus. Next base: position 1,808,155 of record JAQOWZ010000048.1, read on the forward strand.
GAATTTTATGATTTTTCTTCATATTTTAGCTAAAAGAAAACATTACAACAAGAAAATTGCTATTTCAAGTGTGGTAGGTATTTTATAATCCAGCCCATGTTTCTTACAATATACAACGTATTCATTAAGAATAGGTTAAATCTGACTTTATTTTTGTAAAAAATGATATCAATATTTGCTTCCGCGCCCGAATTTTATAATTTTTCTTCATATTTTATCCATAGTATAGATCCAAAAGCAAGTTTATGAATGTTCTAACAAAAATATCCATTTCAAGAATAGGTAAAATCTGACTTAATTTTTGTAAAAAATCATATAAAAATTTGCTTCCGCGCCCGAATATAATGATTTTTCATCATATTTTAGATAAAAGAAAACATTGCAACAAGAAAATTGCTATTTCAAGTGTGATAGGTATTCTAGAATCCAGCCCATGTAGCTTACAATGTTCAACGTATTTATTAAAATGACACCCGAAAATTAAATGTTTATTATCTGATTGGTACCAAGTTATGGTCACTTTTGCATGTCCAATGCTAAAATTATCCATAGTATAGGTCCAAAAGCATGTTTATGAATGTTTTAACAAAAATATCCATTTCAAGAATAGGTAAAATCTGACTTTATTTTTGTAAAAAATCATATAAATATTTGCTTCCGCGCCCGAATTTTATGATTTTTCATCATATTTTAGCTAAAAGAAAACATTACAACAAGAAAATTGCTATTTCAAGTGTGGTAGGTATTCTATAATCCAGCCCACGTAACTTACAATATACAACGTATTCATAAAGAATAGGTTAAATCTGACTTTATTTTTGTAAAAAATGATATAAATATATGCTTTCGCGCCCGAATTTTATAATTTTTTATCATATTTTAGCTAAAAGAAAACATTGCAACAAGAAAATTGCTATTTTAAGTGTGGTAGATATTCTAGAATCCAGCCAATGAAGCTTACAATATACAACGTATTCATCAAAAATAGGTCAAATCTGACTTTATTTTTGTAAAAAATCATATAAATATTTGCTTCCGCGCCCGAATTTTATAACTTTTCATCATATTTTATCCATAGTATAGGTCCAAAAGCATGTTTATGAATGTTTTAACAAAAATATCCATTTTAACAATTGGTAAAATCTGACTTTATTTTTGTAAAAAATTATATAAATATTTGCTTCCGCGCCCGAATTTTATGATTTTTCATCATATTTTAGCTAAAAGAAAACATTGCAACAAGAAAATTGCTATTTCAAGTGTGGTAGGTATTCTAGAATCCAGCCCATGAAGCTTACAATATTGAACGTATTTATTAAAATGACACCCGAAAATTAAATGTTTATTATTTGATTGGTACCAAGTTATGGTCACTTTTGCATGTCCAATGCTAAAATTATCCGTAGTATAGGTCCAAAAGCATATTTATGAATGTTTTAACAAAAATATCCATTTCAAGAATTGGTAAAATCTGACTTTATTTTTGTAAAAAATCATGTAAATATTTTCTTCCGCGCCCGAATTTTATGAATTTTCATCATATTTTAGCTAAAAGAAAACATTACAACAAGAAAATTGCTATTTTAAGTGTGGTAGGTATTCTATAATCCAGCCCATTTAGCTTACAATATACAACGTATTCATCAAAAATAGGTCAAATCTGACTTTATTTTTGTAAAAAATCATATAAATATTTGCTTTCGCGCCCGAAATTTATAATTTTCCATCATATTTTATCCATAGTATAGGTCCAAAAGCATGTGTATGAACGTTTTAACAAAAATATCCATTTTAAGAATTGGTAAAAACTTACTTTATTTTTGTAAAAAATCATATAAATATTTGCTTCCGTGCCCGAATTTTATGATTTTTCATCATATTTTAGCTAAAAGAAAACATTGCAACAAGAAAATTGCTATTTCAAGTGTGGTAGGTATTCTAGAATCCAGCCCATGTAGCTTACAATGTCCAACGTATTTATTAAAATACCACCCGAAAATTAAATGTTTGTTATCTGATTGGTACCAAGTTATGGTCGCTTTTGCATGTCCAATGCTAAAATTATCCATAGTATAGGTCCAAAAGCATGTTTATGAATGTTTTAACAAAAATATCCATTTCAAGAATAGGTAAAATCTGACTTTATTTTTGTAAAAAAATCATATAAATATTTGCTTCCGCGCCTGAATTTTATGAAATTTCATCATATTTTAGCTAAAAGAAAACATTACAACAAGAAAATTGCTATTTCAAGTGTGGTAGGTATTCTATAATCCAGCCCATGTAGCTTACAATATACAACGTATTCATCAAGAATAGGTTAAATCTGACTTTTTTTTTGTAAAAAATGTTATAAATATTTGCTTCCGCGCCCGAATTTTATAATATTTCATCATATTTTATCCATAGTATAGATACAAAAGCATGTTTATGAATGTTGTAACAAAAATATCCATTACAAGAATAGGTAAAATCTGACTTTATTTTTGTAAAAAATCATATAAATATTTGCTTCCGCGCCCGAATTTTATGATTTTTCATTATATTTTAGCTAAAAGAATACATTGCAACAAGAAAATTGCTATTTCAAGTGTGGTAGGTATTCTAGAATTCAGCATATGTAGCTTACAATATACAACGTATTCATCAAAAATAGGTCAAATCTGACTTTATTTTTGTAAAAAATCATATAAATATTTGCTTGCGCGCCCGAATTTTATAATTTTTCATTATATTTTATCCATAGTATAGATCCAAAAGCATGTTTATGAATGTTCTAACAAAAATATCCATTTCAAGAATAGGTAAAATCTGACTTTATTTTTGTAAAAAATGATATAAATATTTGCTTCCGCGCCCGAATTTTATAATTTTTTATCATATTTTAGCTAAAAGAAATCATTGCAACAAGAAAATTGCTATTTCAAGTGTGGTAGATATTCTAGAATCCAGCTAATGAAGCTTACAATATACAACGTATTCATCAAAAATAGTTCAAATCTGACTTTATTTTTGTAAAAAATTACATAAATATTTGCTTCCGCGCCCGAATTTTATAATTTTTCATCATATTATATCCATAGTATAGGTCCAAAAGCATGTATATGAATGTTTTAACAAAAATATCCATTTTAAGAATAGGTTAAATCTGACTTTATCTTTGTAAAAAATCATATAAATATTTTCTTCCGCGCCCGAATTTTATGATTTTTCATCATATTTTAGCTAAAAGAAAACATTGCAACAAGAAAACTGCTATTTCAAGTGTGGTAGGTATTCTAGAATCCAGCCCATGTAGCTTACAATATACAACGTATTCATCAAAAATAGGTCAAATCTGACTTTATTTTTGTAAAAAATCATATAAATATTTGCTTCCGCGTCTGAATTTTATGAATTATCATCATACTTTAGCTTAAAGAAAACATTACAACAAGAAAATTGCTATTTCAAGTATGGTAGGTATTCTATAATCCAGCCCATGTAGCTTACATTATACAACGTATTCATCAAGAATAGGTAAAATCTGACTTTATTTTGTAAAAAATGATATAAATATTTGCTTCCGCACCCGAATTTTTTAATTTTTTATCATATTTTAGCTAAAAGAGAACATTGCAGCAAGAAAATTGCTATTTTAAGTGTGGTAGGTATTCTAGAATCCAGCCAATGAAGCTTACAATATACAACGTATTCATAAAAAATAGAATTTTTGTTAAAACATTTATAAACATGCTTTTGGACCTATACTATGGGTAAAATATGATGAAAAATTATAAAATTCGGGCGCGGAAGCAAATATTTATATGATTTTTTACAAAAAATAAGTCAGATTTTACCTACTTTTGATGAATACTTTGTATATTGTAAGCTTCATTGGCTGGATTCTAGAATACCTACCACACTTGAAGTAGCAATTTTCTTGTTGCAATGTTTTCTTTTAGCTAAAATATGAAAAAAAATTATAAAATTCGGGCGCGCAAGCAAATATTTATATCATTTTTTACAAAAATAAAGTCAGATTTTACCTATTCTTGATGAATACGTTGTATATGTAAAAATATTAGTTAATAATATTGTATAATTGAAAATATATATAAAAATAAATATAAATTTAACGAACACAATTTTTGCCGTTTATTCTAGTCGAAATCTGACAACTCAATAATACATAGCAACTAAAAACATATCGTAAAACATTTTATTGAACAACACCTACTACTTTCTTTATGAAGCAAGCAAAGGGCACTACACAAGCCCTCCCCAAGAAAGGAAGTAGTAGGTTGTAAAAAATCAAAAAAATTAACAATATAACGGAATGACAGTTGTGTCATTGAGGTTGCTGAACTGTGTTAATCAAAATGATTGATATAAGCTGGTTTAAGTCTATCTATTGACACTGTTTCTATCTTGTCATCTATAAGAATTTTAAAAAATTTATCATATCTTTTGACAACTTTGAAAGGTCCATTATATGCTGGTTTAAGAATGGGACCAATAGTGTCATTTCTAATTAAAATATGGGAAGTTTTGAATAAATCTGGATGGATGTTGTGTGATGTTTTTGTTGATAGTCTTGTAGTGATTGGAGTAAATTTATTGATTGTGTTTTTTAATAGTGTTAAATATTGATTTGCTTCTGCTTTATTTAATATGTTATGTTTAGTTGTGGGAATTAATTCTCCAGGAAATTTAAGGTTCGTGCCGTACACGAGTTCTGCAGAACTACAATTTATATCATTTTTTACGGAGGATCGTATTCCAAGAAGGACCAACGGAAGGAAACTGATCCATTGTGAAGGATTTTGAAAGGTTTTTAAGGAAGTTTTTAATTGTCTGTGAAAACGTTCAATAATGCCATTTGATTGAGGGTGATAAGCTGTTGTTTGTATATGATGTGTTCCTAAAAGTTTTAGTAGTTTTTGAAAAAGAGAGGAATTAAATTGTTGGCCTCTATCAGATGTAATTGTTGCTGGTACACCAAACCGTGATATCCAACCATCAAGTAGAGCTGTTGCAACTGATTGTGCAGAACAATCTTTTAAAGGTATTGCTTCAGGCCATCTGGTGAAACGGTCGATGCAAGTAAGAAGGTAAGAAAAACCTTGTGAATTTGGTAACTTGACTAAGTCGATATGAATTGAACTGAAACGTGAAGTTGGAGTTGTGAATTGAAAAATAGGTGATTTGGTGTGTTTAACTATTTTAGCTTTTTGGCATTGTAAACACTGTTTTGTTTTGTCAGTTAAATATCTTTTCATATTTTTCCAAATGAATTTTGAAGTAATTAATTTAATTGTTGATTTAATTCCCGGATGTGAGAATGAATGAAAATGTTTGAATATAAGATTTTGGAATTGTTTTGGTATGTATGGTCTGTAAGTGTTTGTTGAAATATCACACCATAATTTAACATCTGTTTTAGGTAGAGATATTTGTTTAAATATTAAATTTGTATTTTTGTTTTCGAGTAACTCTTGTAATTCCTGATCATATTGTTGCATTTTTGCAATCTGATTATAGTCTATTTGACTATTTGAATATAGGATGTTTATGGAAATGCGAGAAAGGGCATCCGCAACTGGATTATTTTTGCCAGAGATGTGACGTATGTCATTTGTGAACTGAAAAATGTAATCTAATTGCCGCATTTCGCGAGGTGAATAAGTATTATTGCTGGCTATTTTTGTAATGAAAGTTAGAGGTTTATGATCAGTTAAAACAAAAAATTCTTTACCTTCAAGGAAATATCTGAATTTTTTTATCGCTGAAAATATAGCCAAAAGTTCCCTACTAAATGTGCTGTAACGTTTTTCAGTCGAGTTAAAAGTTCGCGAAAAGAAAGAGAGTGGTTCCCATTGATTATTGACGAATTGTTGAAGAACAGCACCGATTCCGATGTCTGATGCGTCAACCATAATATTAATTTTTGCACCGTGTATTGGAAAAGAAAGATTTGTTTCATGTGTTAGTTTAGTTTTAATCATATTAAAGGCTTTAGTAGCTTCCTTAGTCCAAATTATTTCTTTAGAACTATTTTTTTTGTTATCTAATAGTTTGTTGATTGGATGTAAAATAGTAGCGCAGTTTTTGATGAAGCGATGATAAAAATTTACTAAACCAAGAAATTCTCGTAGTTGTTTTTGTGTCTTTGGCATTGGAAATTTATAAATACTATCTACTTTTTCATGTACAGGTTTGATTCCGGAAGGAGAAATGTTATGTCCTAGAAATAATATTTGATTTTGACCGAATTGACATTTATCTTTGTTGATGAAAATACCAAATTTTTGTAATCTGTCAAAAATAATTTTTAGGTGTTCATAGTGACGTTCCGGAGAATTGCTAGCAATGAGTATGTCGTCTATATAAGCGAAACAAAAGTCTAAACCTCTCGTGACGATGTCAATGAAACGTTGAAAAGTTTGAGCGCTGTTTCTTAAACCGAACGGCATAACTATGTATTCAAAAAGACCGAATGGAGTTGTAATTGCTGTTTTGGCTATTGATTCTTCATCCATTGGTATTTGATTATACGCCTTTACTAAATCTATTTTAGAGTAAATTTTTGAATTTTGTAAGTTTGCCGTAAAATCTTGTAAATGAGGAAGTGGGTATCTGTCCGGAATCGTTTGTGAATTGAGAGCTCTATAATCTCCGCAGGGTCGTAGTTCTCCCGATTTTTTTCGAACTAAGTGTAAGGGTGAAGCCCAGCAACTAGAAGAAGGTCTTATTATACCCATCTCTAGCATATTATTAAATTCTTTTTTGACTTCCATCAATTTTTCAGGAGCTAGACGGCGTGGTTTTGCAAAAGTTGGGGAACTGGTAGTAGTTATACAGTGTTTTACTTTATGTTTGATTTGACATTTTGAATATAATTTATTTGTTAATAGAGAAGGATAATGTGAGAGTAATTCTGAGTAAGATTGTGGTGAAATAGGAGTTTGGGTTTTTTTTATGAAGTGTATTTTGTTTGTGTATTGATCCGATTCTAAAACTTGTTTCTTTGACATATTGACAGTTAATTTGAAATGTGTCAAAAAATCTGCTCCGATTATTGAGCATTGAACATTTGCAATGACAAATTTCCATGTAAAAGGTTTTGAAAGACCGAAATCTAATGTCAAAGTTTTGAAACCGTATGTGTCAATAGATGACTTATTGGCAGCTTGTAAAGAAATAGGTAACAATTTCAGTTTAGATTCGTTAAATGCAACCTTAATGACACTAACCTGAGCACCGCTGTCCACCAGGAAACGTTGCCCAGACGTTCTGTCCGTCAAATAAAATAGTGTTGCAGATACATTAAGATGATGACAACTGGAAATACAAGGTATTAATTTTGTATTAGTTGAAATTTTTATAGCAGTTTCGTTGAGAAGAACCTTTTTCTTTTTGAAAGAATCTTCCATGTTGCAGGGTGGTGTGCATTTCTTGGCGTTGCTTCCGAATTTCTTGTGGTACCAACAGAGAGAAGGTGATTCCGTGGTCAGAAGTTCTAGTTGTGACTGCAACTTCTTGACATCTTCTGATAGTTTTTTTATAGAAATTGTTTCCTGCGAGATCGATGCTATTGAAGGTTGGGAAATGCTCGCGATTTTGTCTGCGACTTCTGCCTTCTCTTCAAGGGAACAGTGCAACAAAGAAGAAATAATGGATTGAGTTGATAATGGTAATTTTTGCATGAACAGTTCTTCGAGGATAGTTTCGTCAAGTAGCTTCCCTGAGACCAACTGACGCATGTATCGTAGGACTTGTGAAGGCTTTTTGTCGTCAATAATAGAAGATGTTAATAGTTGTTGTAGCTTTTCTTTTTCAGAAATACTTAATCGTTGAATCAGTGCCTTTTTAATTACAGAGTACGGTTGTTCCACTGGAGGTGCAATGATTAAGTCTCTTACCTCAGCGGCAAACTGTGGGCCTAAGGCACTAATTAGTCTTACGAATTTGCTTCTCTCTGAAGTGATCCTCTGGGAAGCGAAAATAGCTTCAACTTGAGAAAACCAAAGCTCTGGATCGGCCGGCCAAAATTCAGGAATCTTAAAAGAAGTGGAGAGGGTCGAAAGTTGAACAGATTCGGCTTCCGAAGGATGAAGTGGTAGAGAGTCATGGTGTACATCTTCCATGACGAAAACGAAGGTGCGAAGATTCAGTTCGGGGTCACCAATGTAAAAATATTAGTTAATAATATTGTATAATTGAAAATATATATAAAAATAAATATAAATTTAACGAACACAATTTTTGCCGTTTATTCTAGTCGAAATCTGACAACTCAATAATACATAGCAACTAAAAACATATCGTAAAACATTTTATTGAACAACACCTACTACTTTCTTTATGAAGCAAGCAAAGGGCACTACATATATAGTAAGCTACATGGGCTGGATTATAGAATACCTACCACACTTGAAATAGCAGTTTTCTTGTTGTAATGTTGTCGTTTAGCTAAAATATGATGAAATTTCATAAAATTCGGACGCGGAAGCAAATATTTATATGATTTTTAACAAAAATAAAGTCAGATTTTACCTATTCTTGAAATGGATATTTTTGTTAAAACATTCATAAACATGCTTTTGGACCTATACTATTGATAATTTTAGCATTGGACATGCAAAAGTGACCATATTTTGGTACCAATCAGATAATAAACATTTAATTTTTGGGTGTCATATTGATGAATACGTTGAAAATTGTAAGCTACATGGGCTGGATTCTAGAATACCTATGAGACTTGAAATAGCAATTTTCTTGTAGCAATGTTTTCTTTTAGCTAAAATATGATGAAAAATCATAAAATTCGGGCGCGGAAGCAAATATTTATATGATTTTTTATAAAAATAAAGTCAGATTTTACCTACTCTTAAAATGGATATTTTTGTTAAAACATTGATAAACATTCTTTTGGACCTATACTATGGACAAAATATAATGAAAAATTATAAAATTCGGGCGCGGAAGCAAATATTTATATGATTTTTACAAAAATAATGTCAGATTTGACCCATTTTTGATGAATACGTTGTATAGTGTGAGCTACATGGGCTGGATTCCAGAATACCTACCACACTTGAAATAGCAATTTTCTTGTTGCAATGTTTCTTTTAGCTAAAATATGATGAAAAATCATAAAATTCGGGCGGGGAAGCAAATATTTAAATGATTTGTTACAAAAATAAAGTCAGATTTTACCTATTTTTGAAATGGATATTTTTGTTAAAACATTCATAAACATGCTTCTGGACCTATGCTGTAGATAATATATGTTGAAAAATTATAAAATTCGGGCGCGGAAGCAAATAATTATATAATTTTTTACAAAAATAAAGTCAGATTTTACCTATTTTTGATGAATACGTTGTATATTGTAAGCTACAGTGGCTGGATTATAAAATACCTACTACACTTGAAATAGCAATTTTCTTATTGCAACGTTTTCTTTTAGCTAAAATATGATGAAAAATCATAAAATTCGGGTGCGGAAGCAAATTTTTATATGATTTTTTACAAAAATATAGTCAGATTTTACCTATTTTTGAAATGGATATTTTTGTTAAAACATTCATAAACATGCTTTGGGACCTATACTGTGGATAATATATGTTAAAAGTTTATAAAATTCGGGCGCGGAAGCAAATATTTATATAATTAATTACAAAAATAAAGTCAGATTTTACCTATTCTCGAAATGGATATTTTTGTTAAAACATTCATAAACATGCTTTTGGACCTATACTATGGATAAAATATGATGAAAAATTATAAAATTCGGGCGCGGAAGCAAATATTTATATGATTTTTTATAAAAATAAAGTAAGATTTTACCTAATTTTGATGAATACATTGTATATTGTAAGCTACATGGGCTGGATTCCTGAATACCTACCACACTTGAAATATCAATTTTCTTGTTGCAATGTTTTCTTTTAGCTAAAATATGATTAAAAATCATATAATTCGGGCGCGGAAGCAAATATTTATATGATTTTTTACAAAAATAAAGTCAGATTTTACCTATTATTGAAATGGATATTTTTGTTAAAACATTCATATACATGCTTTTGGACCTATACTATGGATAAAATATGATGAAAAATTATAAAATTCGGGCGCGGAAGCAAATATTTATATGATTTTTTACAAAAATAAAGTCAGATTTTACCTATTTTTGATGAATACGTTGTATATTGTAAACTACATGGGCTGGATTCTAAAATACCTACCACACTTGAAATAGCAATTTTCTTGTTGCAATGTTTTCTTTTAGCTAAAATATGATTAAAAATCATAAAATTCGGGCGCGGAAGCAAATATTTATATGATTTTTTACAAAAATAAAGTCAGATATACCTATTATTGAAATGGATATTTTTGTTAAAACATTCATAAACATGCTTTTGGACCTATACTATGGATAAAATATGATGAAAAATTATAAAATTCGGGCGCGGAAGCAAATATTTATATGATTTTTTACAAAAATAAAGTCAGATTTTACCTATTTTTGATGAATACGTTGTATATTGCAAACTACATGGGCTGGATTCTAAAATACCTACCACACTTGAAATAGCAATTTTCTTATTGCATTGTTTTCTTTTAGCTAAAATATGATGAAAAATCATAAAATTCGGGCGCGGAAGCAAATATTTATATGATTTTTAACAAAAATAAAGTCTGATTTTACCTATTCTTGAAATGGATTTTTTTGTTAAAACATTCATAAACATGCTTTTGGACCTATACTATTGATAATTTTAGCATTGGACATGCAAAAGTGACCATAACTTGGTACCAATCAGATAATAAACATTTAATTTTCGGGTGTTATTTTAATGAATACGTTGAATATTGTAAGCTACATGGGCTGGATTCCTGAATACCTACCACACTTAAAATAGCAATTTTCTTGTTGTAATGTTTTCTTTTAGCTAAAATATGATGAAAAATCATAAAATTCGGGTGCGGAAGCAAATATTTATATGATTTTTTACAAAAATATAGTCAGATTTTAACTATTTTTGAAATGGATATTTTTGTTAAAACATTCATAAACATTCTTTTGGACCTATACTATGGACAAAATATGATAAAAAATTATAAAATTCGGGCGCGGAAGCAAATATTTATATGATTTTTACAAAAATAATGTCAGATTTGACCCATTTTTGATGAATACGTTGTATATTGTGAGTTACATGGGCTGGATTCCAGAATACCTACCACACTTGAAATAGCAATTTTCTTGTTGCAATGTTTTCTTTTAGCTAAAATATGATGAAAAATCATAAAATTCGGGCGGGGAAGCAAATATTTATATGATTTGTTACAAAATTAAAGTCAGATTTTACCTATTTTTGAAATGGATATTTTTGTTAAAACATTCATAAACATGCTTTTGGACCTATACTGTGGATAATATATGTTGAGAAATTATAAAATTCGGGCGCGGAAGCAAATATTTATATAATTTTTTACAAAAATAAAGTCAAATTTTACCTAATTTTGATGAATACGTTGTATATTGTAAGCCACATGGGCTGGATTCTAAAATACCTACTACACTTGAAATAGCAATTTTCTTATTGCAATGTTTTCTTTTAGCTAAAATATGATGAAAAATTAGGAAATTCGGGTGCGGAAGCAAATATTTATATGATTTTTTACAAAAATTAAGTCAGATTTTACCTATTTTTGAAATGGATATTTTTGTTAAAACATTCATAAACATGCTTTGGGACCTATATTGTGGATAATATATGTTAAAAGTTTATAAAATTCGGGCGCGGAAGCAAATATTTATTTAATTTTTTACAAAAATAAAGTCAGATTTTACCTATTTTTGGTGAATACGTTGTATATTGTGAGCTTTATTGGTTGGATGCTAGAATACCTACCACACTTGAAATAGCAATTTTCTTGTGCAATGTTTTCTTTTACCTAAATTATGATGAAAAATTATAAAATTCGGGCGCGGAAGCAAGTATTTATATGATTTTTTACAAAAATAAAGTCAGATTTTACCTATTCTTGAAATGGATATTTTTGTTAAAACATTAATAAACATGCTTTTGGACCTATACTATGGATAAAATATGATGAAAAATTATAAAATTCGGGCGCGGAAGCAAATATTTATATGATTTTTTACAAAAATAAAGTCAGATTTTACCTATTTTTGATGAATACGTTGTATATTGTAAGCTACTTGGCTGGATTCTAGACTACCTACCACACTTAAAATAGCAATTTTCTTGTTGCAATGTTTTCTTTTAGCTAAAATATGATGAGAAATCATAAAATTCGGGCGCGGAAGCAAATACTTATATGATTTTTTACAAAAATAAAGTCGGATATTACATATTTTTAAAATGGATATTTTTGTTAAAACGTTCATAAACATGATTTTGGACCTATACTATGGATAAAATATGATGAAAAATTATAAAATTCGAGCGCGGAAGTAAATATTTATATAATTTTTTACAAGAATAAAGGCAGATTTTACCTATTTTTGATGAATACGTTGTATATTGTAAGCTTCATTGGCTGGATTCTAGAATACCTACCACACTTGAAATAGCAATTTTCTTGTTGCAATGTTTTCTTTTACCTAAAATATGATGAAAAATCATAAAATTCGGGCGCGGAAGCAAATATTTATATGATTTTTTACAAAAATAAAGTCAGATTTTTCCTATTCTTGAAATGGATATTTTTGTTAAAACATTCATAAACATGCTTTTGGACCTATATTGCGGATAAAATATGATGAAAAATTATAAAATTCGGTCGCGCAAACAAATATTTATATGATTTTTTACAAAAAAAAAGTCAGATTTTACCTATTTTTGATGAATACGTTGTATATTGTAAGCTACATGGGCTTGATTCTAGAATACCTAACACACTTGAAATAGCAATTTTCTTGTTGCAATGTTTTCTTTTAGCTAAAATATGATGAGAAATAATAAAATTCGGGCGCGGAAGCAAATATTTATATGATTTTTTACAAAAATAAGGTCAGATTTTACATATATTTGAAATGGATATTTTGTTAAAACGTTCATAAACATGCTTTTGGACCTATGCTGCGGATAAAATATGATGAAAAATTATAAAATTCAGGCGCCCAAACAAATATTTATATGATTTTTTACAAAAAAAAGTCAGATTTTAACTATTTTTGATGAATACGTTGTATATTGTAAGCTTCATTGGCTGGATTCTAGAATACCTACCACACTTGAAATAGCAATTTTCTTGTTGCAATGTTTTCTTTTACCTAAAATATGATGAAAAATCATAAAATTCGGGCTCGGAAGCAAATATTTATATGATTTTTTACAAAAATAAAGTTAGATTTTTCCTATTCTTGAAATGTATATTTTTGTTAAAACATTCATAAACATGCTTTTGGACCTATATTGCGGATAAAATATGATGAAAAATTATAAAATTCGGTCGCGCAAACAAATATTTATATGATTTTTTACAAAAAAAAGTCAGATTTTACCTATTTTTGATGAATACGTTGTATATTGTAAGCTACATGGGCTTGATTCTAGAATACCTAACACACTTGAAATAGCAATTTTCTTGTTGCAATGTTTTCTTTTAGCTAAAATATGATGAGAAATCATAAAATTCGGGCTCGGAAGCAAATATTTATATGATTTTTTACAAAAATAAAGTCAGATTTTACATATTTTTGAAATGGATGTTTTTGTTAAAACGTTCATAAACATGCTTTTGGACCTATACTGCGGATAAAATATGATGAAATATTATAAAATTCGGGCGCGCAAACAAATATATATATGATTTTTTACAAAAAAAAAGTCAGATTTTTACTATTTTTGATGAATATGTTGTATATTGTAAGCTTCATTGGCTGGATTCTAAAATACCTACCACACTTGAAATAGCAATTTTTTTGTTGCAATGTTTTCTTTTAGCTAAAATATGATGAAAAATCATAAAATTCGGGCGCGGAAGAAAATATTTATATGATTTTTTACAAAAATAATGTCAGATTTTTCCTATTTTTGAAATGGATATTTATGTTAAAACATTCATAAACATGCTTTTGGACCTATACTGCGGATAAAATATGATGAAAAATTTTAAAATTCGGGCGCGCAAACAAATATTTATATGATTTTTTACAAAAAAAAGTCAGATTTTACCTATTTTTGATGAATACGTTGTATATTGTAAGCTACATGGGCTGGATTCTAGAATACCTAACACACTTGAAATAGCAAGTTTCTTGTTGCAATGTTTTCTTTTAGCTAATATATGATGAGAAATCTGTTATGTTCAAAATGTACGATTTCTTTTAAACAACCATTTATATATTTATGACGGACATGTGGCTGTCCTCGTAGGCGGGTAGCATGTCGTCTGTTAGCGCTTCTTTCTTTAGCGGTGACTTTTTGCAAATAATTTTGAGAGAAGTATATTCTCGTTCATTTGCAATTGATATTTTGATTAGTAAATTTGTGCTCTGGTGTTGTGCGACAAAAGAGATAAATCACATTGGGAATTCGACTAGTGATATTTTATCAATTTAGAAGATTTATTTCATACCCGTTATTTGGGGAAAGTTTCACGACATTTTAAGGAGGCAGTTGTCTGTTTCTTCGGGAAAAGTGCCCGGAAAATCGAGCGCAAATTACTTTTCAACATACAAAAAAAATTCCGAAAATTCCATCAGGTAAATATCCTAACAATTTCTTTGGTTGTTGTGTAGCTGGACTTTTCATAGTTCAAAAAGATTTCACGTTCTTTTGACGTAATAAAATCATAGAATTCAGGTTGTTGATTTAATTGTTCTTTCAGGCTTTTAAGTTTGGGAATAATTTTATACCTTGGAATTGTTTTACATACTCATTGGAATAATTTCACGTGTTGGAGTATTGTTGACCGAGAGTAGCAGTCAATTCACGGCACGGCAAGTCAAGGTTCACGCCACGGCAAGTCAAGTGGTTCCCGCCCTGTACTTACTCGGCCCGTACCGGACAATCTTAGGATTTACCAGATAAGATTTCCTACTTATTTTTTTATTTGATATTGTTGCCTTGGTCAATTGTTGATTTATTTTATATCAACTAAAACCACATTTTTTTGTTCGTTTTAATATTTATCTGTTATTGAATACTCTGGTTAACCCAGATTTGATTGTTTAAATTCAAATTCTTATTGATTGTTGCATTTTTTTTGTAATGATATTTAACCACATTGGTTTATTACGTTATTGAATTATTTGCTGGTTTAATAGTAATCATTTTTTGGAACACTTAATTAATAACTAATCATTAATTGAAATCTTTTATTGCAACATTGAGTTCCTTTTCGTTAATCAATTGATTGTTTGAACATTTATTTATTCACTTTTGATCATTGGATACTTTATTGTAGTATTGAGTAATCCTGGCTATTATTTATAATACCTAGTAATCTTATTGATACTATATTTTGTTGTATTACCTTTTTAAACTGTTATACCGATTCAAAGTTAGTCTGATAGCTTTCAGTCTGTATAAACAGTGCCACTTTATAATTGAATATTTTGTCATTGTGATAATTATTTCTACGATATTTTCGACACTAGTGTGTATAAGTGTACAGGGAACGTCAGGCGAGGAAATTTAGGGCGTTTTGTTTTCAGCTTATTTTTGTTGGACTATACGTCGCGCATGCGCTTGATCGATCAACCGTCCCGCGTTCGTGTATTTTTGTTATTCGTATTAAGGGTGAATTTTGCATCCTTTATATCGTCCTTAATCACCGAACCGCGCACCCTCGCGTTTGTGGATTCAACTCAAATTGTAAAAAAAAAAAATTATTTTGAATTTTTTTTTATATTTATTAAACCATATTACATTTCCATGTAAAATTATTATATTACAGTTTGTATGTTACTGAATTTAATAATATAACTGTTCCATTTTAATTTAAATTTTGTTACGTGTGGTTATTTACATTCAGTTGCGATCCGTATTTTTCTGTCCTTCGTTTCCCTTAAGGTTCTAGTAGTTTCAGTGTTGTATGCTAGGTAAAATTCACAACACTGTGGCGCCCTTGGCACCTGATAGAGTTAGTATATCAGGTTAGTTTCGTTTAGATCGTTCTTCTGTCATTATAAGAACTCACGACCGACTCCACTGTTTAAAAGTTAGCGGCTGTATTCGAACATCGTGAATACAAGGACCCCGACAAGCGTCTTGGGCTTTCAGGCGTTTGTTGCGCAATAGGGTACGACTTATTGCATCCCTTTAGTCCGTGTTACGCCGAAAGAGGTAACAAATCATAAAATTCGGGCGCGGAAGCAAATATTTATATGATTTTTTACAAAAATAAAGTCAGATTTTTCCTATTCTTGAAATGGATATTTTTGTTAAAACATTCATAAACATGCTTTTGGACCTATACTGCGGATAAAATATTATGAAAAATTATAAAATTCGGGCGCGCAAACAAATATTTATATGATTTTTTACAAAAAAAAAGTCAGATATTTCCTATTTTTGATGAATACGTTGTATATTGTAAGCTACATGGGCTGGATTCTAGAATACCTACCACACTTGAAATAGCAATTTTCTTGTTGCAATGTTTTCTTTTAGCTAAAATATGATGAAAAATCATAAAATTCGGGCGCGGAAGCAAATATTTATATGATTTTTTACAAAAATAAAGTTAGATTTTTCCTATTCTTGAAATTGATATTTTTGTTAAAACATTCATAAACATGCTTTTGGACCTATATTGCGGATAAAATATGATGAAAAATTATAAAATTCGGGCGCGCAAACAAATATTTATATGATTTTTTACAAAAAAAAAGTCAGATTTTACCTATTTTTGATGAATACGTTGTATATTGTAAGCTACATGGGCTTGATTTTAGAATACCTAACAAACTTGAAATAGCAATTTTCTTGTTGCAATGTTTTCTTTTAGCTAAAATATGATGAGAAATCATAAAATTCGGGCTCGGAAGCAAATATTTATATGATTTTTTACAAAAATAAAGTCAGATTTTACATATTTTTGAAATGGATATTTTTGTTAAAACGTTCATAAACATGATTTTGGACCTATACTATGGATAAAATATGATGAAAAAATTATAAAAGTCGAGCGCGGAAGCAAATATTTATATAATTTTTTACAAAAATAAAGTCAGATTTTACCTATTTTTGATGAATACGTTGTATATTGTAAGCTTCATTGGCTGGATTCTAGAATACCTACCACACTTGAAATAGCAATTTTCTTGTTGCAATGTTTTCTTTTACCTAAAATATTATGAAAAATCATAAAATTCGGGCGCGGAAGCAAATATTTATATGATTTTTTACAAAAATAAAGTCAGATTTTTCCTATTCTTGAAATGGATATTTTTGTTAAAACATTCATAAACATGCTTTTGGACCTATACTGCGGATAAAATATGAAGAAAAATTATAAAATTCGGGCGCGCAAACAAATATTTATATGATTTTTTACAAAAAAAGTCAGATTTTTCCTATTTTTGATGAATACGTTGTATATTGTAAGCTACATGGGCTTGATTCTAGAATACCTAACAAACTTGAAATAGCAATTTTCTTGTTTCAATGTTTTCTTTTAGCTAAAATATGATGAGAAATCATGAAATTCGGGCGCGGAAGCAAATATTTATATGATTTTTTACAAAAATAAAGTCAGATTTTACATATTTTTGAAATGGATATTTCTGTTAAAACGTTCATAAACATGCTTTTGGACCTATACTGCGGATAAAATATGATGAAAAATTATAAAATTCGGGCGCGCAAACAAATATTTATATGATTTTTTACAAAAAAAAGTCAGATTTTAACTATTTGTGATGAATACGTTGTATATTGTAAGCTTCATTGGCTGGATTCTAGAATACCTACCACACTTGAAATAGCAATTTTCTTGTTGCAATGTTTTCTTTTACCTAAAATATGATGAAAAATCATAAATTCGGGCGCGGAAGCAAATATTTATATGAATTTTTACAAAAATAAAGTCAGATTTTTCCTATTCTTGAAATGGATATTTTTGTTAAAACATTCATAAACATGCTTTTGGACCTATATTGCGGATAAAATATGATGAAAAATTATAAA
This sequence comes from Stenolophus ochropezus, assembly GCA_035578165.1. Taxonomy (NCBI): domain Eukaryota; kingdom Metazoa; phylum Arthropoda; class Insecta; order Coleoptera; family Carabidae; genus Stenolophus; species Stenolophus ochropezus. The sequence continues at coordinate 1,826,313 of JAQOWZ010000048.1, forward strand.
ATTCGGGCGCGCAAACAAATATTTATATGATTTTTTTAAAAAAAAAACAGATTTTACCTATTTTTGATGAATACGTTGTATATTGTAAGCTACTTGGGCTGGATTCTAGAATACCTAACACACTTGAAATAGCAATTTTCTTGTTGCAATGTTTTCTTTTAGCTAAAATATGATGAGAAATCATAAAATTCGGGCGCGGAAGCAAATATTTATATGATTTTTTACAAAAATAAAGTCAGATTTTACATATTTTTGAAATGGATATTTTTGTTAAAACGTTCATAAACATGATTTTGGACCTATACTGCGGATGAAATATGACGAAAAATTATAAAATTCGGGCGCGCAAACAAATATTTATATAATTTTTTACAAAAAAAGTCAGATTTTAACTGTTTTTGATGAATACGTTGTATATTGTAAGCTTCATTGGCTGGATTCTAGAATACCTACCACACTTGAAATAGCAATTTTTTTGTTGCAATGTTTTTCTTTACGTAAATTATGATAAAAAATCATAAAATTCGGGCGCGGAAGCAAATATTTATATGATTTTTTACAAAAATAAAGTTAGATTTTTCCTATTCTTGAAATGGATATTTTTGTTAAAACATTCATAAACATGCTTTTGGACCTATACTGCGGATAAAATATGATGAAAAATAATAAAATTCGGGCGCGCAAACAAATATTAATATGATTTAAAAAAAAAAACAGATTTTACCTATTTTTGACGAATACGTTGTATATTGTAAGCTACATGGGCTGGATTCTAGAATACCTAACACACTTGAAATAGCAATTCTCTTGTTGTAATGTTTTCTTTTAGCTAAAATATGATGAAAAATCATAAAATTCGGGCTCGGAAGCTAATATTTATATGATTTTTTACAAATAAAAAGTCTGATTTTACATATATTTAAAATGGATATTTTTGTAACAACGTTCATAAACGTGATTTTGGACCTATACTATGGACAAAATATGATGAAAAATTATAAAATTCGAGCGCTGAAGCAAATATTTATATAATTTTTTACAACAATAAAGTCAGATTTTACCTATTTTTGATGAATACGTTGTATATTGTAAGCTTCATTGGCTGGATTCTAGAATACCTACCACACTTGAAATAGCAATTTTCTTGTTGCAATGTTTTCTTTTAACTAAAATATGATGAAAAATCATAAAATTCGGGCGCGGAAGCAAATATTTATATGATTTTTTACAAAAATAAAGTCAGAATTTTCCTATTCTTGAAATGGATAATTTTGTTAAAACATTCATAAACATGCTTTTGGACCTATATTGCGGATAAAATATGATAAAAAATTATAAAATTCGGGCGCGCAAACAAATATTTATATGATTTTTTACAAAAAAAAGTCAGATTTTACCTATTTTTGATGAATACGTTGTATATTGTAAGCTACATGGGCTGGATTCTAGAATACCTAACACACTTGAAATAGCAATTTTCTTGTTGCAATGTTTTCTTTTAGCTAAAATATGATGAGAAATCATAAAATTCGGGCGCGGAAGCAAATATTTATATGATTTTTTACAAAAATAAAGTCAGATTCTACATATTTTTGAAATGGATATTTTTGTTAAAACGTTCATAAACATGATTTTGGACCTATACTGCGGATGAAATATGATGAAAAATTATAAAATTCGGGCGCGCAAACAAATATTTATATAATTTTTTACAAAAAAACTCAGATTTTAACTATTTTTGATGAATACGTTGTATATTGTAAGCTTCATTGGCTGGTTTCTAGAATACCTACCACACTTAAAATAGCAATTTTTTTGTTGCAATGTTTTCTTTTACGTAAATTATGATGAAAAATCATAAAATTCGGGCGCGGAAGCAAATATTTATATGATTTTTTACAAAAATTAAGTCAGATTTTTCCTATTCTTGAAATGGATATTTTTGTTAAAAACATTCATAAACATGCTTTTGGACCTATACTGCGGATAAAATATGATAAAAAATAATAAAATTCAGGCGCGCAAATAAATATTTATATGATTTTTTTAAAAAAAAAAACAGATTTTACCTATTTTTGATGAATACGTTGTATATTGTAAGCTACATGGGCTGGATTCTAGAATACCTACCACACTTGAAATAGCAATTTTCTTGTTGCAATGTTTTCTTTCAGCTAAAATATGTTGAAAAATCATAAAATTCGGGCGCGGAAGCAAATATTTATATGATTTTTTACAAAAATAAAGTCAGATTTTACCTACTCTTAAAATGGATATTTTTGTTAAAACATTGATAAACATTCTTTTGGACCTATACTATGGACAAAATATGATAAAAAATTATAAAATTCGGGCGCGGAAGCAAATATTTATATGATTTTTACAAAAATAATGTCAGATTTGACCCATTTTTGATGAATACGTTGTATAGTGTGAGCTACATGGGCTGGATTCCAGAATACCTACCACACTTGAAATAGCAATTTTCTTGTTGCAATGTTTCTTTTAGCTAAAATATGATGAAAAATCATAAAATTCGGGCGGGGAAGCAAATATTTATATGATTTGTTACAAAAATAAAGTCAGATTTTACCTATTTTTGAAATGGATATTTTTGTTAAAACATTCATAAACATGCTTCTGGACCTATGCTGTAGATAAAATATGTTGAAAAATTATAAAATTCGGGCGCGGAAGCAAATAATTATATAATTTTTTACAAAAATAAAGTCAGATTTTACCTATTTTTGATGAATACGTTGTATATTGTAAGCTACAGTGGCTGGATTATAAAATACCAACTACACTTGAAATAGCAATTTTCTTATTGCAACGTTTTCTTTTAGCTAAAATATGATGAAAAATCATAAAATTCGGGTGCACTCTGAGATAGCGCGT
>JAQOWZ010000479.1:0-37446 GCA_035578165.1 Stenolophus ochropezus
ACGCGCTATCTCAGAGTGATATTTTTGTTAAAACATTCATAAACATGCTTTTGGACCTATACTGTGGATAAAATATGATGAAAAATCATAAAGTTCGGGCGCGGAAGCAAATATTTATATGATTTTTTACAAAAATAAAGTCAGATTTTACCTATTCTTGAAATGGATATTTTTGTTAAAACATTCATAAACATGCTTTTGGACCTATACTATGTATAAAATTTGATAAAAAATTATAAAATTCTGGCGCGGAGGCAAATATTTACATAATTTTTTACAAAAATTAAGTCAAAGTTTACCTATTTTTGATGAATACGTAGTATATTGTCAGCTTCATTGGCTGGATTCTAGAATACCTACCACACTTGAAATAGCAATTTTCTTGTTGCAATGCTTTCTTTTACCTAAATTATGAGGAAAAATCATAAAATTCGGGCGCGGAAGCAAATATTTATATGATTTTTTACAAAAATAAAGTCAGATTTTACCTATACTTGAAATGGATATTTTTGTTAAAACATTCATAAACATGCTTTTGGACCTATACTGTGGATAAAATATGATGAAATATTATTAAATTCAGGCGCGAAAGGACATATTTATATGATATTTTACAAAAAAAAGTCTGATTTTACCTATTTTTGATGAATACGTTGTATATTGTAAGCTTCATTTGCTGGATTCTAGAATACGTACCTCACTTGACAAAGCTATTTTCTTGTTGCAATGTGTTCTTTTACCTAAATTATGATGAAAAATCATAAAATTCGGGCGCGGAAGAAAATATTTATATGATTTTTTACAAAAATAAAGTCGGATTTTACCTATTCTTGAAATGGATATTTTTGTTATAACATTCATAAACATGCTGTTGGACCTATACTGTGGATAAAATATGATGAAAAATTATAAAATTCGGTCGCGCAAGCAAATATTTATATGATTTTTTACAAAAAAAAAATCTGATTTTACCTTTTTTTGATAAATACGTTGTATATTGTAAGCTACATGGGCTGGATTCTAGAATACCTAACACACTTGAAATAGAAATTTTCTTGTTGCAATGTTTTCTTTTAGCTAAAATATGATAAAAAATCATAAAATTCAGGCGCGGAAGCAAATATTTATATGATTTTTTACAAAAAAAAGACAGATTTTACCTATACTTGAAATGGATATTTTTGTTAAAACATTCATAAACATGCTTTTGGACCTATCCTGTGGAAAAAATTATAAATGAAAAATTATAAAATTCGGACGCGGAAGCAAATATTTATATGATTTTTTACAAAAAAAAGTCAGATTTTACCTATTTTTGATGAATAAGTTGTATATTGTAAGCTACATGGGCTGGATTCTAGAATACCTAACACACTTGAAATAGCAATTTTCTTGTTGCAATGTGTTCTTTTAGCTAATTTTACACAGTATAGGTCCAAAAGCATGTTTATGAATGTTTTAACAAAAATATCCATTTCAAGAATAGGTAAAATCTGACTTTATTTTTGTAAAAACTCATATACATATTTGCTTTCGCGCCTGAATTTTATAATTTTTCATCTCATTTTATCCACAGTATAGGTCCAAAAGCATGTTTATGAATGTTTTAACAAAAATATCCATTTCAAGAATATGTAAAATCTATTTTATTTTTTAAAAAATCATATAAATATTTGCTTCCGCGCCCGAATTTTATGATTTTTCATTATAATTTAGGTAAAAGTAAACATTGCAACAAGAAAATTGCTATTTCATGTGTGGTAGGTATTCTAGAATCCAGCTAATGAAGCTTACAAAGTATTCATCAAAAATAAATAAAATCTGACTTTTTTTTTTGTAAAAAATCATAATTATTTACTTCCGCGCCCAAATTTTATAATTTTTCATCATATTTTATCCTTAGTATAGGTCCAAATGCATGTTTATGAATGTTTTAACAAAAATATCCATTTCAAGAATAGGTAAAAACTGACTTTATTTTTGTAAAAAATCATATAAATATTTGCTTCCGCGCACGAATTTCATGATTTTTCATCATAATTTAGGTAAAAGAAAACATTGCAACAAGAAAATTGTTATTTAAAGTGTGGTAGGTATTCTAGAATCCAGCCAATGACCTTACAATATACAACGTATTCATCAAAAATAGGTTAAATCTGACTTTATTTTTGTAAAAAATCATATAAATATTTGCTTCCGTGCCCGAATTTTATGATTTTTCATCATAATTTAGGCAAAAGAAAACTTTGCAACAAGAAAATTGCTTTTTCAAGTGTGGTAGGTATTCTAGAATCCAGTAAATGAAGCTTACAATATACAAAGTATTTTTCAAAAATAGGTAAAATCTGACTTTATGTTTGGAAAAAAATTATATAAATATTTGCTTCCGCGCCCAAATTTTATAATTTTTCATCATATTTTATCCATAGTATAGGTCCAAATGCATGTTTATGAATGTTTTAACAAAAATATCCATTTCAAAAATAGGTGAAATCTGACTTTATTTTAGTAATAAATGATATAAATATTTGCTTCCGCGCCCGAATTTTATGATTTTTCTTCATATTTTAGCTAAAAGAAAACATTGCAACAATAAAATTGCTTTTTAAAGAGTAGTAGGTATTCTAGAATCCAGCCAATGAGCTTACAATATACAACGTATTCATCAAAAATAGGTAAAATCTGACTTTATTTTAGTAAAAAATTATATAAATATTTGCTTCCGCGCCCGAATTTTATAATTTTTTATCATATTTTATCCATAGTATAGGTCCAAAAGCATGTTTATGAATGTTTTAACAAAAATATCCCTCTCAAAAATAGGTAAAATCTGACTTTATATTTGTAAAAAATCATATAAATATTTGCTTCCGAGCCCAAATTTTATGATTATTTATCATATTTTAGTTAAATGAGAACACTGCAACAAGAAAATTGCTATTTCAAGTGTGTTAGGTATTCTAGAATCCAGCCCATGTAGCGTACAATATACAACGTATTCATCAAAATTAGGTAAAATTTGACTTTTTTTTTGTAAAAAATCATATAAATATTTGCTTCCGCGCTCGAATTTTATAATATTTCATCATATTTTATCCACAGTATAGGTCCAAAAGCATGTTTATGAATTTTTTAACAAAAATATCCATTTCAAGAAAAGGTAAAATCTGACTTTATTTTTGTAAAAAATTATATAAATATATGCTTCCGCGCCCGAATTTTATTATTTTTCATAATAATTTAGGTAAAAGAAAACATTGCAACAAGAAAATTGCTATTTCTAGTGTGGTAGGTATTCTAGAATCCAGCCCATGTAGCTTACAATATACAACGTATTCATCAAAAATAGGTAAAATCAGACTTTATTTTTGTAAAAAATTATATAAATATTTGCTTCCGCGCCCGAATTTTATAATTTTTTATCATATTTTATCCACAGTATAGGTCCAAAAGCATGTTTATGAATGTTTTAACAAAAATATCCATTTCAAGAATAGGTAAAATCTGACTTTATTTTTGTAAAAAATCATAAAAATATTTGCTTTCGCGCCCGAATTTTATGATTTTTTATCATAATTTAGGTAAAAGAAAACATTGCAACAAGAAAATTGCTATTTCAAGTGTGGTAGGTATTCTAGAATCCAGCCAATGAAGCTTACAATATACAACGTATTCATCAAATATAGGTAAAATCTGACTTTATTATTGTAAAAAATCATATAAATATTTGCTTCCGCGCCCGAATTTTATGATTTTTCTTCATATTTTATCCACAGTATAGGTCCAAAAGCATGTTTATGAATGTTTTAACAAAAATATCCATTTCAAGAATAGGTAATATCTGACTTTATTTTTGTAAAATATCATATAAATATTTGCTTCCGCGCCCGAATTTTATAATTATTCATCATATTTTAGCTAAAAGAAAACATTGCAACAAGAAAATTTCTATTTCAAGTGTGTTTGGTATTTTAGAATCCAGCCCATGTAGCTTACAATATACAACGTATTCATCAAAAATAGGTAAAATGTGACTTTTTTTTTTGGAAAAAATCATATAAATATTTGCTTCCGCGCCTGAATTTTATAAGTTTTCATCATATTTTATTCACAGTATTAGTCCAAAAGCATTTTTATGAATGTTTTAACAAAAATATCCATTTCAAGAATAGATAAAATCTGACTTTATTTTTGTAAAAAGTAATATAAATATTTGCTTCCGTGCCCGAATATTATGATTTTCTTCATAATTTAGGTAAAAGAAAACATTGCAACAAGAAAATTGCTATTTCAAGTATGGTAGGTATTCTATAATTTAGCCAATGAAGCTTACAATATACAATGTATTCATCAGAAATAGGTAAAATTTGACTTTAATTTTGTAAAAAATTATATAAATATTTGCTTTCGCGCCCGAATTTTATAATTTTTCATTATATTTTATCCATAGTATAGGTCCAAAAGCATATTTATGAATGTTTTAACAAAAATATCTATTTAAAAAATAGGTAAAATCTGACTTAATTTTTGTAAAAAATCATATAAATATTTGCTTCCGCGTCATAATTTTATGATTTTTCATCATAATTTAAGTAAAAGAAAACATTGCAACAAGAAAATTGCTATTTCAAGTGTGGTAGGTATTCTAGAATCCGGCCCATGTAGCTTACAATATACATCGTATTCATCAAAAATAGGTAACGCGCTATCTCAGAGTTTGTAAAACATCATATAAATATTTGCTTACGTGCTCGAATTTTATATTTTTTTATCATATTTTATCCACAGTATAGGTCCACAAGCATGTTAAGAATGTTTTAACAAAAATATCCATTTCAAGAATAGGTAAATTCTGACTTTATTTTTGTAAAAAATCATATAAATATTTGCTTCCGCGCCCGAATTTTATGATTTTTAATCATATTTTAGCTAAAAGAAAACATTGCAACTAGAAAATTGCTATTTCAAGTGTGTTAGGTATTCTAGAATCCAGCCCATGTATCTTACAATATACAACGTATTCATAAAAAATTGGTAAAATCTGACTTTTTTTTGTAAAAAATCATATAAATATTTGCTTCCACGCCCGAATTTTGTAACTTTTCATCATATTTTATCCACAGTATAAGTCCACAAGCATGTTTATGAATGTTTTAACAAAAATGTCCATTTCAAGAATAGGTAAAATCTGACTTTATTTTTGTAAAAAATCATATAAATTTTTGCTTCTGTGCCCTTATTTTATGATTTTCCATCATAATTTAGGTAAAAGAAAACATTGCAACAAGAAAATTACTATTTCAACTGTGTTAGGTATTGTAGAATCCAGCTCATGTAGCTTACAATATACTACGTTTTCATCAAAAATAGGTAAAATCTGACTTTATTTTTGTAAAAAATCATATAAATATTTGCTTCCGCGCCCGAATTTTATGATTTTTCATCATATTTTAGCTAAAAGAAAACATTGCAACAAGAAAATTGCTATTTCAAGTGTGGTAGGTATTCTAGAATCCAGCCAATGAAGCTATATATATATATATACAACGTATTCATCAAAAATAGGTAAAATCTGACTTTTTTTTTTGTAAAAAATCATATAAATATTTGCTTCCGCGCCCAAATTTTATGATTTTTTATCATATTTCATCCATACTATAGGTCCAAAAGCATGTTTATGAATGTTTTAACAAAAATATTTATTTCAAAAATAGGTAAAATCTGACTTTATTTATGTAAAAAGTCATATAAATATTTGCTTCCGTGCCCGAATTTTATGATTTTTCATCATATTTTAGCCAAAACAAAACATTGCAACAAGAAAATTGCTATTTCAAGTGTGTTAGGTATTGTAGAATCCAGCTCATGTAGCTTACAATATACTACGTATTCATCAAAAATAGGTAAAATCTGACTTTTTTTTGTAAAAATCATATAAATATTTGCTTCCGCGCCCGAATTTTATGATTTTTCATCATAATTTAGGTAAAATAAAACATTGCAACAAGAAAATTGCTATTTCAAGTGTGGTAGGTAATCTAGAATCCAGTCAATGAAGCTTACAATATACAACGTATTCATCAAAAATAGGTAAAATCTGACTTAATTTTTGTAAAAAATTATATAAATATTTGCTTCCGCGGCCGAATTTTATAATTTTTCATCATATTTTATCCACAGTATAGGACCAAAAGCATGTTAATGAATGTTTTAACAAAAATATCCATTTCAAGAATAGGTAAAATCTGACTTTATTTTTGTGAAAAATCATATAAATATTTGCTTCCGTGACCGAATTTCATGATTTTTCATCATAATTTAGGTAAGAGAAAACATTGCAGCAAGAAAATTGCTATTTCAAGTGTGTTTGGTATTCTAGAATCCAGCCCATGTAGCTTGCAATATACAAAGTATTCATAAAAAATAGGTAAAATCTGACTTTTTTTTTGGAAATAATCATATAAATATTTGCTTCCGCGCCCGAATTTTTTAATTTTTTATCATATTTTATCCACAGTTTAGGTCCAAAAGCATGTTTATGAATGTTTTAACAAAAATATCCATTTCAAGAATAGATAAAATTTGACATTATTTTTGTAAAAAATCATAAAATATTTGCTTCCGTGGCCGAATTTTATGATTTTTTATCATATTTTAGCTAAAAGAAAACATTGCAACAAGAAAATTGCTATTTCAAGTGTGTTAGGTATTCTAGAATCCAGCCCAAGTAGCTTACAATATACAACGTATTCATCAAAAATTGGTAAAATCTGACTTTTTTTGTAAAAAATCATATAAATATTTGCTTTCGCGCCCATTTTATAATTTTCCATCATATTTTATCCACACTATAGGTCCAAAGCATGTTTATGAATGTTTAAACAAAAATATCCATTTTAAGAACAGGTAATATCTGACTTTATTTTTATAAAAAATCATATAAATATTTGCTTCTGCGCCCGAATTTTTTGATTTTTCATCATTATTTAGGTAAAAGAAAACATTGCAACAAGAAAATTGCTATTTCAAGTGTGGTAGGTATTCTAGAATCCAGCCAATGAAGCTTACAATATACAACGTATTCATCAGAAATAGGTAAAATCTGACTTTTTATTTGTAAAAAATTATATAAATATTTGCTTTCGCGCCCTAATTTTATAATTTTTCATCATATTTTATCCGTAGTATAGGTCCAAAAGCATGTTTATGAATGTTTTAACAAAAATATCCATTTCAAAAATAGGTAAAATCTGAATTTATTTTTGTAAAAAATCATATAAATATGTACTGCCGCGCCCGAATTTTATGATTTTTTATCATTTTTAGCTAAAAGAAAACATTGTAACAAGAAAATTGCTATTTCAAGTGTGTTAGGTATTTTAGAATCCAGCCCATGTAGCTTACAATATACAACGTATTCATCAAAACTTGGTAAAATCTGCCTTTTATTTGAAAAAAATCATATAAATATTTTCTTAAGCGCCCGAATTTTATAATTTTTTATCATAATTTAGGTAAAAGAAAACATTGCAACAAGAAAATTGCTATATCAAGTGTGGTAGGTATTCTAGAATCCAGCCAATGAAACTTACAATATACAACGTATTCATCAAAAATAGGTAAAATCTGTCTTTATTGTTGTAAAAAATCATATAAATATTTGCTTCCGCGACCGAATTTTATAAATTTTCATCATATTTTAGCTAAAAGAAAACATTGCAACAAGAAAATTGTTATTTCAAGTGTGTTAGGTATTCTAGAATCCAGCCCATGTAGCTTACAATATACAACGTATTCTTCAAAATTAGGTAAAATCTGACTTTTTTTTGTAAAAAATCATATAAATATTTGCTTCCGCGCCCGAATTTTATAATTTTTCATTATATTTTATCCACAGTATAGGTCCAAAAGCATGTTTATGAATGTTTTAACAAAAATATCCATTTCAAGAATAGGTAAAATCTGACTTTATTTTCGTAAAAAATCATATAAATATTTGCTTCCGCGTCCGAATTTTATGATTTTTCATCATAATTTAGGTAAAAGAAAACATTGCAACAAGAAAATTGCTATTTCAAGTGTGGTAGGTATTCTAGAATCCAGCCAATGAAGCATACAATATACAACGTATTCATCAAAAATAGGTGATATTTGACTTTATTTTTGTAAAAAATCATATAAATATTTGCTTCCGCGCCCGAGATTTATGATTTTTCATCATAATTAAGGTAAAAGAAAAGATTGCAACAAGAAAATTGCTATTTCAAGTGTGTGTGGTATTCTAGAATCCAGCCCATGTAGCTTACAATATACAACGTATTCATCAAAAATAGGTAAAATCTGACTTTTTTTTGGGAAAAAATCATATAAATATTTGCTTCCGCGCCCGAATTTTATAATTTTTCATCACATTTTATCCACAGTATAGGTCCAAAAGCATGTTTATGAATGTTTTAACAAAAATATCCATTTCAAGAATAGGTAAAATTTGACTTTATTCTTGTAAAAAATCATATAAATATTTGCTTCCGCGCCCGAATTTTATAATTTTTCATCATATTTTATCCACAGTATAGGTCCAAAAGCATGTTTATGAATGTTTTAACAAATAAATCCATTTCAAGAATAGGTAAAATCTGAAATTATTTTTGTAAAAAATCATATAAATATTTGCTTCCGCGCCCGAATTTTATGATTTTTCATCATAATTTAGGTAAAAGAAAATATTGCAACAAGAAAATTCCTATTTCAAGTGTGGTAGGTATTCTAGAATCCAGCCAATGAAGCATACAATATACAAGGTATTCATCAAAAATAGGTAAAATCTGACTTTATTTTTGTAAAAAATCAGATAAATATTTGCTTCCGCGCCCGAATTTTATGATTTTTTATCATAATTTAGGTAAAAGAAAACATTGCAACAAGAAAATTGCTATTTTAAATGTGGTAGGTATTCTAGAATCCAGCCAATGAGATTACAATATACAACGTATTCATCAAAAATAGGTAAAATCTGACTTTTTTTTTGTAAAAAATTATTAATATTTGCTTCCGCGCCCGAATTTTATAATTTTTCTTCATATTTTTCCATAGTATAGGTCCAAAAGCATGTTTATGAATGTTTTAACAAAAATATCCTTCTCAATAATAGATAAAATCTGACTTAATTTTTGTAAAAAATCATATAAATATTTGCTTCCGCGCCCGAATTTTATGATTTATCATCATATTTTAGCTAAAAGAAAACATTGCAACAAGAAAATTTTTATTTCAATTTTGTTAGGTATTCTAGAATCCAGCCCATGTAGCTTACAATATACAACGTATTCATCAAAAATAGGTAAAATCTGACTTTTTTTTGTAAAAAATCATATAAATATTTGCTTCCGCGCCCGAATTTTATAATTTTTCATCATATTTTATCCACAGTATAGGTCCAAAAGCATGTTTATGAATGTTTGAACAAAAATATCCATTTCAAGAATAGGTAAAATCTGACTTTATTTTTGTAAAAAATCATATAAATATTTGCTTCCGCGCCCGAATTTTATAATTTTTCATCATATTTTATCCACAGTATAGGTCCAAAAGCATGTTTATGAATGTTTTAAAAAAAATATCCATTTCAGGAATAGGTAAAATCTGACTTTATTTTTGTAAAAAATCATATAAATATTTGCTCCCGCGCCCGAATTTTATGATTTTTCATCATATTTTATCCTCAGTAAAGGTCCAAAAGAATGTTTATGAATGTTTTAACAAAAATATCCATTTCAAGAATAGGTAAAATCTTACATTATTTTTGTAAAAAATCATATAAATATTTGCTTCAGCGCCCGAATTTTATGATATTTCATCATAATTTAGGTAAAAGAAAACATTGCAACAAGAAAATTGCTATTTCAAGTGTGGTAGGTATTCTAGAATCCAGCCAATGAAGCATACAATATACAACGTATTCATCAAAAATAGGTGATATTTGACTTTATTTTTGTAAAAAATCATATAAATATTTGCTTCCGCGCCCGAGATTTATGATTTTTCATCATAATTTAGGTAAAAGAAAACATTGCAACAAGAAAATAGCTATTTCAAGTGTGGTAGGTATTCTAGAATCCAGCCAATGAAGCATACAATATACAACGTATTCATCAAAAATAGGTAAAATCAGACTTTATTTTTGTAAAAAATTATATAAATATTTGCTTCAGCGCCCGAATTTTATAATTTTTCATCATATTTTATCCATAGTATAGGTCCAAAAGCATGTTTAAGAATGTTTTAACAAAAATATCCATTTCAAGAATAGGTAAAATCTGATATTATTTTTGTTAAAAATCATATAAATATATGCTTCCACGCCCGAATTTTATGATTTTTCATCATAATTAAGGTAAAAGAAAACATTGCAACAAGAAAATTGCTATTTCAAGTGTGTGTGGTATTCTAGAATCCAGCCCATGTAGCTTACAATATACAACGTATTCATCAAAAATAGGTAAAATCTGACTTTTTTTTGGGAAAAAATCATATAAATATTTGCTTCCGCGCCCGAATTTTATAATTTTTCATCACATTTTATCCACAGTATAGGTCCAAAAGCATGTTTATGAATGTTTTAACAAAAATATCCATTTCAAGAATAGGTAAAATTTGACTTTATTCTTGTAAAAAATCATATAAATATTTGCTTCCGCGCCCGAATTTTATAATTTTTCATCATATTTTATCCACAGTATAGGTCCAAAAGCATGTTTATGAATGTTTTAACAAATAAATCCATTTCAAGAATAGGTAAAATCTGAAATTATTTTTGTAAAAAATCATATAAATATTTGCTTCCGCGCCCGAATTTTATGATTTTTCATCATAATTTAGGTAAAAGAAAATATTGCAACAAGAAAATTGCTATTTCAAGTGTGGTAGGTATTCTAGAATCCAGCCAATGAAGCATACAATATACAAGGTATTCATCAAAAATAGGTAATATCTGACTTTATTTTTGTAAAAAATCATATAAATATTTGCTTCCGCGCCCGAATTTTATGATTTTTCATCATATTTTAGCTAAAAGAACACATTGCAACAAGAAAATAGCTATTTCCAGTGTGTTAGGTATTCTTGAATCCAGCCCATGTAGCTTACAATATACAAAGTATTCATCAAAAATAAGTAAAATCTGACTTTTTTTTGTAAAAAATCATATAAATATTTGCTTCCCCACCCGAATTTTATAATTTTTCATAATATTTTATCCACAGTATAGGTCCAAAAGCATGTTTATGAATGTTTTAACAATAATATCCATTTCAAGAATAGGTAAAATCTGACTTTATTATTGTGAAAAATCATATAAATATTTGCTTCCGCGCCCGAATTTTATGATTTTTCATCATAATTTAGGTAAAAGAAAACATTGCAACAAGAAAATTGCTATTTCAAGAGTGTTTGGTATTCTAGAATCCAGCCCATGTAGCTTACAATATACAACGTATTCATCAAAAATAGGTAAAATCAACAAGAAAATAGCTATTTCAAGTGTGGTAGGTATTCTAGAATCCAGCCAATACAGCTTACAATATACAACGTATTCATCAAAAATAGGTAAAATCTGACTTTATTTTTGTAAAAAATTATATAAATATTTGCTTCCGCGCCCGAATTTTATAATTTTTCATCATATTTTATCCATAGTATAGGTGCAAAAGCATGTTTATGAATGTTTTAACAAAAATATCCATTTCAAAAATAGGTAAAATCTGACTTTATATTTGTAAAAAATCATATAAATATTTGCATCCGCGCCCAAATTTTATGATTTTTCATCATATTTTAGCTAAAAGAACACATTGCAACAAGAAAATTGCTATTTCAAGTGTGTTAGGTATTCTTGAATCCAGTCCATGTGGCTTACAATATACAACGTATTCATCAAAAATAAGTAAAATCTGAATTTTTTTTTGGAAAAAATCATATAAATATTTGCTTCCGCGCCCGAATTTTATAATTTTTTATCATATTTTATCCACAGTATAGGTCCAAAAGCATGTTTATGAATGTTTTAACAAAAATATCCATTTCAAAAATAGGTAAAATCTGACTTTATTTTTGTAAAAAATCATATAAATATTCGCTTCCGCGCCCGAATTTTATGATTTTTTTTCATAATTTAGGTAAAAGAAAACATAGCAACAAGAAAATAGCTATTTCCAGTGTGTTAGGTATTCTTGAATCCAGCCCATGTAGCTTACAATATACAAAGTAGTCATCAAAAATAAGTAAAATTTGACTTTTTTTTTGTAAGAAATCATATAAATATTTGCTTCCCCACCCGAATTTTATAATTTTTCATAATATTTTATCCACAGTATAGGTCCAAAAGCATGTTTATGAATGTTTTAACAATAATATCCATTTCAAGAATAGGTAAAATCTGACTTTATTATTGTGAAAAATCATATAAATATTTGCTTCCGCGCCCGAATTTTATGATTTTTCATCATAATTTAGCTAAAAGAATACATTGCAACAAGAAAATTGCTATTTCAATTGTGTTAGGTATTCTAGAATCCAGCCCATGTAGCTTACAATATACAACGTATTCATCAAAAATAGGTAAAATCTGACATTTTTTTTGTAAAAAATCATATAAATATTTGCTTCCGCGCCCGAATTTTATGATTTTTCATCATATTTTAGCTAAAAGAAAACATTGCAACAAGAAAATTGCTATTTCAAGTGTATTAGGTATTGTAGAATCCAGCCCATGTAGCTTACAATATACTACGTATTCATCAAAAATAGATAAAATCTGAGTTTTTTTTTTGTAAAAAATCATATAAATATTTGCTTCCGCGCCCGAATTTTATAATTTTTCATCATAATTTATCCAGAGTATAGGTCCAAAAGCATGTTTATGAATGTTTTAACAAAAATATAAATTTGAATAATAGGTAGAATCTGACTTTATTTTTGTAAAAAATCAGATAAATATTTGTTTCCGCGCCCGAATTTTATGATTTTTTATCATAATTTAGGTAAAAGAAAACATTGCAACAAGAAAATTGCTATTTTAAATGTGGTAGGTATTCTAGAATCCAGCCAATGAGATTACAATATACAACGTATTCATCAAAAATAGGTAAAATCTGACTTTTTTTTGTAAAAAATTATTAATATTTGCTTCCGCGCCCGAATTTTATAATTTTTCTTCATATTTTTCCATAGTATAGGTCCAAAAGCATGTTTATGAATGTTTTAACAAAAATATCCTTCTCAATAATAGATAAAATCTGACTTAATTTTTGTAAAAAATCATATAAATATTTGCTTCCGCGCCCGAATTTTATGATTTATCATCATATTTTAGCTAAAAGAAAACATTGCAACAAGAAAATTTTTATTTCAATTTTGTTAGGTATTCTAGAATCCAGCCCATGTAGCTTACAATATACAACGTATTCATCAAAAATAGGTAAAATCTGACTTTTTTTTGTAAAAAATCATATAAATATTTGCTTCCGCGCCCGAATTTTATAATTTTTCATCATATTTTATCCACAGTATAGGTCCAAAAGCATGTTTATGAATGTTTGAACAAAAATATCCATTTCAAGAATAGGTAAAATCTGACTTTATTTTTGTAAAAAATCATATAAATATTTGCTTCCGCGCCCGAATTTTATGGTTTTTCATTATAATTTAGGTAAAAGAAAACATTGCAACAAAAAAATTGCTATTTCAAGTGAAGTAGGTATGACAGAATCCAGCCAATGAAGCTTAAAATATACTACGTATTCATCAAAATAGGTAAAATCTGACTTTTTTTTGTAAAAAATCATATAAATATTAGCTTCCGCGCCCGAGTTTTATAATATATATATATTTTATCCACAGTATAGGTCCAAAAGCATGTTTATGAATGTATTAACAAAAATATCCATTTTAAGAATATGTAAAATCTGACTTTATTTTTATATAAAAATTATATAAATATTTGCTTCCGCGCCCGAATTTTATGATTTTTCATCATAATTTAGGTAAAAGAAAACATTGCAACAAGAAAATTGCTATTTCAAGTATGGTAGGTATTCTAGAATACAGCCAATGAAGCTTACAATATACAACGTATTCATCAAAAATAGGTAAAATCTGACTTTATTTTTGTAAAAAATTATATAAATATTTGCTTCCCTCGAATTTTATAATTTTTCATCATATTTTATCTATAGTATAGGTCCAAAAGCATGTTTATGAACGTTTTAACAAAAATATCCATTTAAAAAATATGTAAAATCTGACTTTATTTTTCTAAAAAATCAAATAAATATTTGCTTCCGCGCCCGAATTTTATGACTTTTCATCATATTTTAGCTAAAAGAAAACATTGCAACAAAAAAATTGCTATTTCAAGTGTGTTAGGTATTCAAGAAACCAGCCCATGTAGCTTACAATATACAACGTATTCATCAAAAATAGGTAAAATCTGACTTTTTTTTGTAAAAAAATCATATAAATATTTGTTTGCGCGCCCGAATTTTATAATTTTTCATCATATTTTATCAGCAGTATAGGTCCAAAAGCATGTTTATGAATGTTTTAACAAAAATATCCATTTCAAGAATAGGAAAAATCTGACATTATTTTTGTAAAAAAACATATAAATATTTGCTTCCGCGCCCGAATTTTATGATTTTTTATCATATTTTAGCTAAAAGAAAACATTGCAACAAGAAAATTGCTATTTCAAGTGTGTTAGGTATTCTGGAATCCAGCCCATGTAGCTTACAATATACAACTTATTCATCAAAAATAGGTAAAATCTGACTTGTTTTTTGTAAAAAATCATATAAATATTTGTTTGCGCGCCCGAATTTTATACTTTTTTATCATATTTTATCCACAGTATAGGTCCAAAAGCATGTTTATGAATGTATTAACAAAAATATCCATTTCAAGAATAGGTAAAATCTGATTTCATTTTTGTAATAAATCATATAAATATTTGCTTCCGCGCCCGAATTTTATGATTTTTCATCATAATTTAAGTAAAAGAAAACATTGCAACAAGAAAATTGCTATTTCAAGTGTGTTAGTTATTCTAGAAACCAGCCCATGTAGTTTACAATATACAACGTATTCATCAAAAATAGGTAAAATCTGACTTTTTTTTTGTAAAAAATCATATGAATATTTATTTGCGCGCCCGAATTTTATAATGTTTCATCATATTTTATCCGCAGTATAGGTCCAAAAGCATGTTTATGAATGTTTTAAGAAAAATATCCATTTCAAGAATAGGAAAAATCTGACATTATTTTTGTAAAAAATCATATAAATATTTGCTTCCGCGCCCGAATTTTATGATTTTTCATCATATTTTAGCTAAAAGAAAACATTGCAACAAGAAAATTTCTATTTCAAGTGTGTCAGGTATTCTAGAATCCAGCCCATGTAGTTTACAATATACAACTTATTCATCAAAAATAGGTAAAATCTGACTTTTTTTTTGTAAAAAATCATATAAATATTTGTTTGCGCGCCCGAATTTTATACTTTTTTATCATATTTTATTCGCAGTATAGGTCCAAAAGCATGTTTATGAATGTTTTAAGAAAAATATCCATTTCAAGAATAGGAAAAATCTGACTTTATTTTTGTAAAAAATCATATAAATATTTGCTTCCGCGCCCGAATTTGATGATTTTTCATCATATTTTAGCTGAAAGAAAACATTGCAACAAAAAAATTGCTATTTCAAGTGTGATAGGTATTCTAGAATCCAGCCAATGAAGCTTACAATATACAACGTATTCATCAAAAATTGGTAAAATCTGACTTTTTTTTGTAAAAAATCATATAAATATTTGCTTCCGCAACCGAATTTTATAATTTTTTATCATATTTTATCCACAGTATAGGTCCAAAAGCATGTTTATGAATGTATTAACAAAAATATCCATTTCAAGAATATGTAAAATCTGACTTTATTTTTGTAAAAAATCATATAAATATTTGCTTCCGCGCTAGAATTTTATGATTTTTCATCATAGTTTAGATAAAAGAAAACATTGCAACAAGAAAATTGTTATTTCAAGTGTGGTAGGTATTCTAGAATCCAGCTAATGAAGCTTACAATATACAACGTATTCATCAATAATAGGTAAAATCTGACTATTTTTGTAAAAAATCATATAAATATTTGCTTCCGCGGCCGAATTTTATAATTTTTCATCATATTTTATCCATAGTATAGGTCCAAAAGCATGTTTATGAACGTTTTAACAAAAATATCCATTTCAAAAATATGTAAAATCTTACTTTATTTTTGTAAAAAATTAAATAAATATTTGCTTCCGCGCCCGAATTTTATGCCTTTTCATCATATTTTAGCTAAAAGAAAACATTGCAACAAGATAATTGCTATTTTAAGTGTGTTAGGTATTCTAGAAACCAGCCCATGTAGCTTACAATATACAACGTATTCATCAAAAATAGGTAAAATCTGACTTTTTTTTTTGTAAAAAATCATATAAATATTTGCTTCCGCGCCCGAATTTTATAATTTTTCATCATATTTTATTCACAGTATAGGTCCAAAAGCATATTTATGAATGTTTTAACAAAAATATCCATTTCAAGAATAGGTAAAATCTGACTTTATTTTTGTAAAAAATCATATAAATATTTGCTTCCGCGCCCGAATTTTATGATTTTTCATTATAATTTAGGTAAAAGAAAACATTGCAACAAGAAAATTGCTATTTCAAGTGTGGTAGGTATTCTAGAATCCAGCCAATGAAGCTTACAATATACAACGTATTCATCAAAAATAGGTAAAATCTGACTTTATTTTTGTAAAAAATTATATAAATATTTGCTTCCGCGCTCGAATTTTGTAAGTTTTCATCATATTTTATCCATAGTATAGGTCCAAAAGCATGTTTATGAATGTTTTAAGAAAATATCCATTTCAAGAATAGGAAAAATCTGACTATTTTTGTAAAAAATAATATAAATATTTGCATCCGCGCCCGAATTTTATGATTTTTCATCATATTTTAGCTAAAAGAAAACATTGCAACAAGAAAATTGCTATTTCAAGTGTGTTAGGTATTCTAGAATCCAGCCCAAGTAGCTTACAATATACAACGTATTCATCAAAAATAGGTAAAATCTGACTTTTTTTTTGTAAAAAATCATATAAATATTTGCGTCCGCGCCCGAATTTTATAATTTATCATCATATTTTATTTACAATATAGGTCCAAAAGCATGTTTATGAATGTTTTAACAAACATATCCATTTCAAAAATAGGTAAAATCTGACTTTTTTTTTGTAAAAAATCATTTAAATATATGCTTTTGCGACCGAATTTTATAATTTTTTATCATATTTTATCCACAGTATAGGTCCAAAAGCATGTTTATGAATGTTTTAACAAAAATATCCATATCAAGAATAGGTAAAAACTGATTTTATTTTTGTAAAAAATCATATAAATATTTGCTTCCGCGCCCGAATTTTATGATTTTTCATCATAATTTAGGTAAAAAAAAACATTGTAACAAGAAAATTGCTATTTCAAGTGTGGTATCTATTCTAGAATCCAGCCAATGAAGCTTACAATATATAACGTATTCATCAAAAATAGGTAAAATCTGACTTTTTTTTTGTAAAAAATCATATAAATATGTGCTTCCGCGCCCGAATTTTATAATTTTTCATCATATTTTATCCACAGTATAGGTCCAAAAGATTGTTTATGAATGTATTAACAAAAATATCCATTTCAAAAATATGTAAAATCTGACTTTATTTTTGTAAAAAATCATATAAATATTTGCTTCCGCGCCCGAATTTTATGATTTTTTATTATAATTTAGGTAAAAGAAAACATTGCAACAAGAAAATTGCTATTTCAAATGTTGTAGGTATTCTAGAATCCAGCCAATGAAGCTTACAATATACAACGTATTCATCAAAAATAGGTTAAATCTGACTTTATTTTTGTAAAAAATTATATAAATATTTGCTTCCGCGCTCGAATTTTATAATTTTTCATCATATATTATCCATAGTATAGGTCCAATAGCATGTTTATGAACGTTTTAACAAAAATATCCATTTCAAAAATATGTAAAATCTGATTTTATTTTTGTAAAAAATCATTTAAATATTTGCTTCCGCGCCCGAATTTTATGATTTTTCATCATATTTTAGCTTAAAGAAAACATTGCAACAAGAAAATTGTTATTTCAAGTGTGTTAGGTATTCTAGAATCCAGCCCATGTAGCTTACAATATACAACTTATTCATCAAAAATAGGTAAAATCTGACTTTTTTTTTGTAAAAAATCATATAAATATTTGTTTGCGCGCCCGAATTTTATACTTTTTTTATCATATTTTATTCGCAGTATAGGTCCAAAAGCATGTTGATGAATGTTTTAAGAAAAATATCCATTTCAAGAATAGGAAAAATCTGACTTTACTTTTGTAAAAAATCATATAAATATTTGCTTCCGCGCCCGAATTTTATGATTTTTCATCATATTTTAGCTAAAAGAAAACATTGCAACAAAAAATTGCTATTTCAAGTGTGTTTGGTATTCTAGAATCCAGCCCATGTAGCTTACAATATACAACGTATTCATCAAAAATAGGTAAAATCTGACTTTTTTTTGTAAAAAATCATATAAATATTTGCTTCCGCGCTCGAATTTTATAATTTTTCATCATATTTTATCCACAGTATAGGTACAAAAGCATGTTTATGAATGTTTTAACAAAAATATCCATTTCAAGAATAGGTAAAATCTGACTTTATTTATTGTAAAAAATCATATAAATATTTGCTTTCGCCCCCAAATTTTATGATTTTTCATCATGATTTAGGTAAAAGAAAACATTGCAACAAGAAAATTGCTATTTCAAGTGTGGTAGGTATTCTAGAATCCAGCCAATGAAGCTTACAATATACAACGTATTCATGAAAAATAGGTAAAATCTGACTTTTTTTTGTATAACATCATATAAATATTTGCTTCCGCGGCCGAATTTTATAATTTTTCATCATATTTTATCCACAGTATAGGTCCAAAAGCATGTTTATGAATGTATTAACAAAAATATCCATTTCAAGAATATGTAAAATCTGACTTTATTTTTGTAAAAAATCATATAAATATTTGCTTCCGCGCCCGAATTTTATGATTTTTCATCATAATTTAGGTAAAAGAAAACATTGCAACAAGAAAATTGTTATTTCAAGTGTGGTAGGTATTCTAGAATCCAGCTAATGAAGCTTACAATATACAACGTATTCATCAATAATAGGTAAAATCTGACTATTTTTGTAAAAAATCATATAAATATTTGCTTTCCGCGATCGAATTTTATAATTTTTCATCATATTTTACCCATAGTATAGGTCCAAAAAGCATGTTTATGAACGTTTTAACAAAAATATCTCTTTCAAAAAATATGTAAAATCTTACTTTATTTTTGTAAAAAATCAAATAAATATGTGCTTCCGCGCCAGAATTTTATGCCTTTTCATCAAATTTTAGCTAAAAGAAAACATTGCAACAAGAAAGTTGCTATTTCAAGTGTGTTAGGTATTCTAGAAACCAGCCCATGTAGCTTACAATATACAACGTATTCATCAAAAATTGGTAAAATCTAACTTTTTTTTTGTAAAAAATCATATAAATATTTGTTTGCGCGCCCGAATTTTATAATTTTTCATCATATTTTATCCGCAGTATAGGTCCAAAAGCATGTTTATGAATGTTTTAACAAAAATATCCATTTCAAGAATATGTAAAATCTGACTTTATTTTTGTAAAAAATCATATAAATATTTGCTTCCGCGCCCCGAATTTTATGATTTTTCATCATAATTTAGGTAAAAGAAAACATTGCAACAAGAAAATTGCTATTTCAAGTGTGGTAGGTATTCTAGAATCCAGCCCATGTAGCTTACAATATACAACGTATTCATCAAAAATAGGTAAAATCTGACTTTTTTTTGTAAAAAATCATATAAATATTTGCTTCCGCGCCCGAGTTTTATAATTTTTCATAATATTTTATCCACAGTATAGGTCCAAAAGCATGTTCATGAATGTTTTAACAAAAATATCCATTTCAAGAATAGGTAAAATCTGACTTATTTTTGTAAAAAATCATATAAATATTTGCTTCCGCTCCCGAATTTTATGATTTTTTCATCATGATTTAGGTAAAAGAAAACATTGCAACAAGAAAATAGCTATTTCAAGTGTGGTAGGTATTCTAGAATCCAGCCAATGAAGCTTACAATATACAACGTATTCATCAAAAATAGGTAAAATCTGACTTTTTTTTGTAAAAAGTTATATAAATACTTGCTTCCGCGGCCGAATTTTATAATTTTTTCATCATATTTTATCCACAGTATAGGTCCAAAAGCATGTTTATGAATGTATTAACAAAAATATCCATTTCAAGAATATGTAAAATCTGACTTAATTTTTGTAAAAAATCATATAAATATTTGCTTCCGCGCCCCGAATTTTATGATTTTTCATCATAATTTAGGTAAAAGAAAACATTGCAACAAGAAAATTGTTATTTCAAGTGTGGTAGGTATTCTAGAATCCAGCTAATGAAAGCTTACAATATACAACGTATTCATCAATAATAGGTAAAATCTGACTATTTTTGTAAAAAAATCATATAAATATTTGCTTCCGCGCCTGAATTTTATAATTTTTTCATCATATTTTATACATAGTATAGGTCCAAAAGCATGTTTATGAACGTTTTAAACAAAAATATCCATTTCAAAAAATATGTAAAATCTTACTTTATTTTTGTAAAAAATCAAATAAATATTTGCTTCCGCGCCCGAATTTTATGCCTTTTCATCATATTTTAGCTAAAAGAAAACATTGCAACAAGAAAATTGCTATTTCAAGTGTGTTAGGTATTCTAGAAACCAGCCCATGTAGCTTACAATATACAACGTATTCATCAAAAATAGGTAAAATCTGACTTTTTTTTGTAAAAAATCATATAAATATTTGTTTGCGCGACTGAATTTTATAATTTTTCATCATATTTTATCCGCAGTATAGGTCCAAAAGCATGTTTATGAATGTTTTAAGAAAAATATCCATTTTAAGAATAGGAAAAATCTGACTATTTTTGTAAAAAAATCATATAAATATTTGCTTTCGCGCTCGAATTTTATAATTTTTCATCATATTTTAGCTAAAAGAAAACATTGCAACAACAAAATTGCTATTTCAAGTATGTTAGGTGTTCTAGAATCCAGCCCAAGTAGCTTACAATATACAACGTATTCATCAAAAATAGATAAAATCTGACTTTTTTTTTTGTAAAAAAATCATATAAATATTTGCGTCCGCGCCCGAATTTTATAATTTATCATCATATTTTATTTACAGTATAGGTCCAAAAGCATGTTTATGAATGTTTTAACAAAAATATCCATTACAAAAATAGGTAAAATCTGACTTTTTGTTTGTAAAAAATCATATAAATATTTGCTTCCGTGTCCGAATTTTATGATTTTTCATCATAATTTAGGTAAAAAAAAAACATTGCAACAAAAAAATTGCTATTTCATGTGTATTAGGTATTGTAGAATCCAGCCCTTGTAGCTTACAATATACTACGTATTCATCAAAACAAGATAAAATCTGACTTTTTTTTTTGTAAAAAATCATATAAATATTTGCTTCCGCGCCCGAATTTTATCATTTTTTCATCTTATTTTATCCACAGTATAGGTTCAAAAGCATGTTTATGAATGTTTTAACAAAAATATAAATTTCAAGAATAGGTAAAATCTGACTTTATTTTTGTTAAAAATCATATAAATATTTGCTTCCGCGCCCGAATTTTATGATTTTTCATCATATTTTAGCTAAAAGAAAACATTGCAACAAGAAATTTTTTATTTCAAGTGTGTTAGGTATTCTAGAATCCAGCCCATGTAGCTTACAATATACAACGTATTCATCAAAAATAGGTAAAATCTGACTTTATTTTTGTAAAAAATCATATAAATATTTGCTTTTTGCGCCCGAATTTAATGATTTTTCATCATATTTTATCCACAGTATAGGTCCAAAAGCATGTTTATGAATGTTTTTAACAAAAATATCCATTTCAAGAATAGGTAAAATCTGACTTTATTTTTGTAAAAATCATATAAATATTTGCTTCCGCGCCCAAATTTTATGATTTTTCATCATAATTTAGGTGAAAGAAAAACATTGCAACAAGAAAACTGCTATTTCAAGTGTGGTAGGTATTCTAGAATCCAGCCAATGAAGCTTACAATATACAACGTATTCATCAAAAATAGGTAAAATCTGACTTTATTTTTGTAAAAAATTATATAAATATTTGCTTCCGCGCTCGAATTTTATAATTTTTCATCATATTTTATCCATAGTATAGGTCCAAAAGCATGTTTATGAACGTTTTAAACAAAAATATTCATTTCAAAAATATGTAAAATCTGACTTTATTTTTGTAAAAAAATGATATAAATATTTGCTTCCGCGCCCGAATTTTATGATTTTTTATCATATTTTAGCAAAAAAGAAAAACATTGCAACAAGAAAAATTGCTATTTCAAGTGTATTAGGTATTCTAGAATCCAGCCCCATGTAGCTTACAATATACAACGTATTCATCAAAAATAGGTAAAATTTGACTTTTTTTTTTGTAAAAAATCATATATATATATATTTGTTTGCGCGCCCCGAATTTTATAATTTTAATTCTTATTTTAGCTAAAAGAAAACTTTGCAACAAGAAAATAGCTATTTCAAGTGTGTTAGGTATTCTAGAATCCAGCCCATGTAGCTTACAATATACAAAATATTCATCAAAAATGGGTAAAATCTGACTTTTTTTTTGTAAAAAATCATATAAATATTTGCTTCCGCACCCAAATTTTATAATTTTTCATCATATTTTATCCACAGTATAAGTCCAAAAGCATGTTTATGAATGGGTTAACAAAAATATCCATTTCAAGTATAGGTAAAATCTGACTTTATTTTTGTAAAAAATCATATAAATATTTGCTTCCGCGCCCGAATTTTATGATTTTTCTTCTTATTTTAGCTAAAAGAAAACATTGCAACAAGAAAATTGCTATTTCAAGTGTATTAGGTATTCTAGAATCCAGCCCATGTAGCTTACAATATACAACGTATTCATCAAATACAGGTAAAATCAGACTTTTTTTTTGTAAAAAAAATCATATAAATATTTTGTTTGCGCGCCCGAATTTTATAATTTTTTCATCATATTTTATCCGCAGTATAGGTCCAGAAGCATGTTTATGAATGTTTTAACAAAACTATCCATTTCAAGAATAGGAAAAATCTGACTTTATTTTTGTAAAAAATCATATAAATATTTGCTTCCGCGCCCGAATTTTATAATTTTTCATCTTATTTTAGCTAAAAGAAAACATTGCAACAAGAAAATTGCTATTTGAAGTGTGTTAGGTATTCTAGAATCCAGCCCATGTAGCTTACAATATACAAATTATTTATCAAAAATGGGTAAAATCTGACTTTTTTTTTGTAAAAAATCATATAAATATTTGCTTCCGCGCCCAAATTTTATAATTTTTCATCATATTTTATCCACAGTATAGGTCCAAAAGCATGTTTATGAATGTTTTAACAAAAATATCCATTTCAAGAATAGGTAAAATCTGACTTTATTTTTGTAAAAAATCATATAAATATTTGCTTCCGCGCCCGAATTTTATGATTTTTTATCATAATTTAGGTAAAAGAAAACATTGCAACAAGAAAATTGCTATTTCAAGTGTGGTAGGTATTCTAGAATCCAGCCAATGAAGCTTACAATATACAACGTATTCATCAAAAATAGGTAAAATCTGACTTTATTTTTGTATTTTATCAACAGTATAGGTCCAAAAGCATGTTTATAAATGTTTTAACAAAAATATCCATTTCAAGAATATGTAAAATGTGACTTTATTTTTGTAAAAAATCATATAAATATTTGCTTCCGCGCCCGAATTTTATGATTTTTTCATCATATTTTTAGCTAAAAGAAAACATTGCAAAAAGAAAATTGCTATTTTAAGTGTGGTAGGTATTCTAGAATCCAGCCAATGAAGCTTACAATATACAACGTATTCATCAAAAATAGGTAAAATCTGACTTTAGTTTTGTAAAAAATCATATAAATATTTGCTTCCGCGCCCGAATTTTATGATTTTTCATCATATTTTAGCTAAAAGAAAAACATTGCAACAAGAAAATTGCTATTTCAAGTGTGGTAGGTATTCTAGAATCCAGCCAATGAAGCTATATATATATACAACGTATTCATCAAAAATAGGTAAAATCTGACTTTTTTTTTTTGTAAAAAATCATATAAATATTTGCTTCCGCGCCCAAATTTTATAATTTTTCATCATATTTTTATCCACAGTATAGGTCTAAAAGCATGTTTATGAATGTTTTTAACAAAAATATCCATTTCAAGAATAGGTAAAATCTGACTTTATTTTTGTAAAAAATCATATAAATATTTGCTTCCGCGCCCGAATTTATGATTTTTCATTATATTTTATTCACAGTATAGGTCCAAAAAGCATGTATATGAATGTTTTAACAAAAATATCCATTTCAAGAATAGGTAAAATCTGACTTTTATTTTTGTAAAAAATCATATAAATATTTGCTTCCGCGCCCGAATTTTATGATTTTTCATCATAATTTTAGGTAAAAGAAAACATTGCAACAAGAAAATTGCTATTTGGTAGGTATTCTAGAATCCAGCCAATGAAGCTTACAATATACAACGTATTCATCAAAAATAGGTGAAATATGATTTATTTTTGTAAAAAATTATATAAATATTTGCTTCCGCGCTCGAATTTTATAATTTTTTCATCATATTTTATCCATAGTATAGGTCCAAAAGCATGTTTCTGAATGTTTTAACAAATATATCCATTTCAAGAATAGGAAAATTCTGACTTTATTTTTGTAAAAAATCACATAAATATTTGCTTCCGCGCCCGAATTTTATAATTTTTCATCATATTTTATCCACAGTATAGGTCCAGAAGCATGTTTATGAATGTTTTAACAAAAATACCCATTTCAAGAATAGGTAAAATCTGACTTTATTTTTCGTAAAAAATCATATAAATATTTGCTTCCGCGCCCGAATTTTATGATTTTTCATCATAATTTAGGTGAAAGAAAACATTGCAAGAAGAAAATTGCTATTTCAAGTGTGGTAGGTGTTCTAGAATCCAGCCAATGAAGCTTACAATATACAAACGTATTCATCAAAAATAGGTAAAATCTGATATTATTTTTGTAAAAAAATTATATAAATATTTGCTTCCGCGCTCGAATTTTATAATTTTTCATCATATTTTATCCATAGTATAGGTCCAAAAGCATGTTTATGAACGTTTTAACAAAAATATCCATTTCAAAAATATGTAAAATCTGACTTTATTTTTGTAAAAAATCATATACATATTTGCTTCCACGCCCAAATTTTATGATTTTTCATCATATTTTAGCTAAAAGAAAACTTTGCAACAAGATAATTGCTATTTCAAGTGTGTTAGGTATTCTAGAATCCAGCCCATGTAGCTTACAATATACAACGTATTCATCAAAAATAGGTAAAATCTGACTTTTTTTTTTGTAAAAAATCATATAAATATTTGTTTGCGCGTCCGAATTTTATAATTTTTCATCATATTTTATCCGCAGTATAGGTCCAAAAGCATGTTTATGAATGTTTTAAACAAAAATATCCATTTCAAGAATATGTAAAATGTGACTTTATTTTTGTAAAAAATCATATAAATATTTGCTTCCGCGCCCGAATTTTATGATTTTTTCATCATATTTTAGCTAAAAGAAAAACATTGCAACAGAAAATTGCTATTTTAAGTGTGGTAGGTATTCTAGAATCCAGCCAATGAAGCTTACAATATACAAAGTATTCATCAAAAATAGGTAAAATATGACTTTATTTTTGTAAAAAATTATATAAATATTTGCTTCCGCGCTCGAATTTTATAATTTTTCATCATATTTTATCCATAGTATAGGTCCAAAAGCATGTTTATGAATGTTTTAACAAATATATCCATTTCAAGAATAGGAAAAATCTGACTTTATTTTTGTAAAAAATTACATAAATATTTGCTTCCGCGCCCGAATTTTATAATTTTTCATCATATTTTATCCACAGTATAGGTCCAGAAGCATGTTTATGAATGTTTTAACAAAAATATCCATTTCAAGAATAGGTAAAATCTGACTTTATTTTCGTAAAAAATCATATAAATATTTGCTTCCGCGCCCCGAATTTTATGATTTTTCATCATAATTTAGGTGAAAGAAAACATTGCAACAAGAAAATTGCTATTTCAAGTGTGGTAGGTATTCTAGAATCCAGCAAAATGAAGCTTACAATATACAACGTATTCATCAAAAATAGGTAAAATCTGACATTATTTTTGTAAAAAATTATATAAATATTTGGTTCCGCGCTCGAATTTTATAATTTTTCATCATATTTTATCCATAGTATAGGTCCAAAAGCATTTATTTTTGTAAAAAAATCATATAAATATTTGCTTCCGCGCCCGAATTTTATGATTTTTCATCTTATTTTAGCTAAAAGAAAACATTGCAACAAGAAAATTGCTATTTCAAGTGTGTTAAGTATTCTAGAATCCAGCCCATGTAGCTTACAATATACAACGAATTCATCAAATACATGTAAAATCAGACTTTTTTTTTGTAAAAAAATCATATAAATATTTGTTTGCGCGCCCGAATTTTATAATTTTTCATATTTTATCCGCAGTGTAGGTCCAAAAGCATGTTTATGAATGTTTTAACAAATATATCCATTTCAAAGAATAGGAGAAATCTGACTTTATTTTTGTAAAAAATCATATAAATATTTGCTTCCGCGCCCGAATTTTATAATTTTTTTATCATATTTTATCCACAGTATAGGTCCAGAAGCATGTTTATGAATGTTTTAACAAAAATATACGTTTCAAGAATAGGTAAAATCTGACTTTATTTTTGTAAAAAATCATATAAATATTTGCTTCTGCGCCCGAATTTTATGATTTATTATCATAATTTAGGTAAAAGAAAACATTGCAACAAGAAAATTGCTATTTCAAGTGTGGTAGGTATTCTAGAATCCAGCCAATGAAGCTTACAATATACAACGTATTCATCAAAAATAGGTAAAAATCTGACTTTATTTTTGTAAAAAATTATATAAATATTTGCTTCCGCGCTCGAATTTTATAATTTTTCATCATATTTTATCCATAGTATAGGTCCAAAAGCATGTTTATGAACGTTTTAACAAAAATATCCATTTCAAAAATATGTAAAATCTGACTTTATTTTTGTAAAAAATCATATAAATATTTGCTTCCACGCCCGAATTTTATGATTTTTCATCATATTTTAGCTAAAAGAAAACTTTGCAACAAGATAATTGCTATTTCAAGTGTGTTAGGTATTCTAGAATTCAGCCCATGTAGCTTACAATATACAACGTATTCATCAAAAATAGGTAAAATCTGACTTTTTTTTTGTAAAAAATCATATAAATATTTGTTTGCGTGTCCGAATTTTATAATTTTTTATCATATTTTATCCGCAGTATAGGTCCAAAAGCATGTTTATGAATGTTTTAAACAAAAATATCCATTTCAGGAATAGGAAAAATCTGACTTTATTTTTGTAAAAAATCATATAAATATTTGCTTCCGCGCCCGAATTTTATAATTTTTCATCTTATTTTAGCTAAAAGAAAACATTGCAACAAGAAAATTGCTATTTTAAGTGTGTTAGGTATTCTAGAATGCAGCCCATGTAGCTTACAATATACAAAGTCTTCATCAAAAATGGGTAAAATCTGACTTTTTGTTTGTAAAAAATCATATAAATATTTGCTTCCGCGCCCAAATTTTATAATTTTTCATCATATTTTATCCACAGTATAGGTCCAAAAGCATGTTTATGAATGTTTTAACAAAAATATCCATTTCAAGAATAAGTAAAATCTGACTTTATTTTTGTAAAAAATCATATAAATATTTGCTTCCGCGCCCGAATTTTATGATTTTTCATCATAATTTAGGTAAAAGAAAACATTGCAACAAGAAAATTGCTATTTCAAGTGTGGTAGGTATTCTAGAATCCAGCCAATGAAGTTTACAATATACAACGTATTCATCAAAAATAGGTAAAATCTGACTTTATTTTTGTATTTTATCAACAGTATAGGTCCAAAAGCATGTTTATGAATGTTTTAACAAAAATATCCATTTCAAGAATATGTAAAATGTGACTTTATTTTTGTAAAAAATCATATAAATATTTGCTTCCGCGCCCGAATTTTATGATTTTTCTTCATATTTTAGCTAAAAGAAAACATTGCAACAAGAAAATTGCTATTTCAAGTGTGGTAGGTATTCTAGAATCCAGCCAATGAAGCTTACAATATACAACGTATTCATCAAAAATAGGTAAAATCTGACTTTATTTTTGTAAAAAATCATATAAATATTTGCTTCCGCGCCCGAATTTTATGATCTTTCATCATATTTTAGCTAAAAGAAAACATTGCAACAAGAAAATTGCTATTTCAAGTGTGGTAGGTATTCTAGAATCCATCCAATGAAGCTTACAATATACAACGTATTCATCAAAAATAGGTAAAATCTGACTTTTTTTTTGTAAAAAATCATATAAATATTTGCTTCCGCGCCCAAATTTTATAATTTTTCATCATATTTTATCCACAGTATAGGTCCAAAAGCATGTTTATGAATGTTTTAACAAAAATATCCATTTCATGAATCGGTAAAATCTGACTTTATTTTTGTAAAAAATCATATAAATATTTGCTTCCGCGCCTGAATTTTATGATTTTTCATCATATTTTATTCACAGTATAGGTCCAAAAGCATGTTTATGAATGTTTTAACAAAAATATCCATTTCAAAAATAGGTAAAGTTTTACTTTATTTTTGTAAAAAATCATATAAATATTTGCTTCCGCGACCGAATTTTATGATTTTTCATCATAATTTAGGTAAAAGAAAACATTGCAACAGGAAAATTGCTATTTCAAATGTGATAGGTATTCTAGAATCCAGCCAATTAAGCTTACAATTGTTATGAAGATATTTTAATGAGGTAGAGTAGCTAAAATAAAAGTCTGAAATAATTGCAATCAATATAATTAATGAAGTAATTGTACACTCTGATACGAAAATAACAATAAATATATAATACGCCAATCACGTCTTCTAATTTGGAACACCCTGAAAAGGAAAGTCAAAGAGTAAGCTAATGCTTAGTGAAACACATTGCACACAACTATATATCATTCGCACACACAACAACACTCACACTCAACAACAAACCAGGTAAGACGGGTAAAATTGAAAAGGATACTCCTCGAAAGGAGTGTCACATATCGAATCCACGATATGCCGGCTACCGAATCCACGGTAGCAGAAGAACACTCGAAATCCATCGAGCAACTTGACATCTCCCACAGTGAGTTATACCAAGGCTTCAGGAGTATGAGTGAAAGCCGAGTACAAACCCATACTCCACCTCCCCACTGAGATGCAAGTGAAACTAAGGCACCTGTTCCAGCAGGGCACCGTTGGCACCAGGGTACCCTGGTGCGTCGCGCCTCGGCTTCACCCTCCTGTCAATGCAGTGTTAACGGGTTTACGCGCCGGGGATAGGGATAGGATAAAATCAAGATCACACTACAGTAAATATACTGTCTCACACTCAGTAACTCATAGGTATTGTGTCTCACCTATTGAATCAAACACCTCCGACACTTATTTCACGACTGCCAATAGAGTACTGATTCAAATAAACAATAACTGCATGTTATAAACTCTGTGTTATCAAACACATTGTAACTAATTAATTCAATTAAGAAAGATTGGGAGTGAAGTTAGTTGTTATCTAATGCTTGTAAATAATTACCCTCTAACAGTTCGGCCATCCTGAAAAACTCTCGCCCTCGAGAAGTTAATTTTCAATTCCATGAACATCATCATCTGACGCAGTCTGTCACTTTCTGAATTATTCATCAAATCTTTTACTAGTACCCATCGTTTCATGTTGTCCACTGCTATTACGTTTTTATATCCGCATCTCATGCTCCTATTTGATCCATTCATTTCCACAACTAGATATCTTCGTTTGAATAAACCTTCTCTATTTTAAATGGTCCAGCATATTGTAGCAATATTTTTTTTTTTTGCTTTTTCCCTCTATCACTGTATATTATTTCTTTACAAAAACAAGATCTGCGCAACTGAATTTTTGTGGAGCTTTTGTTTTTATGTGAAATCAAAGTGCTTGTTTTTGTTGATAGTTTTCTATTTTCTTAGCAACCTCTTGTCGCGTTTCTGCTATATCGATAATTACTGCTCTGAATTTTGTTCGTCAGCCTTGAGTCATTTGGTGCTCTTGGACGGTAACCGTACAATAATTCGCTAGACGTTTTTCCAGTTTCTGCGCAATTAGTATTGTTAACTGTGAACTAAACTCCTGATACTCTCTTATCCCAATGTTATCGTCGGTCCTGGAAGTTGCTAACGCAGGTAAAGCTGTTCCTATGAACCTCTCACCACTAGTCCATAATGTTTGCAAAGTTGTTCACATTCTTTAGATGTAAAGCTGATCCAAGTCATTAATTAATCTTGTCGGTACACCAAACATATCGATTATGTATTGTTAGAAATTTAGAACCGGTTTTGTTTTCGTTGTTTTTTTTTTTTACTGCTCGTAGCAAAGTGAATTTTGTAAATTCTTCTACGATAACAATTACACACTTGTTGCCCGAATCCGCTCTTGTTGAATGGTCCTAAGTGGTCCATGTGAATGGTATGAAAAGGCACAACTACTTTTCGTATTGGGTGAAGAAATCCTTCTCGTTTTCCTTTTGGTACTTTATGATACAGACCTGGTTTGCAGCAGTTTATATATTTCCTCACATATTCTCGCATTTTAGGAAACCATTATGTTTCAGTTAGCTTGTTCAACATTTTCTCTACTCCAAAGTGACCGAAATCATCATGAAAATTATTCACTTTCTCTCGAGTTAGACTCCGGGGTACAACCCATTGCAGTCCTTTACAAGTAATGCGATATATTCGACCGTTTTTTTTTTAAGCAATAATCTTTATAAATTGATTTTGTTGTAGTCAGTTTCAGTTGTTTTACTAAGAACCTGTGATATTTAGTTTTTTTTTGTCATACGAGTCCGTTATGTCTTGGCCTTCTATCGACTTAACGCATCTTCATGACTCATCCTCGTACCCTGTCAATATTCCACGGTAAACGTAAATTCTGGAGTTGTAACCTACAGCGAATGCATTAATGAATTTCCTAAAAAAAGGGTTGCTAGTCCGATAAAGTGCCGAATTTGAAGTACGTTTTCTGGTGTTTGGGAGTCACTTAAAGCACGGATCTTTTTTTTACCGGGAAGTACTCCGTCAGCGTCAATATCAAAACC
This sequence comes from Stenolophus ochropezus, assembly GCA_035578165.1. Classification (NCBI taxonomy): domain Eukaryota; kingdom Metazoa; phylum Arthropoda; class Insecta; order Coleoptera; family Carabidae; genus Stenolophus; species Stenolophus ochropezus. Next base: position 31,639 of record JAQOWZ010000479.1, read on the forward strand.
TAAGTAACTCACCTATGTTCTCTAGAAACTTCCAATATAATTTTCAATCTTCGAAGTCTGGGACTGAACAAAGTATGTCATCTAGATATGCTAGTGCTATCGAATCTCGTAATCGTCCCAATATTTTATTCACCATACGTTGAAATACACTTGGAGCATTTGTTAAACCGAAGAGCATCCTAGTAAATTCAAACTGGCCATTTCTTTCAGTTACAGGTATCTGATAGTATCCTGAGGTCATATCTAGACTGTCTTCCTTGCATATGGTTCCGCGCGCAACTTCTTTTTCTTTTTTTATAAGATCATTATTTGATAAATTTAAAACAAGTAATATGCGAGTCCCTTCTTCATCCGTCGAAAATACGCATCATGGTAAGTAGTGTTCTTGATTTTCCTTAGAACATACGCTACGGTCAATGAACATATCTCCGTAGAGTTCACAAGACATATTATATTCCAGCATAACCTGGAGGTATAACTACTGCTTCCATTGTCCATAACGTTTTATTTTTTTTTACTGGTAACGCACCGATCTGCGGTAAACTAACTTCATCAGCTATAAATAAAAGCAACGTCTTGTCATCTTTAAAAATTCGTATGTGTAGCAATTTTGTCAGTGATTGTCCTACAATCATATCAATAATTTGTATCGAATTTGGTTCAATTGAAATGTCTCAAGAGGCTACATCCGCGACGGATTCAAACGCACCGGTAACCCCGAGACACACTCAAGAGGCTCCGTATATCAGGCAACCCCGAGACACACTCAAGAGGCTCCATCCGCGACGGATGCAAACGCACCGGTAACCCCGAGACACACTCAAGAGGCTCCGTATATCAGGCAACCCCAAGACACACTCAAGAGGCTCCATCCGCGCCAAACGTATCAGACACTATATCGCTCTACGAGTTGACCGTCGAATAAAGCATCTCAAACCAAGCGTTAACCCACAAATATGCTATCTCCCATTATACGTTAACTACCAAATAAACTATTCCATACGACGTATTAACCATTAAATAAAATATCTCACAATACGCTTTAAACATAAAATAAAACCGCTCACACTACGCGTTAAGTATAAGATAAAAACCCTCTCACCTGTTGTCACAACACGCTCTCTTAATAAGAATTCGCAATGAAATCATTTCACGTTCTTTACTACGAGTATCAAAACGGAACTATTTAAAATTAACTTACGGAGTAGAAGTAATAGTGTACCGTAACCATTTACGTAAGACAATAGAAAAAGGAATAGTAAATACATTCCTAAATTAATAAGGGAATTAAATTAAATAAAAGTGGTTATAACTTTCGACTATCCTGACTTAGTCCTTGTCCTCGAGTACATCTTGTACTCCTAACGTATCTTCATCCTGTGCTGTGGTGTCGCTTTCCGAACTATCCGACAAATCTTAGTATAACAAAAGGTTGCTTATCGTCATTCGATGAGGATGGTTGTGTGCGGTTGTTTAGTAGCGGTGGTCGGATATGCGTAGTTAGTCTGAAAGCGTTGCTAGAAGTAGATGCTTGTCTAACTGCACGACAATCTCTTTTAACATGTCCGGTTTTTACCGGCCTGTTCTTTCGTTGATACTGTTTTCCGCCATTCGTATCAAAAGGTTGATTTTAGGAGACGCGTTCCCAATTCCAGTAGGTTCGTTATCCTGATGATGTGACATGTTAAAACAATTAAAGAATCCTAATCCAGGTTCCGATCCCACTTCTGAATTGTTATGAAGATATTTTAATGAGGTAGAGTAGCTAAAATAAAAGTCTGAAATAATTGCAATCAATATAATTAATGAAATAATTGTACACTCTGATACGAAAATAACAATAAATATATAATACGCCAATCACGTCTTCTAATTTGGAACACCCTGAAAAGGAAAGTCAAAGAGTAAGCTAATGCTTAGTGAAACACATTGCACACAACTATATATCATTCGCACACACAACAACACTCACACTCAACAACAAACCAGGTAAGACGGGTAAAATTGAAAAGGATACTCCTCGAAAGGAGTGTCACATATCGAATCCACGATATGCCGGCTACCGAATCCACGGTAGCAGAAGAACACTCGAAATCCATCGAGCAACTTGACATCTCCCACAGTGAGTTATACCAAGGCTTCAGGAGTATGAGTGAAAGCCGAGTACAAACCCATACTCCACCTCCCCACTGAGATGCAAGTGAAACTAAGGCACCTGTTCCAGCAGGGCACCGTTGGCACCAGGGTACCCTGGTGCGTCGCGCCTCGCCTTCACCCTCCTGTCAATGCAGTGTTAACGGGTTTACGCGCCGGGGATAGGGATAGGATAAAATCAAGATCACACTACAGTAAATATACTGTCTCACACTCAGTAACTCATAGGTATTGTGTCTCACCTATTGAATCAAACACCTCCGACACTTAATTCACTACTGCCAATAGAGTACTGATTCAAATAAACAATAACTGCATGTTATAAACTCTGTGTTATCAAACACATTGTAACTAATTAATTCAATTAAGAAAGATTGGGAGTGAAGTTAGTTGTTATCTAATGCTTGTAAATAATTACCCTCTAACACAATATACAACGTATTCATCAAAAATAGGTAAAATCTGACTTTTTTTTGTAAAAAATCAAATAAATATTTGCTTCTGCGCCCGAATTTTATAATTTTTCATCATATTTTATCCACAGCATAGGTCCAAAAGCATGTTTATGAATGTTTTAACAAAAATATCCATTTCAGGAATAGGTAAAATCTGACTTTATTTTTGTAAAAAATCATATAAATATTTGCTTCCGCGCCCGAATTTTATGATTTTTCATCATAATTTAGGTGAAAGAAAACATTGCAACAAGAAAATTGCTATTTCAAGTGTGGTAGGTATCTAGAATCCAGCCAATGAAGCTTACAATATACAACGTATTCATCAAAAATAGGTAAAATCTGACTTTATTTTTGTAAAAAATTATATAAATATTTGCTTCCGCGCTCGAATTTATAATTTTTCATCATATTTTATCCATAGTATAGGTCCAAAAGCATGTTTATGAACGTTTTAACAAAAATATCCATTTCAAAAATATGTAAAATCTGACTTTATTTTTGTAAAAAATGATATAAATATTTGCTTCCGCGCCCGAATTTTATGATTTTTCATCATATTTTAGCTAAAAGAAAACATTGCAACAAGAAAATTGCTATTTCAAGTGTGTTAAGTATTCTAGAATCCAGCCCATGTAGCTTACAATATACAACGTATTCATCAAAAACAGGTAAAATCTGACTTTTTTTTGTAAAAAATCATATAAATATTTGTTTGCGCGCCTGAATTTTATAATTTTTCATCATATTTTATCCGCAGTATAGGTCCAAAAGCATGTTTATAAATGTTTTAACAAAAATATCCATTTCAAGAATAGGAAAAATCTGATTTTATTTTTGTAAAAAATCATATAAATATTTGCTTCCGCGCCCGAATTTTATGATTTTTTATCATATTTTATTCACAGTATAGGTCCAAAAGCATGTTTATGAATGTTTTAACAAAAATATCAATTTCAAGAATAGGTAAAACTTTACTTTATTTTTGTAAAAAATCATATAAATATTTGCTTCCGCGCCCGAATTTTATGATTTTTCATCATAATTTAGGTAAAAGAAAACATTGCAACAGGAAAATTGCTATTTCAAATGTGATAGGTATTCTAGAATCCAGCCAATTAAGCTTACAATATACAACGTATTCATCAAAAATAGGTAAAAATCTGACTTTTTTTTGTAAAAAATCATATAAATATTTGCTTCCGCGCCCGAATTTTATAATTTTTCATCATATTTTATCCACAGCATAGGTCCAAAACCATGTTTATGAATGTTTTAACAAAATTATCCATTTCAGGAATAGGTAAAATCTGACTTTATTTTTGTAAAAAATCATATAAATATTTGCTTCCGCGCCCGAATTTTATGATTTTTCATCATAATTTAGGTGAAAGAAAACATTGCAACAAGAAAATTGCTATTTCAAGTGTGGTAGGTATCTAGAATCCAGCCAATGAAGCTTACAATATACAACGTATTCATCAAAAATAGGTAAAATCTGACTTTATTTTTGTAAAAAATTATATAAATATTTGCTTCCGCGCTCGAATTTTATAATTTTTCATCATATTTTATCCATAGTATAGGTCCAAAAAGCATGTTTATGAACGTTTTAACAAAAATATCCATTTCAAAAATATGTAAAATCTGACTTTATTTTTGTAAAAAATGATATAAATATTTGCTTCCGCGCCCGAATTTTATGATTTTTCATCATATTTTAGCTAAAAGAAAACATTGCAACAAGAAAATTGCTATTTCAAGTGTGTTAAGTATTCTAGAATCCAGCCCATGTAGCTTACAATATAAAACGTATTCATCAAAAACAGGTAAAATCTGACTTTTTTTTTGTAAAAAATCATATAAATATTTGTTTGCGCGTCTAAATTTTATAATTTTTCATCATATTTTATATGCAGTATAGGTCCAAAAGCATGTTTATGAATGTTATAACAAAAATATCCATTTCAAGAATAGGAAAAATCTGATTTTATTTTTGTAAAAAATCATATAAATATTTGCTTCCGCCCCCGAAGTTTATGATTTTTCATCTTATTTTAGCTAAAAGAAAACATTGCAACAAGAAAATTGCTATTTCAAGTGTGTTAGGTATTCTAGAATCCAGCCCATGTAGCTTACAATATACAAAGTATTCATCAAAAATAGGTAAAATCTGATTTTTTTTTTTGTCAAAAATCATTGAAATATTTGCTTCCGCGCCCGAATTTCATAATTTTTCATCATATTTTATCCACAGTATAGGTCCAAAAGCATGTTTATGAATGTATTAACAAAAATATCCATTTCAAGAATAGGTAAAATCTGACTTTATTTTTGTAAAAAATCATATAAATATTTGCTTCCGCGCCCGAATTTTATGATTTTTCATCTTATTTTAGCTAAAAGAAAACATTGCAACAAGAAAATTGTTATTTCAAGTGTGGTAGGTATTCTAGAATCCAGCCAATGAAGCTTACAATATACAACGTATTCATCAAAAATAGCTAAAATCTGACTTTTTTTTTGTAAAAAATCAAATAAATATTTGTTTGCGCGCCCGAATTTTATAATTTTTCATCATATTTTGTCCGCAGTATAGGTCCAAAAGCATGTTTATGAATGTTTTAACAAAAATATCCATTTCAGGAATAGGATAAATCTGACTTTATTTTTGTAAAAAATCATATAAATATTTGCTTCCGCGCCCGAATTTTATGATTTTTCATCATATTTTAGCTAAAAGAAAACATTGCAACAAGAAAATTGCTATTTCAAGTGTGTTAGTTATTCCACAATCCAGCCCATGTAGCTTAAAATATACAACGTATTCATCAAAAATAGGTAAAATCTGACTTTTTTTTGTAAAAAAAAACATAAATATTTGCCTCCGCGCCCAAATTTTATAATTTTTCATCATATTCTATCCACAGTACAGGTCCAAAAGCATGTTTATGAATGTTTTAACAAAAATATTCATTTCAAGAATAGGTAAAATCTGACTTTTTTTTTGTAAAAAATCATATAAATATTTGCTTCCGCGCCCGAATTTTATGATTTTTCATCATAATTTAGGTAAAAGAAATCATTGCAACAAGAAAATTGCTATTTCAAGTATGGTAGGTATTCTAGAATCCAGCCAATGAAGCTTACAATATACAACGTATTCATCAAAAATAGGTAATACTCTGAGATAGCGCGT
>JAQOWZ010000480.1:0-37385 GCA_035578165.1 Stenolophus ochropezus
ACGCGCTATCTCAGAGTGATTTTTCATCATAATTTACGTAAAAGAAAACATTGCAACAAAAAATTACTATTTCAAGTGTGGTAGGTATTCTAGAATCCAGCCAATGAAGCTTACAATATACAACGTATTCATCAAAAATAGTTAAAATCTGACTTTATTTTTGTAAAAAATCATATAAATATTTGCTTCCGCGCCCGAATTTTATGATTTCTCATCATATTTTAGCTAAAAGAAAACACGCCAACAAGAAAATTGCTATTTCAACTATGGTAGGTATTCTAGAATCCAGCCAATGAAGCTTACAATGTACAACATATTCATCAAAAATAGGTAAAATCTGACTTTATTTTTGTAAAAAATTATATAAATATTTGCTTCCGCGCTCGAATTTTATAATTTTTCATCATATTTTATCCATAGTATAGGTCCAAAATCATGTTTATGAATGTTTTAACATAAATATCCATTTCAAGAATAGGAAAAATCTGACTTTATTTTTGTAAAAAATCATATAAATATTTGCTTCCGCGCCCGAATTTTATGATTTTGTATCATATATTAGCTAAAAGAAAACATTGCAACAAGAAAATTGCTATTTCAAGTGTGGTAGGTATTCTAGAATCCAGCCCATGTAGCTTACAATATACAACGTATTCATCAAAAATAGGTAAAATCTGACTTTTTTTGTAATAAATCATATAAATATTTGTTTGCGCGCCCGAATTTTATAATTTTTCATCATATTTTATCCGCAATATAGGTCCAAAAGCATGTTTATGAATGTTTTAACAAAAATATCCATTTCAAGAATAGGAAAAATCTGACTTTATTTTTGTAAAAAATCATATAAATATTTGCTTCCGCGCCCGAATATTATGATTTTTCATCATATTTTATTTAAAAGAAAACATTGCAACAAGAAAATTGCTATTTCAAGTGTGGTAGGTATTCTAGAATCCAGCCAATGAAGCTTACAATATACAACGTATTCATGAAAAATAGGTAAAATCTGACTTTATTTTTGTAAAAAATTATATAAATATTTGCTTCCGCGCTCGAATTTTATAATTATTCATCATATTTTATCCATAGTATAGGTCCAAAATCATGTTTATGAACGATTTAACAAAATTATCCATTTCAAAAATATGTAAAATCTGACTTTATTTTTGTAAAAAATCATATAAATATTTGCTTCCGAGCCCGAATTTTATGATTTTTCATCATATTTTAGCTAAAAGAAAACATTGCAACAAGAAAATTGCTATTTCAAGTGTGTTAGGTATTCTACAATCCAGCCCATGTAGCTTACAATATACAACGTATTCATCAAAAATAGGTAAAATCTGACTTTTTTTTGTACAAAATCATATAAATATTTGTTTGCGCGCCCGAATTTTATAATTTTTCATCATATTTTATCCCCAGTATAGGTCCAAAAGCATGTTTATGAATGTTTTAACACAAATATCCATGTCAAGAATAGGATATCCATTTCAAAAATATTTAAAATCTGACTTTATTTTTGTAAAAAATCATATAAATATTTGCTTCCGCGCTCGAATTTTATGATTTCTCATCATATTTTAGCTAAAAGAAAACATTGCAACAAAAAAATTGCTATTTCAAGTGTGGTAGGTATTCTAGAATCCAGGCAATGAAGCTTACAATATACAACGTATTCATCAAAAATAGGTAAAATCTGACGTTATTTTTGTAAAAAATTATATAAATATTTGCTTCCGCGCTCGAATTTTATGATTTTTCATCATATTTTAGGTAAAAGAAAACATTGCAACAAGAAAATTGCTATTTCAACTATGATAGGTATTCTAGAATCCAGCCAATGAAGCTTACAATATACAACGTATTTATCAAAAATAGTTAAAATCTGACTTTTTTTTGTAAAAAATCATATAAATATTTGTTTGCGCGCCCGAATTTTATAATTTTTTATTATATTTTATCCGCAGTATAGGTCCAAAAGCATGTTTATGAATATTTTAAGAAAAATATCCATTTCAAGAATAGGAAAAATCTGACTTTTTTTTTGTAAAAAATCATATAAATATTTGCTTCCGCGCCCGAATTTTATGATTTTTCATCATATTTTAGGTAAAAGAAAACATTGCAACAAGAAAATTGCTATTTCAACTATGGTAGGTATTCTAGAATCCAGCCAATGAAGCTTACAATATACAACGTATTCATCAAAAATAGGTAAAATCTGACTTTATTTTTGTAAAAAATCATATAAATATTTGCTTCCGCGCCCAAATTTTATGATTTCTCATCATATTTTAGCTAAAAGAAAACACTCCAACAAGAAAATTGCTATTTCAAGTGTGTTAGGTATTCTAGAATCCAGCCCATGTAGCTTACAATATACAACGTATTCATCAAAAATAGGTAAAATCTGACTTTTTTTTTGTAAAAAATCATATAAATATTTGTTTGCGCGCTCGAATTTTATAATTTTTAATCATATTTTATCCGCAATATAGGTCCAAAAGCATGTTTATGAATGTTTTAACAAAAATATCCATTTCAAGAATAGGAAAAATCTGACTTTATTTTTGTAAAAAATCATATAAACATTTGCTTCCGCGCCCGAATTTTATAATTTTTCATCATATTTTAGGCAAAAGAAAACATTGCAACAAGAAAATTGCTATTTCAACTATGGTAGGTATTCTAGAATCCAGCCAATGAAGCTTACAATATACAAAGTATTCATCAAAAATAGGTAAAATCTGACTTTATTTTTGTTAAAAATTATATAAATATTTGCTTCCGCGTTCGAACTTTATAATTTTTTATCATATTTTATCCATAGTATAGGTCCAAAATCATGTTTATGAATGTTTTAACATAAATATCCATTTCAAGAAAAGGAAAAATCTGACTTTATTTTTGTAAAAAATCATATAAATATTTGCTTCCGCGCCCGAATTTTATGATTTTTCATCATATTTTAGCTAAAAGAAAACATTGCAAGAAAAAAATTGCTATTTCAAGTGTGGTAGGTATTCTAGAATCCAGCCCATGTAGCTTACAATATACAACGTATTCATCAAAAATAGGAAAAATCTGACTTTTTTTTTCTAAAAAATCATATAAATATTTGTTTGCGCGCCCGAATTTTATAATTTTTCATCATATTTTATCCGCAGTATAGGTCCAAAAGCATGTTTATGAATGTTTTAACAAAAATATCCATTTCAAGAATAGGAAAAATCTGACTTTATTTTTGTAAAAAATCATATAAATATTTGCTTCCGCGACCGAATTTTATGATTTTTCATCATATTTTAGGTAAAAGAAAACATTGCAACAAGAAAATTGCTATTTCAAGTGTGGTAGGTATTCTAGAATCCAGCCAATGAAGCTTACAATATACAACGTATTCATCAAAAATAGGTAAAATCTGTTTTTTTTTTGTAAAAAAATCATATAAATATTTGTTTGCGCGCCCGAATTTTATAATTTTTCATTATATTTTATCCGCAGTATAGGTCCAAAAGCATGTTTATGAATGTTTTAACAAAAATATCCATTTCAAGAATAGGAAAAATCTGACTTTATATTTGTAAAAAATCATATAAATATTTGCTTACGCGCCCGAATTTTATGATTTTTCATCATAATTTACGTAAAAGAAAACATTGCAACAAAAAAATTACTATTTCAAGTGTGGTAGGTATTCTAGAATCCAGCCAATGAAGCTTACAATATACAACGTATTCATCAAAAATAGTTAAAATCTGACTTTATTTTTGTAAAAAATCATATAAATATTTGCTTCCGCGCCCGAATTTTATGATTTCTCATCATATTTTAGCTAAAAGAAAACACGCCAACAAGAAAATTGCTATTTCAACTATGGTAGGTATTCTAGAATCCAGCCAATGAAGCTTACAATGTACAACATATTCATCAAAAATAGGTAAAATCTGACTTTATTTTTGTAAAAAATTATATAAATATTTGCTTCCGCGCTCGAATTTTATAATTTTTCATCATATTTTATCCATAGTATAGGTCCAAAATCATGTTTATGAATGTTTTAACATAAATATCCATTTCAAGAATAGGAAAAATCTGACTTTATTTTTGTAAAAAATCATATAAATATTTGCTTCCGCGCCCGAATTTTATGATTTTGTATCATATATTAGCTAAAAGAAAACATTGCAACAAGAAAATTGCTATTTCAAGTGTGGTAGGTATTCTAGAATCCAGCCCATGTAGCTTACAATATACAACGTATTCATCAAAAATAGGTAAAATCTGACTTTTTTTGTAATAAATCATATAAATATTTGTTTGCGCGCCCGAATTTTATAATTTTTCATCATATTTTATCCGCAATATAGGTCCAAAAGCATGTTTATGAATGTTTTAACAAAAATATCCATTTCAAGAATAGGAAAAATCTGACTTTATTTTTGTAAAAAATCATATAAATATTTGCTTCCGCGCCCGAATATTATGATTTTTCATCATATTTTATTTAAAAGAAAACATTGCAACAAGAAAATTGCTATTTCAAGTGTGGTAGGTATTCTAGAATCCAGCCAATGAAGCTTACAATATACAACGTATTCATGAAAAATAGGTAAAATCTGACTTTATTTTTGTAAAAAATTATATAAATATTTGCTTCCGCGCTCGAATTTTATAATTATTCATCATATTTTATCCATAGTATAGGTCCAAAATCATGTTTATGAACGATTTAACAAAATTATCCATTTCAAAAATATGTAAAATCTGACTTTATTTTTGTAAAAAATCATATAAATATTTGCTTCCGAGCCCGAATTTTATGATTTTTCATCATATTTTAGCTAAAAGAAAACATTGCAACAAGAAAATTGCTATTTCAAGTGTGTTAGGTATTCTACAATCCAGCCCATGTAGCTTACAATATACAACGTATTCATCAAAAATAGGTAAAATCTGACTTTTTTTTGTACAAAATCATATAAATATTTGTTTGCGCGCCCGAATTTTATAATTTTTCATCATATTTTATCCCCAGTATAGGTCCAAAAGCATGTTTATGAATGTTTTAACACAAATATCCATGTCAAGAATAGGATATCCATTTCAAAAATATTTAAAATCTGACTTTATTTTTGTAAAAAATCATATAAATATTTGCTTCCGCGCTCGAATTTTATGATTTCTCATCATATTTTAGCTAAAAGAAAACATTGCAACAAAAAAATTGCTATTTCAAGTGTGGTAGGTATTCTAGAATCCAGGCAATGAAGCTTACAATATACAACGTATTCATCAAAAATAGGTAAAATCTGACGTTATTTTTGTAAAAAATTATATAAATATTTGCTTCCGCGCTCGAATTTTATGATTTTTCATCATATTTTAGGTAAAAGAAAACATTGCAACAAGAAAATTGCTATTTCAACTATGATAGGTATTCTAGAATCCAGCCAATGAAGCTTACAATATACAACGTATTTATCAAAAATAGTTAAAATCTGACTTTTTTTTGTAAAAAATCATATAAATATTTGTTTGCGCGCCCGAATTTTATAATTTTTTATTATATTTTATCCGCAGTATAGGTCCAAAAGCATGTTTATGAATATTTTAAGAAAAATATCCATTTCAAGAATAGGAAAAATCTGACTTTTTTTTTGTAAAAAATCATATAAATATTTGCTTCCGCGCCCGAATTTTATGATTTTTCATCATATTTTAGGTAAAAGAAAACATTGCAACAAGAAAATTGCTATTTCAACTATGGTAGGTATTCTAGAATCCAGCCAATGAAGCTTACAATATACAACGTATTCATCAAAAATAGGTAAAATCTGACTTTATTTTTGTAAAAAATCATATAAATATTTGCTTCCGCGCCCAAATTTTATGATTTCTCATCATATTTTAGCTAAAAGAAAACACTCCAACAAGAAAATTGCTATTTCAAGTGTGTTAGGTATTCTAGAATCCAGCCCATGTAGCTTACAATATACAACGTATTCATCAAAAATAGGTAAAATCTGACTTTTTTTTTGTAAAAAATCATATAAATATTTGTTTGCGCGCTCGAATTTTATAATTTTTAATCATATTTTATCCGCAATATAGGTCCAAAAGCATGTTTATGAATGTTTTAACAAAAATATCCATTTCAAGAATAGGAAAAATCTGACTTTATTTTTGTAAAAAATCATATAAACATTTGCTTCCGCGCCCGAATTTTATAATTTTTCATCATATTTTAGGCAAAAGAAAACATTGCAACAAGAAAATTGCTATTTCAACTATGGTAGGTATTCTAGAATCCAGCCAATGAAGCTTACAATATACAAAGTATTCATCAAAAATAGGTAAAATCTGACTTTATTTTTGTTAAAAATTATATAAATATTTGCTTCCGCGTTCGAACTTTATAATTTTTTATCATATTTTATCCATAGTATAGGTCCAAAATCATGTTTATGAATGTTTTAACATAAATATCCATTTCAAGAATAGGAAAAATCTGACTTTATTTTTGTAAAAAATCATATAAATATTTGCTTCCGCGCCCGAATTTTATGATTTTGTATCATATATTAGCTAAAAGAAAACATTGCAACAAGAAAATTGCTATTTCAAGTGTGGTAGGTAATCTAGAATCCAGCCCATGTAGCTTACAATATACAACGTATTCATTAAAAATAGGTAAATCTGACTTTTTTTTGTAAAAAATCATATAAATATTTGTTTTCGCGCCCGAGTTTTATAGTTTTCATCTTATTTTATCCCCAGTACAGGTCCAAAAGCATGTTTATGAATGTTTTAACATAAATATCCATTTCAAGAATAGGAAAAATCTGACTTTATTTTTGTAAAAAATCATATTAATATTTGCTTCCGCGCCCGAATTTTATGATTTTTCATCATATTTTAGCTAAAAGAAAACATTGCAACAAGAAAATTGCTATTTCAAGTGTGGTAGGTATTCTAGAATCTAGCCCATGTAGCTTACAATATACAACGTATTCATCAAAAATAGGAAAAATCTGACTTTTTTTTTGTAAAAAATCATATAAATATTTGTTTGCGCGCCCGAATTTTATAATTTTTCATCATATTTTATCCGCAGTATAGGTCCAAAAGCATGTTTATGAATGTTTTAACAAAAATATCCATTTCAAGAATAGGAAAAATCTGACTTTATATTTGTAAAAAATCATATAAATATTTGCTTCCGCGCTCGAATTTTATGATTTTTCATCATAATTTACGTAAAAGAAAACATTGCAACAAAAAAATTGCTATTTCAAGTGTGGTAGGTATTCTAGAATCCAGCCAATGAAGCTTACAATATACAACATATTCATCAAAAATAGTTAAAATCTGACTTTTTTTTTCTAAAAAATTCATATAAATATTTGTTTGCGCGCCCGAATTTTATAATTTTTCATCATATTTTATCCGCAGTATAGGTCCAAAAGCATGTTTATGAACGTTTTATCAAAAATATCCATTTCAATAATATGTAAAATCTGACTTTATTTTTGTAAAAAATCATATAAATATTTGCTTCCGCGCCCAAATTTTATGATTTCTCATCATATTTTAGCTAAAAGAAAACACTCCAACAAGAAAATTGCTATTTCAAGTGTGTTAGGTATTCTAGAATCCAGCCCATGTAGCTTACAATATACAACGTATTCATCAAAAATAGGTAAAATCTGACTTTATTTTTGTTAAAAATTATATAAATATTTGCTTCCGCGTTCGAATTTTATAATTTTTCATCATATTTTATCCGCAGTATAGGTCCAAAAGCATGTTTATGAATGTTTTAACATAAATATCCATTTCAAGAATAGGAAAAATCTGACTTTATTTTTGTAAAAAATCATATAAATATTTGCTTCCGCGCCCGAATTTTATGATTTCTCATCATATTTTAGCTAAAAGAAAACATTGCAACAAGAAAATTGCTATTTCAAGTGTGTTAGGTATTCTAGAATCCAGCCCATGTAGCTTACAATATACAACGTATTCATCAAAAATAGGTAAAATCTGACTTTTTTTTTGTAAAAAATCATATAAATATTTGTTTGCGAACCCGAATTTTATAATTTTTCATCATATTTTATCCGCAATATAGGTCCAAAAGCATGTTTATGAATGTTTTAACAAAAATATCCATTTCAAGAATAGGAAAAATCTGACATTATTTTTGTAAAAAATCATATAAATATTTGCTTCCGCGCCCGAATTTTATGATTTTTCATCATATTTTAGGTAAAACAAAACATTGCAACAAGAAAATTGCTATTTCAAGTGTGGTAGGTATTCTAAAATCCAGCCAATGAAGCTTACAATATACAACGTATTCATCAAAAATAGGTAAAATCTGACTTTATTTTTGTAAAAAATAATATAAATATTTGCTTTCGCGCTCGAATTTTATAATTTTTCATCGTATTTTATCCATAGTATAGGTCCAAAATCATGTTTATGAACGTTTTAACAAAAATATCCATTTCAAAAATATGTAAAATCTGACTTTATTTTTGTAAAAAATCATATAAATATTTGCTTCCGAGCCCGAATTTTATGTTTTTTCATCATATTTTAGCTAAAAGAAAACATTGCAATAAGAAAATTGCTATTTCAAGTGTGTTAAGTATTCTAGAATCCAGCCCATGTAGCTTACAATATACAACGTATTCATCAAAAATAAATAAAATCTGACTTTTTTTTGTAAAAAATCATATAAATATTTGTTTGCGCGCCCGAATTTTATAATTTTTCATCATATTTTATCCACAGTATAGGTCCAAAAGCATGTTTATGAATGTTTTAACAAAAATATCCATTTCAAGAATAGGAAAAATCTGACTTTATTTTTGTAAAAAATCATATAAATGTTTGCTTCCGCGCCCGAATTTTATGATTTCTCATCATATTTTAGCTAAAAGAAAACATTGCAACAAGAAAATTGCTATTTCAAGTGTGTTAGGTATTCTAGAATCCAGCCCATGTAGCTTACAATATACAACGTATTCATCAAAAATAGGTAAAATCTGACTTTTTTTTGTAAAAAATCATATAAATATTTGTTTGCGCGCCTGAATTTTATAATTTTTTAACATATTTTATCCGCAATATAGGTCCAAAAGCATGTTTATGAATGTTTTAACAAAAATATCCATTTCAAGAATAGGAAAAATCTGACTTTATTTTTGTAAAAAATCATATAAATATTTGCTTCCGCGCCCGAATTTTATGATTTTTCATCATATTTTAGGTAAATGAAAACATTGCAACAAGAAAATTGCTATTTCAAGTGTGGTAGGTATTCTAGAATCTAGCCAATGAAGGTTACAATATACAATGTATTCATCAAAAATAGGTAAAATCTGACTTTATTTTTGTAAAAAATTATATAAATATTTGCTTCCGCGCTCGAATTTTATAATTTTTCATCATATTTTATGCATAGTATAGGTCCAAAATCATGTTTATGAACGTTTTAACAAAAATATCCATTTCAAAAATATATAAAATCTAACTTTATTTTTGTAAAAAATCATATAAATATTTGCTTCCGAGCCCGAATTTTATGATTTTTCATCATATTTTAGCTAAAAGAAAACATTGCAGCAGGAAAATTGCTATTTCATGTGTGTTAGGTATTCTAGAATCCAGCCCATGTAGCTTACAATATACAACGTATTCATCAAAAATAGGTAAAATCTGAATTTTTTTTGTAAAAAATCATATAAATATTTGTTTTCGCGCCCGAGTTTTATAGTTTTCATCTTATTTTATCCCCAGTACAGGTCCAAAAGCATGTTTATGAATGTTTTAACATAAATATCCATTTCAAGAATAGGAAAAATCTGACTTTATTTTTGTAAAAAATCATATTAATATTTGCTTCCGCGCCCGAATTTTATGATTTTTCATCATATTTTAGCTAAAAGAAAACATTGCAACAAGAAAATTGCTATTTCAAGTGTGGTAGGTATTCTAGAATCTAGCCCATGTAGCTTACAATATACAACGTATTCATCAAAAATAGGAAAAATCTGACTTTTTTTTTGTAAAAAATCATATAAATATTTGTTTGCGCGCCCGAATTTTATAATTTTTCATCATATTTTATCCGCAGTATAGGTCCAAAAGCATGTTTATGAATGTTTCAACAAAAATATCCATTTCAAGAATAGGAAAAATCTGACTTTATATTTGTAATAAATCATATAAATATTTGCTTCCGCGCTCGAATTTTATGATTTTTCATCATAATTTACGTAAAAGAAAACATTGCAACAAAAAAATTGCTATTTCAAGTGTGGTAGGTATTCTAGAATCCAGCCAATGAAGCTTACAATATACAACGTATTCATCAAAAATAGTTAAAATCTGACTTTTTTTTTCTAAAAAATCATATAAATATTTGTTTGCGCGCCCGAATTTTATAATTTTTCATCATATTTTATCCGCAGTATAGGTCCAAAAGCATGTTTATGAATGTTTTATCAAAAATATCCATTTCAATAATATGTAAAATCTGACTTTATTTTTGTAAAAAATTATATAAATATTTGCTTCCGCGCCCAAATTTTATGATTTCTCATCATATTTTAGCTAAAAGAAAACACTCCAACAAGAAAATTGCTATTTCAAGTGTGTTAGGTATTCTAGAATCCAGCCCATGTAGCTTACAATATACAACGTATTCATCAAAAATAGGTAAAATCTGACTTTATTTTTGTTAAAAATTATATAAATATTTGCTTCCGCGTTCGAATTTTATAATTTTTCATCATATTTTATCCGCAGTATAGGTCCAAAAGCATGTTTATGAATGTTTTAACAAAAATATCCATTTCAAGAATAGGAAAAATCTGACTTTATTTTTGTAAAAAATCATATAAATGTTTGCTTCCGCGCCCGAATTTTATGATTTCTCATCATATTTTAGCTAAAAGAAAACATTGCAACAAGAAAATTGCTATTTCAAGTGTGTTAGGTATTCTAGAATCCAGCCCATGTAGCTTACAATATACAACGTATTCATCAAAAATAGGTAAAATCTGACTTTTTTTTGTAAAAAATCATATAAATATTTGTTTGCGCGCCTGAATTTTATAATTTTTCAACATATTTTATCCGCAATATAGGTCCAAAAGCATGTTTATGAATGTTTTAACAAAAATATCCATTTCAAGAATAGGAAAAATCTGACTTTATTTTTGTAAAAAATCATATAAATATTTGCTTCCGCGCCCGAATTTTATGATTTTTCATCATATTTTAGGTAAATGAAAACATTGCAACAAGAAAATTGCTATTTCAAGTGTGGTAGGTATTCTAGAATCTAGCCAATGAAGGTTACAATATACAATGTATTCATCAAAAATAGGTAAAATCTGACTTTATTTTTGTAAAAAATTATATAAATATTTGCTTCCGCGCTCGAATTTTATAATTTTTCATCATATTTTATCCATAGTATAGGTCCAAAATCATGTTTATGAACGTTTTAACAAAAATATCCATTTCTATTTATCTAAAAAAAACATTGCAAGAAAATTGCTATTTCAAGTGTGTTAGGTATTCTAGAATCCTGCCCATGTAGCTTACAATATATAACGTATTCATCAAAAATAGGTAAAATTTGACTTTTTTTTGTAAAAAATCATATAAATATTTGTTTGCGCGCCCGAATTTTATAAATTTTCATCATATTTTATCCGCTATATAGGTTCAAAAGAATGTTTATGAATGTTTTAACAAAAATTTCCATTTCAAGAATAGGAAAAATCTGATTTTATTTTTGTAAAAAATCATATAAATATTTGCTTCCGAGCCCGAATTTTATGATTTTTTATCATATTTTAGCTAAAAGAAAACATTGCAACAAGAAAATTGCTATTTCAAGTGTGTTAAGTATTCTAGAATCCAGCCCATGTAGCTTACAATATACAACGTATTCATCAAAAATAGGTAAAATCTGACTTTTTTTTGTAAAAAATCATATAAATATTTGTTTGCGCGCCCGACTTTTATAATTTTTCATTATATTTTATCCGCAGTATAGGTCCAAAAGCATGTTTATGAATATTTTAAGAAAAATATCCATTTCAAGAATAGGAAAAATCTGACTTTATTTTTGTAAAAAATCATATAAATATTTGCTTCCGCGCCCGAATTTTATGATTTTTCATCATATTTTAGGTAAAAGAAAACATTGCAACAAGAAAATTCCTATTTCAAGTGTGGTAGGTATTCTAGAATCCAGCTAAGGAAGCTTACAATATACAACGTATTCATCAAAAATAGGTAAAATCTGACTTTATTTTTGTAAAAAATTATATAAATATTTGCTTCCGCGCTTGAATTTTATAATTTTTTATCATATTTTATCTATAGTATAGGTCCAAAATCATGTTTAGGAACGTTTTAACAAAAATATCCATTTCATAAATATGTAAAATCTGACTTTATTTTTGTAAAAAATCATATAAATATTTGCTTCCGAGCCCGAATTTTATGATTTTTCATCATATTTTAGCTAAAAGAAAACATTGCAACAGGAAAATTGCTATTTCATGTGTGTTAGGTATTCAAAGATTCCAGCCCATGTAGCTTACAATATACAACGTATTCATCAAAAATAGGTAAAATCTGACTTTTTTTTTGTAAAAAATCATATAAATATTTGTTTGCGCGCCCGAATTTTATAATTTTTCATCATATTTTATCCGCAGTATAGGTCCAAAAGCATGTTTATGAATGTTTTAACATAAATATCCATTTCAAGAATAGGAAAAATCTGACTTTATTTTTGTAAAAAATCATATAAATATTTGCTTCCGCGCCCGAATTTTATGATTTATCATCATATTTTAGCTAAAAGAAAACATTGCAACAAGAAAATTGCTATTTCAAGTGTGGTAGGTATTCTAGAATCCAGCCCATGTAGCTTACAATATACAAAGTATTCATCAAAAATAGGAAAAATCTGACTTTCTTTTTGTAAAAAATCATATAAATATTTGATTGCGCGCCCAAATTTCATAATTTTTCATCATATTTTATCCGCAGTATAGGTCCAAAAGCATGTTTATGAATGTTTTAACATAAATGTCCATTTCAAGAATAGGAAAAATCTGACTTTATTTTTGTAAAAAATCATATAAATATTTGCTTTCGCGCCCGAATTTTATGATTTTTCATCATATTTTAGCTAAAAGAAAACATTGCAACAGGAAAATTGTTATTTCATATGTGTTAGGTATTCAAAGAATCCAGCCCATGTAGCTTACAATATACAACGTATTCATCAAAAATAGGTAAAATCTGACTTTTTTTTTGTAAAAAATCATATAAATATTTGTTTGCGCGCCCGAATTTTATAGTTTTTTATCATATTTTATCCGCAGTATAGGTCCAAAAGCATGTTTATGAATGTTTTAACAAAAATATCCATTTCAAGAATAGGAAAAATCTGACTTTATTTTTGTAAAAAATCATATAAATATTTGCTTCCGCGCCCGAATTTTATGAATTTTCATCATAATTTACGTAAAAGAAAACATTGCAACAAAAAAATTGCTATTTCAAGTGTGGTAGGTATTCTAGAATCCAGCCAATGAAGCTTACAATATACAACGTATTCATCAAAAATAGTTAAAATCTGACTTTTTTTTTGTAAAAAATCATATAAATATTTTCTTCCGAGCCCGAATTTTATAATTTTTCATCATATTTTATCCGCAATATAGGTCCAAAAGCATGTTTATGAATGTTTTAACAAAAATATCCATTTCAAGAATAGGAAACATCTGACTTTATTTTTGTAAAAAATCATATAAATATTTGCTTCCGCGCCCAAATTTTATGACTTTTCATCATATTTTAGGTAAAAGAAAACATTGCAACAAGAAAATTGCTATTTCAAGTGTGTTAGGTATTCTAGAATCTAGCCCATGTAGCTTACAATATACAACGTATTCATCAAAAATAGGTAAAAACTGACTTTTTTTTGTAAAAAATCATATAAATATTTGTTTGCGCGCCCGAATTTTATAATTTTTCATCATATTTTATCCGCAGTATAGGTCTAAAAGCATGTTTATGAATGTTTTAACATAAATATCCATTTCAAGAATAGGAAAAATCTGACTTTATTTTTGTAAAAAATCATAAATATTTGCTTCCGCGCCCAAATTTTATGACTTTTCATCATATTTTAGGTAAAAGAAAACATTGCAACAAGAAAATTGCTATTTCAAGTGTAGTAGGTATTCTAGAATCCAGCCCATGTAGCTTACAATATACAACGTATTCATCAAAAATAGGTAAAATCTGACTTTTTTTTCGTAAAAAATCATATTAATATTTGCTTTCGCGCCCGAATTTTATAATTTTTCATCATATTTTATCCACAGTATAGGTCCAAAAGCATGTTTATCAATGTTTTAACAAAAATATCCACTTCAAGAATAGGTAAAATCTGACTTTATTTTTGTAAAAAATCATATAAATATTTGCTTCCGAGCCCGAATTTTATGATTTTTCATCATATTTTAGCTAAAAGAAAACATTGCAACAGGAAAATTGCTATTTCATGTGTGTTAGGTATTCTACAATCCAGCCCATGTAGCTTACAATATACAACGTATTCATCAAAAATAGGTAAAATCTGACTTTTTTTTGTAAAAAATCATAAATATTTGTTTGCGCGCCCGAATTTTATAATTTTTCATCATATTTTATCCGCAGTATAGGTCCAAAAGCATGTTTATGAACGTTTTAACAAAAATATCCATTTCAAAAATATTTAAAATCTGACTTTATTTTTGTAAAAAATCATATAAATATTTGCTTCCGAGCCCGAATTTTATAATTTTTTATCATATTTTAGCTAAAAGAAAACATTGCAACAGGAAAATTGCTATTTCATGTGTGTTAGGTATTCTAGAATCCAGCCCATGTAACTTACAATATACAACGTATTCATCAAAAATAGGTAAAATCTGACTTTTTTTTTTGTAAAAAATCATATAAATATTTGTTTGCGCGCCCCAATTTTATAATTTTTCATCATATTTTATCCGCAGTATAGGTCCAAAAGCATGTTTATGAATGTTTTAACATAAATATCCATTTCAAGAATAGGAAAAATCTGACTTTATTTTTGTAAAAAATCATAAATATTTGCTTCCGCGCCCGAATTTTATGATTTTTCATCATAATTTACGTAAAAGAAAACATTGCAACAAAAAAATTGCTATTTCAAGTGTGGTAGGTATTCTAGAATCCAGCCAATGAAGCTTACAATATACAACGTATTCATCAAAAATAGTTAAAATCTGACTTTTTTTTGTAAAAAATCATAAATATTTGTTTGCGCGCCCAAATTTTATAATTTTTCATCATATTTTATCCGCAGTATAGGTCCAAAAGCATGTTTATGAACGTTTTAACAAAAATATCCATTTCAAAAATATTTAAAATCTGACTTTATTTTTGTAAAAAATCATATAAATATTTGCTTCCGCGCTCGAATTTTATGATTTCTCATCATATTTTAGCTAAAAGAAAACATTGCAACAAGAAAATTGCTATTTCAAGTATGTTAGGTATTCTAGAATCCTGGCCATGTAGCTTACAATATACAACGTATTCATCAAAAATAGGTAAAATCTGACTTTTTTTTTGTAAAAAATCATAAATATTTGTTTGCGCGCCCGAATTTTATAATTTTTCATCATATTTTATCCGCAGCATAGGTCCAAAAGCATGTTTATGAACGTTTTAACAAAAATATCCATTTCAAAAATATGTAAAATCTGAATTATTTTTGTAAAAAATCATATAAATATTTGCTTCCGCGCCCGAATTTTATGATTTCTCATCATTTTTTAGCTAAAAGAAAACATTGCAACAAGAAAATTGCTATTTCAAGTGTGGTAGGTATTCTAGAATCCAGCCCATGTAGCTTACAATATACAACGTATTCATCAAAAATAGGTAAAATCTGACTTTTTTTTTGTAAAAAATCATATTAATATTTGTTTGCGCGCCCGAATTTTATAATTTTTCATCATATTTTATCCACAGTATAGGTCCAAAAGCATGTTTTTGAATGTTTTAACAAAAATATCATTTTCAAGAATAGGTAAAATCTGACTTTATTTTTGTAAAAAATCATATAAATATTTGCTTCCGAGCCCGAATTTAATGATTTTTCATCATATTTGAGCTAAAAGAAAACATTGCAACAGGAAAATTGCTATTTAATGTGTGTTAGGTATTCTAGAATCCAGCCCATGTAGCTTACAATATACAACGTATTCTTCAAAAATAGGTAAAATCTGACTTTTTTTTTTGTAAAAAATCATATAAATATTTGTTTGCGCGCCCGAATTTTATAATTTTTCATCATATTTTATCAGCAGTATAGGTGCAAAAGCATGTTTATGAATGTTTTAACATAAATATCCATTTCAAGAATAGGAAAAATCTGACATTATTTTTGTAAAAAATCATATAAATATTTGCTTCCGCGCCCGAATTTTATGATTTTTCATCATAATTTACGTAAAAGAAAACATTGCAACAAAAAAATAGCTATTTCAAGTGTGGTAGGTATTCTAGAATCCAGCCCATGTAGCTTACAATATACAACGTATTCATCAAAAATAGGTAAAATCTGACTTTTTTTTGCAAAAAATTATATAAATATTTGTTTGCGCGCCCGAATTTTATAGTTTTTCATCATATTTTATCCGCAGTATAGGTCCAAAAGCATGTTTATGAATGTTTTAACATAAATATCCATTTCAAGAATAGGAAAAATCTGACTTTATTTTTGTAAAAAATCATATTTTTTTGAGGTTAGGTGGATCCTGAATTTGTTTAAATTTTGGAATTATTCGGCCTTGGAGATCCAATGAATAAAACGCAATTGTTTAGTAACAATGTGATATATTCTTTATTATAAATAGGGACGTTTCGAGGATAATATTTTCCCCATCTTCAGCTGTTTTACAAAATTTCTATGTTACAATTATGAATTTTTAACAACAAAACCATCACTCACCATGATTTGATGAAATATATAAGTGTGTACATTTTACATTTTACATTTGTTTAAAATTGATTGATCGTTAATACAGATCACATCAACATTGGATAAATCGATGGAAAAGTACGTCAACTCCTCGTGGGAGTCGGCGATAATCTAACAGGTTAAAACGGAAACTAATGGAACAATGGTCGGTTCATAATGCCAACTAAAAACTTTAGGGAATAAAAATATTATAAATGGCGGTAAATTTAAAATTGAAAATTTAATTTTTTAAAAATATTTTTTTTTTTTTTTTTAATCACTGATAATGATGTATAAAATGATTTAAATATTTAAGGTTGTTTTTATAATCTGTCTGAAAGTTTAAATTTGAATTTTTATTAGAATTAATGTAAAAAGTTTCTTTTATTAGTCTTTTGTTATAATTGTTCTCGGAATCTATAATTGTTGTGCCTTTAAATTTAAATTTATGGCCTGTTTCTAAAGAATGTTTAGTTAAAGCACTATGATTTGGGTTAAGCCTTTTTGTATGATATTCATGTTGATAAATACGTTTTTTTAAAGGTTGTGAAGTTTCACCAATGTAGTTTTTGTTACAAGAACCACATTCGACCTTATAGATGACATTTTTTAAATCTGTAGGTGGAACTTTATCTTTAAGTTTAGTGAATAAATCCTTTGTGTTTGTATTAGAATAATTAGCTATTGTAATATTACTGTTTTTGGTCAATTTATTCAAGGTACAATTTATTTTATTGTCGTATGGAACTTTTGAGTAAATTTTCTCAGAGTTATTATTATTAGTTAAGTTATTATTGTGATTATCTCTATTTTGTAAAATAAAAATTCTTTTATTAATGTATTTGTTAATAAATGAAAGAGGGTAACAATTCTGTTGTAATATATTTCTAATATAATTTAAGTTTTTTTGATGGAAGCATTGATTCGATAATAAAATAGCTCTATCAACTAATGAATTGATGACACTTATTTTATATTTTAAACAAGTGTACGAATGGAAATTAAGGTATCTACCACTACTGGTAGGTTTTTGATACCAATCAGTGATAATAGAATTATTTTCTCGAATAATTCTAACATCAAGAAAGCTTAAACTATTATTAGTTTCCATTTCTAAAGTGAATTTAATTCTGTGATGGCAACTGTTAAATTTATTTAAAATGCAATTAATTAAATCAGTGGGGGCAATTAGTAAACAATCATCTACATATCTCTTGTAATATAAAATTTTTAAATTTGGGTCGTGAATAATCTCGTTTTCTAATTTTTGTAAGATGATGTCTGCCAATGAACTTGATATACTGGATCCCATGGGTGACCCATCAATTTGTTTATATATGACTTCATTGTGACTAAAAATGGAATTTTTAAAAACATAATTTTATACCTTGAATAAATTGATCAATATTTAAATCTGTGTGTTCTTTAATTTCTGTCCATCTATCTTTAATACATTCTAAAACAAAATCTTGTGGAATACTCGGATATAAGGCTACTACGTCTAAACTGAAAATAGAAAAATTTGGTGGTACTTTAATTTTATTAATGTCATCTACAAGATCGAATGAGTTTTTGACGTTGAATTCAGAGTTGGAAGTTACTTTAGTAAGAATATTATTTAAAAATTTAGAAAGTTTATATACAGGTGTATCAATTGTTGATGTGATCTGTCTTAATGGTACATTATTTTTATGTATTTTAGGATTCATGTACATTCTGCCTATACGGGGGTTATGAACTATTAATTCGGGTTTATTGATACTCTTTAAATATTTTTTACAATCATTATCTAGTTTATGAATAGGGTTTTTGTTAATTTTGATGTAAGTAGATTCGTCATTTAAAATGTTATTAGATTTATTTAAATATTCTTGTTTAAACATGATGACAGTCTTTGATCCTTTATCTGCTTTACTGATAATTATATTGTCCTTATTTAATTTTAAAAATTGTTTTGTTAACTTAATCCATTGTAACAATTCGATTTGTGAGAAAGTAAGTTTTTCATTTTTAAGGGTAATAAATCTGGAGTCTAAATATTTTGATAATTTTGTTTTCATTTTATCTTTATCTTCTATGGAACTTTTATCAATGGTTAGTGAAAGGTTAATGTAAGTTTCTAAAATTAATTGTTTAATATGTTTTAAATTTTTAGTTTTATAGCTAAATTTTGGGCCTAATGATAAAATTATTAATATCTTTTCATCTATGTTTATGTCAGTCAAATTAACAATCCAATTTTTATAATGTAATTTTAAGAAGGTACAAATACTGTCTTTAAGTTCAATATGTTTTAAATTACTCAGTTTCTTATCAATATTAATTTTATTCAAAGATTTAGTGTTATGGTAAAGTTTGTTACTATTGTAAATTATATAGTAATAAACCTCTATAGGCAGATTGGACATGAATTCTACTACATATTTAGATTTTAATTTATTTAAATTATGTAAAACAGAATGAACATCTGTGATTTCCATATTAAGAAGTTTAAATTGAAATGTTTTACAAGTATTATTGTATTTTAAATTAATTATATTTGAATTAAATTGCAAATTATTTCTATTGATATTATTTTTTATGAAATTTGGGATAATATTGTAGTGTTTACATGATTCCAAGAAATAGAGTCTGTTTTCAGTTAATGCTAATTTCTTATGTATGTTGAAGTACGTACGGATAGAACGTTGTGTCTTGTATCCAAACTGTTGGTGAATTTGGTTGAAAAATCCGGTGTACATGATGAATGGTGGTTTGGGAGATTCTCGCCGACTCCCACGTGGAAAATTTTTTTGAGGTTAGGTGGATCCTGAATTTGTTTAAATTTTGGAATTATTCGGCCTTGGAGATCCAATGAATAAAACGCAATTGTTTAGTAACAATGTGATATATTCTTTATTATAAATAGGGACGTTTCGAGGATAATATTTTCCCCATCTTCAGCTGTTTTACAAAATTTCTATGTTACAATTATGAATTTTTAACAACAAAACCATCACTCACCATGATTTGATGAAATATATAAGTGTGTACAGTTTACATTTTACATTTGTTTAAAATTGATTGATCGTTAATACAGATCACATCAACATTGGATAAATCGATGGAAAAGTACGTCAACTCCTCGTGGGAGTCGGCGATAATCTAACAGGTTAAAACGGAAACTAATGGAACAATGGTCGGTTCATAATGCCAACTAAAAACTTTAGGGAATAAAAATATTATAAATGGTGGTAAATTTAAAATTGAAAATTTAATTTTTTAAAAATATTTTTTTTTTTTTTTTTAATCACTGATAATGATGTATAAAATGATTTAAATATTTAAGGTTGTTTTTATAATCTGTCTGAAAGTTTAAATTTGAATTTTTATTAGAATTAATGTAAAAAGTTTCTTTTATTAGTCTTTTGTTATAATTGTTCTCGGAATCTATAATTGTTGTGCCTTTAAATTTAAATTTATGGCCTGTTTCTAAAGAATGTTTAGTTAAAGCACTATGATTTGGGTTAAGCCTTTTTGTATGATATTCATGTTGATAAATACGTTTTTTTAAAGGTTGTGAAGTTTCACCAATGTAGTTTTTGTTACAAGAACCACATTCGACCTTATAGATGACATTTTTTAAATCTGTAGGTGGAACTTTATCTTTAAGTTTAGTGAATAAATCCTTTGTGTTTGTATTAGAATAATTAGCTATTGTAATATTACTGTTTTTGGTCAATTTATTCAAGGTACAATTTATTTTATTGTCGTATGGAACTTTTGAGTAAATTTTCTCAGAGTTATTATTATTAGTTAAGTTATTATTGTGATTATCTCTATTTTGTAAAATAAAAATTCTTTTATTAATGTATTTGTTAATAAATGAAAGAGGGTAACAATTCTGTTGTAATATATTTCTAATATAATTTAAGTTTTTTTGATGGAAGCATTGATTCGATAATAAAATAGCTCTATCAACTAATGAATTGATGACACTTATTTTATATTTTAAACAAGTGTACGAATGGAAATTAAGGTATCTACCACTACTGGTAGGTTTTTGATACCAATCAGTGATAATAGAATTATTTTCTCGAATAATTCTAACATCAAGAAAGCTTAAACTATTATTAGTTTCCATTTCTAAAGTGAATTTAATTCTGTGATGGCAACTGTTAAATTTATTTAAAATGCAATTAATTAAATCAGTGGGGGCAATTAGTAAACAATCATCTACATATCTCTTGTAATATAAAATTTTTAAATTTGGGTCGTGAATAATCTCGTTTTCTAATTTTTGTAAGATGATGTCTGCCAATGAACTTGATATACTGGATCCCATGGGTGACCCATCAATTTGTTTATATATGACTTCATTGTGACTAAAAATGGAATTTTGAAAACATAATTTTATACCTTGAATAAATTGATCAATATTTAAATCTGTGTGTTCTTTAATTTCTGTCCATCTATCTTTAATACATTCTAAAACAAAATCTTGTGGAATACTCGGATATAAGGCTACTACGTCTAAACTGAAAATAGAAAAATTTGGTGGTACTTTAATTTTATTAATGTCATCTACAAGATCGAATGAGTTTTTGACGTTGAATTCAGAGTTGGAAGTTACTTTAGTAAGAATATTATTTAAAAATTTAGAAAGTTTATATACAGGTGTATCAATTGTTGATGTGATCTGTCTTAATGGTACATTATTTTTATGTATTTTAGGATTCATGTACATTCTGCCTATACGGGGGTTATGAACTATTAATTCGGGTTTATTGATACTCTTTAAATATTTTTTACAATCATTATCTAGTTTATGAATAGGGTTTTTGTTAATTTTGATGTAAGTAGATTCGTCATTTAAAATGTTATTAGATTTATTTAAATATTCTTGTTTAAACATGATGACAGTCTTTGATCCTTTATCTGCTTTACTGATAATTATATTGTCCTTATTTAATTTTAAAAATTGTTTTGTTAACTTAATCCATTGTAACAATTCGATTTGTGAGAAAGTAAGTTTTTCATTTTTAAGGGTAATAAATCTGGAGTCTAAATATTTTGATAATTTTGTTTTCATTTTATCTTTATCTTCTATGGAACTTTTATCAATGGTTAGTGAAAGGTTAATGTAAGTTTCTAAAATTAATTGTTTAATATGTTTTAAATTTTTAGTTTTATAGCTAAATTTTGGGCCTAATGATAAAATTATTAATATCTTTTCATCTATGTTTATGTCAGTCAAATTAACAATCCAATTTTTATAATGTAATTTTAAGAAGGTACAAATACTGTCTTTAAGTTCAATATGTTTTAAATTACTCAGTTTCTTATCAATATTAATTTTATTCAGAGATTTAGTGTTATGGTAAAGTTTGTTACTATTGTAAATTATATAGTAATAAACCTCTATAGGCAGATTGGACATGAATTCTACTACATATTTAGATTTTAATTTATTTAAATTATGTAAAACAGAATGAACATCTGTGATTTCCATATTAAGAAGTTTAAATTGAAATGTTTTACAAGTATTATTGTATTTTAAATTAATTATATTTGAATTAAATTGCAAATTATTTCTATTGATATTATTTTTTATGAAATTTGGGATAATATTGTAGTGTTTACATGATTCCAAGAAATAGAGTCTGTTTTCAGTTAATGCTAATTTCTTATGTATGTTGAAGTACGTACGGATAGAACGTTGTGTCTTGTATCCAAACTGTTGGTGAATTTGGTTGAAAAATCCGGTGTACATGATGAATGGTGGTTTGGGAGATTCTCGCCGACTCCCACGTGGAAAATTTTTTTGAGGTTAGGTGGATCCTGAATTTGTTTAAATTTTGGAATTATTCGGCCTTGGAGATCCAATGAATAAAACGCAATTGTTTAGTAACAATGTGATATATTCTTTATTATAAATAGGGACGTTTCGAGGATAATATTTTCCCCATCTTCAGCTGTTTTACAAAATTTCTATGTTACAATTATGAATTTTTAACAACAAAACCATCACTCACCATGATTTGATGAAATATATAAGTGTGTACAGTTTACATTTTACATTTGTTTAAAATTGATTGATCGTTAATACAGATCACATCAACATTGGATAAATCGATGGAAAAGTACGTCAACTCCTCGTGGGAGTCGGCGATAATCTAACAGGTTAAAACGGAAACTAATGGAACAATGGTCGGTTCATAATGCCAACTAAAAACTTTAGGGAATAAAAATATTATAAATGGCGGTAAATTTAAAATTGAAAATTTAATTTTTTAAAAATATTTTTTTTTTTTTTTTTTAATCACTGATAATGATGTATAAAATGATTTAAATATTTAAGGTTGTTTTTATAATCTGTCTGAAAGTTTAAATTTGAATTTTTATTAGAATTAATGTAAAAAGTTTCTTTTATTAGTCTTTTGTTATAATTGTTCTCGGAATCTATAATTGTTGTGCCTTTAAATTTAAATTTATGGCCTGTTTCTAAAGAATGTTTAGTTAAAGCACTATGATTTGGGTTAAGCCTTTTTGTATGATATTCATGTTGATAAATACGTTTTTTTAAAGGTTGTGAAGTTTCACCAATGTAGTTTTTGTTACAAGAACCACATTCGACCTTATAGATGACATTTTTTAAATCTGTAGGTGGAACTTTATCTTTAAGTTTAGTGAATAAATCCTTTGTGTTTGTATTAGAATAATTAGCTATTGTAATATTACTGTTTTTGGTCAATTTATTCAAGGTACAATTTATTTTATTGTCGTATGGAACTTTTGAGTAAATTTTCTCAGAGTTATTATTATTAGTTAAGTTATTATTGTGATTATCTCTATTTTGTAAAATAAAAATTCTTTTATTAATGTATTTGTTAATAAATGAAAGAGGGTAACAATTCTGTTGTAATATATTTCTAATATAATTTAAGTTTTTTTGATGGAAGCATTGATTCGATAATAAAATAGCTCTATCAACTAATGAATTGATGACACTTATTTTATATTTTAAACAAGTGTACGAATGGAAATTAAGGTATCTACCACTACTGGTAGGTTTTTGATACCAATCAGTGATAATAGAATTATTTTCTCGAATAATTCTAACATCAAGAAAGCTTAAACTATTATTAGTTTCCATTTCTAAAGTGAATTTAATTCTGTGATGGCAACTGTTAAATTTATTTAAAATGCAATTAATTAAATCAGTGGGGGCAATTAGTAAACAATCATCTACATATCTCTTGTAATATAAAATTTTTAAATTTGGGTCGTGAATAATCTCGTTTTCTAATTTTTGTAAGATGATGTCTGCCAATGAACTTGATATACTGGATCCCATGGGTGACCCATCAATTTGTTTATATATGACTTCATTGTGACTAAAAATGGAATTTTGAAAACATAATTTTATACCTTGAATAAATTGATCAATATTTAAATCTGTGTGTTCTTTAATTTCTGTCCATCTATCTTTAATACATTCTAAA
This sequence comes from Stenolophus ochropezus, assembly GCA_035578165.1. NCBI lineage: Eukaryota > Metazoa > Arthropoda > Insecta > Coleoptera > Carabidae > Stenolophus > Stenolophus ochropezus. The sequence continues at coordinate 24,592 of JAQOWZ010000480.1, forward strand.
ACAAAATCTTGTGGAATACTCGGATATAAGGCTACTACGTCTAAACTGAAAATAGAAAAATTTGGTGGTACTTTAATTTTATTAATGTCATCTACAAGATCGAATGAGTTTTTGACGTTGAATTCAGAGTTGGAAGTTACTTTAGTAAGAATATTATTTAAAAATTTAGAAAGTTTATATACAGGTGTATCAATTGTTGATGTGATCTGTCTTAATGGTACATTATTTTTATGTATTTTAGGATTCATGTACATTCTGCCTATACGGGGGTTATGAACTATTAATTCGGGTTTATTGATACTCTTTAAATATTTTTTACAATCATTATCTAGTTTATGAATAGGGTTTTTGTTAATTTTGATGTAAGTAGATTCGTCATTTAAAATGTTATTAGATTTATTTAAATATTCTTGTTTAAACATGATGACAGTCTTTGATCCTTTATCTGCTTTACTGATAATTATATTGTCCTTATTTAATTTTAAAAATTGTTTTGTTAACTTAATCCATTGTAACAATTCGATTTGTGAGAAAGTAAGTTTTTCATTTTTAAGGGTAATAAATCTGGAGTCTAAATATTTTGATAATTTTGTTTTCATTTTATCTTTATCTTCTATGGAACTTTTATCAATGGTTAGTGAAAGGTTAATGTAAGTTTCTAAAATTAATTGTTTAATATGTTTTAAATTTTTTTTAGTTTTATAGCTAAATTTTGGGCCTAATGATAAAATTATTAATATCTTTTCATCTATGTTTATGTCAGTCAAATTAACAATCCAATTTTTATAATGTAATTTTAAGAAGGTACAAATACTGTCTTTAAGTTCAATATGTTTTAAATTACTCAGTTTCTTATCAATATTAATTTTATTCAGAGATTTAGTGTTATGGTAAAGTTTGTTACTATTGTAAATTATATAGTAATAAACCTCTATAGGCAGATTGGACATGAATTCTACTACATATTTAGATTTTAATTTATTTAAATTATGTAAAACAGAATGAACATCTGTGATTTCCATATTAAGAAGTTTAAATTGAAATGTTTTACAAGTATTATTGTATTTTAAATTAATTATATTTGAATTAAATTGCAAATTATTTCTATTGATATTATTTTTTATGAAATTTGGGATAATATTGTAGTGTTTACATGATTCCAAGAAATAGAGTCTGTTTTCAGTTAATGCTAATTTCTTATGTATGTTGAAGTACGTACGGATAGAACGTTGTGTCTTGTATCCAAACTGTTGGTGAATTTGGTTGAAAAATCCGGTGTACATGATGAATGGTGGTTTGGGAGATTCTCGCCGACTCCCACGTGGAAAATTTTTTTGAGGTTAGGTGGATCCTGAATTTGTTTAAATTTTGGAATTATTCGGCCTTGGAGATCCAATGAATAAAACGCAATTGTTTAGTAACAATGTGATATATTCTTTATTATAAATAGGGACGTTTCGAGGATAATATTTTCCCCATCTTCAGCTGTTTTACAAAATTTCTATGTTACAATTATGAATTTTTAACAACAAAACCATCACTCACCATGATTTGATGAAATATATAAGTGTGTACAGTTTACATTTTACATTTGTTTAAAATTGATTGATCGTTAATACAGATCACATCAACATTGGATAAATCGATGGAAAAGTACGTCAACTCCTCGTGGGAGTCGGCGATAATCTAACAGGTTAAAACGGAAACTAATGGAACAATGGTCGGTTCATAATGCCAACTAAAAACTTTAGGGAATAAAAATATTATAAATGGCGGTAAATTTAAAATTGAAAATTTAATTTTTTAAAAATATTTTTTTTTTTTTTTTTAATCACTGATAATGATGTATAAAATGATTTAAATATTTAAGGTTGTTTTTATAATCTGTCTGAAAGTTTAAATTTGAATTTTTATTAGAATTAATGTAAAAAGTTTCTTTTATTAGTCTTTTGTTATAATTGTTCTCGGAATCTATAATTGTTGTGCCTTTAAATTTAAATTTATGGCCTGTTTCTAAAGAATGTTTAGTTAAAGCACTATGATTTGGGTTAAGCCTTTTTGTATGATATTCATGTTGATAAATACGTTTTTTTAAAGGTTGTGAAGTTTCACCAATGTAGTTTTTGTTACAAGAACCACATTCGACCTTATAGATGACATTTTTTAAATCTGTAGGTGGAACTTTATCTTTAAGTTTAGTGAATAAATCCTTTGTGTTTGTATTAGAATAATTAGCTATTGTAATATTACTGTTTTTGGTCAATTTATTCAAGGTACAATTTATTTTATTGTCGTATGGAACTTTTGAGTAAATTTTCTCAGAGTTATTATTATTAGTTAAGTTATTATTGTGATTATCTCTATTTTGTAAAATAAAAATTCTTTTATTAATGTATTTGTTAATAAATGAAAGAGGGTAACAATTCTGTTGTAATATATTTCTAATATAATTTAAGTTTTTTTGATGGAAGCATTGATTCGATAATAAAATAGCTCTATCAACTAATGAATTGATGACACTTATTTTATATTTTAAACAAGTGTACGAATGGAAATTAAGGTATCTACCACTACTGGTAGGTTTTTGATACCAATCAGTGATAATAGAATTATTTTCTCGAATAATTCTAACATCAAGAAAGCTTAAACTATTATTAGTTTCCATTTCTAAAGTGAATTTAATTCTGTGATGGCAACTGTTAAATTTATTTAAAATGCAATTAATTAAATCAGTGGGGGCAATTAGTAAACAATCATCTACATATCTCTTGTAATATAAAATTTTTAAATTTGGGTCGTGAATAATCTCGTTTTCTAATTTTTGTAAGATGATGTCTGCCAATGAACTTGATATACTGGATCCCATGGGTGACCCATCAATTTGTTTATATATGACTTCATTGTGACTAAAAATGGAATTTTGAAAACATAATTTTATACCTTGAATAAATTGATCAATATTTAAATCTGTGTGTTCTTTAATTTCTGTCCATCTGTCTTTAATACATTCTAAAACAAAATCTTGTGGAATACTCGGATATAAGGCTACTACGTCTAAACTGAAAATAGAAAAATTTGGTGGTACTTTAATTTTATTAATGTCATCTACAAGATCGAATGAGTTTTTGACGTTGAATTCAGAGTTGGAAGTTACTTTAGTAAGAATATTATTTAAAAATTTAGAAAGTTTATATACAGGTGTATCAATTGTTGATGTGATCTGTCTTAATGGTACATTATTTTTATGTATTTTAGGATTCATGTACATTCTGCCTATACGGGGGTTATGAACTATTAATTCGGGTTTATTGATACTCTTTAAATATTTTTTACAATCATTATCTAGTTTATGAATAGGGTTTTTGTTAATTTTGATGTAAGTAGATTCATCATTTAAAATGTTATTAGATTTATTTAAATATTCTTGTTTAAACATGATGACAGTCTTTGATCCTTTATCTGCTTTACTGATAATTATATTGTCCTTATTTAATTTTAAAAATTGTTTTGTTAACTTAATCCATTGTAACAATTCGATTTGTGAGAAAGTAAGTTTTTCATTTTTAAGGGTAATAAATCTGGAGTCTAAATATTTTGATAATTTTGTTTTCATTTTATCTTTATCTTCTATGGAACTTTTATCAATGGTTAGTGAAAGGTTAATGTAAGTTTCTAAAATTAATTGTTTAATATGTTTTAAATTTTTAGTTTTATAGCTAAATTTTGGGCCTAATGATAAAATTATTAATATCTTTTCATCTATGTTTATGTCAGTCAAATTAACAATCCAATTTTTATAATGTAATTTTAAGAAGGTACAAATACTGTCTTTAAGTTCAATATGTTTTAAATTACTCAGTTTCTTATCAATATTAATTTTATTCAGAGATTTAGTGTTATGGTAAAGTTTGTTACTATTGTAAATTATATAGTAATAAACCTCTATAGGCAGATTGGACATGAATTCTACTACATATTTAGATTTTAATTTATTTAAATTATGTAAAACAGAATGAACATCTGTGATTTCCATATTAAGAAGTTTAAATTGAAATGTTTTACAAGTATTATTGTATTTTAAATTAATTATATTTGAATTAAATTGCAAATTATTTCTATTGATATTATTTTTTATGAAATTTGGGATAATATTGTAGTGTTTACATGATTCCAAGAAATAGAGTCTGTTTTCAGTTAATGCTAATTTCTTATGTATGTTGAAGTACGTACGGATAGAACGTTGTGTCTTGTATCCAAACTGTTGGTGAATTTGGTTGAAAAATCCGGTGTACATGATGAATGGTGGTTTGGGAGATTCTCGCCGACTCCCACGTGGAAAATTTTTTTGAGGTTAGGTGGATCCTGAATTTGTTTAAATTTTGGAATTATTCGGCCTTGGAGATCCAATGAATAAAACGCAATTGTTTAGTAACAATGTGATATATTCTTTATTATAAATAGGGACGTTTCGAGGATAATATTTTCCCCATCTTCAGCTGTTTTACAAAATTTCTATGTTACAATTATGAATTTTTAACAACAAAACCATCACTCACCATGATTTGATGAAATATATAAGTGTGTACAGTTTACATTTTACATTTGTTTAAAATTGATTGATCGTTAATACAGATCACATCAACATTGGATAAATCGATGGAAAAGTACGTCAACTCCTCGTGGGAGTCGGCGATAATCTAACAGGTTAAAACGGAAACTAATGGAACAATGGTCGGTTCATAATGCCAACTAAAAACTTTAGGGAATAAAAATATTATAAATGGCGGTAAATTTAAAATTGAAAATTTAATTTTTTAAAAATATATTTTTTTTTTTTTTTTAATCACTGATAATGATGTATAAAATGATTTAAATATTTAAGGTTGTTTTTATAATCTGTCTGAAAGTTTAAATTTGAATTTTTATTAGAATTAATGTAAAAAGTTTCTTTTATTAGTCTTTTGTTATAATTGTTCTCGGAATCTATAATTGTTGTGCCTTTAAATTTAAATTTATGGCCTGTTTCTAAAGAATGTTTAGTTAAAGCACTATGATTTGGGTTAAGCCTTTTTGTATGATATTCATGTTGATAAATACGTTTTTTTAAAGGTTGTGAAGTTTCACCAATGTAGTTTTTGTTACAAGAACCACATTCGACCTTATAGATGACATTTTTTAAATCTGTAGGTGGAACTTTATCTTTAAGTTTAGTGAATAAATCCTTTGTGTTTGTATTAGAATAATTAGCTATTGTAATATTACTGTTTTTGGTCAATTTATTCAAGGTACAATTTATTTTATTGTCGTATGGAACTTTTGAGTAAATTTTCTCAGAGTTATTATTATTAGTTAAGTTATTATTGTGATTATCTCTATTTTGTAAAATAAAAATTCTTTTATTAATGTATTTGTTAATAAATGAAAGAGGGTAACAATTCTGTTGTAATATATTTCTAATATAATTTAAGTTTTTTTGATGGAAGCATTGATTCGATAATAAAATAGCTCTATCAACTAATGAATTGATGACACTTATTTTATATTTTAAACAAGTGTACGAATGGAAATTAAGGTATCTACCACTACTGGTAGGTTTTTGATACCAATCAGTGATAATAGAATTATTTTCTCGAATAATTCTAACATCAAGAAAGCTTAAACTATTATTAGTTTCCATTTCTAAAGTGAATTTAATTCTGTGATGGCAACTGTTAAATTTATTTAAAATGCAATTAATTAAATCAGTGGGGGCAATTAGTAAACAATCATCTACATATCTCTTGTAATATAAAATTTTTAAATTTGGGTCGTGAATAATCTCGTTTTCTAATTTTTGTAAGATGATGTCTGCCAATGAACTTGATATACTGGATCCCATGGGTGACCCATCAATTTGTTTATATATGACTTCATTGTGACTAAAAATGGAATTTTGAAAACATAATTTTATACCTTGAATAAATTGATCAATATTTAAATCTGTGTGTTCTTTAATTTCTGTCCATCTATCTTTAATACATTCTAAAACAAAATCTTGTGGAATACTCGGATATAAGGCTACTACGTCTAAACTGAAAATAGAAAAATTTGGTGGTACTTTAATTTTATTAATGTCATCTACAAGATCGAATGAGTTTTTGACGTTGAATTCAGAGTTGGAAGTTACTTTAGTAAGAATATTATTTAAAAATTTAGAAAGTTTATATACAGGTGTATCAATTGTTGATGTGATCTGTCTTAATGGTACATTATTTTTATGTATTTTAGGATTCATGTACATTCTGCCTATACGGGGGTTATGAACTATTAATTCGGGTTTATTGATACTCTTTAAATATTTTTTACAATCATTATCTAGTTTATGAATAGGGTTTTTGTTAATTTTGATGTAAGTAGATTCGTCATTTAAAATGTTATTAGATTTATTTAAATATTCTTGTTTAAACATGATGACAGTCTTTGATCCTTTATCTGCTTTACTGATAATTATATTGTCCTTATTTAATTTTAAAAATTGTTTTGTTAACTTAATCCATTGTAACAATTCGATTTGTGAGAAAGTAAGTTTTTCATTTTTAAGGGTAATAAATCTGGAGTCTAAATATTTTGATAATTTTGTTTTCATTTTATCTTTATCTTCTATGGAACTTTTATCAATGGTTAGTGAAAGGTTAATGTAAGTTTCTAAAATTAATTGTTTAATATGTTTTAAATTTTTAGTTTTATAGCTAAATTTTGGGCCTAATGATAAAATTATTAATATCTTTTCATCTATGTTTATGTCAGTCAAATTAACAATCCAATTTTTATAATGTAATTTTAAGAAGGTACAAATACTGTCTTTAAGTTCAATATGTTTTAAATTACTCAGTTTCTTATCAATATTAATTTTATTCAGAGATTTAGTGTTATGGTAAAGTTTGTTACTATTGTAAATTATATAGTAATAAACCTCTATAGGCAGATTGGACATGAATTCTACTACATATTTAGATTTTAATTTATTTAAATTATGTAAAACAGAATGAACATCTGTGATTTCCATATTAAGAAGTTTAAATTGAAATGTTTTACAAGTATTATTGTATTTTAAATTAATTATATTTGAATTAAATTGCAAATTATTTCTATTGATATTATTTTTTATGAAATTTGGGATAATATTGTAGTGTTTACATGATTCCAAGAAATAGAGTCTGTTTTCAGTTAATGCTAATTTCTTATGTATGTTGAAGTACGTACGGATAGAACGTTGTGTCTTGTATCCAAACTGTTGGTGAATTTGGTTGAAAAATCCGGTGTACATGATGAATGGTGGTTTGGGAGATTCTCGCCGACTCCCACGTGGAAAATTTTTTTGAGGTTAGGTGGATCCTGAATTTGTTTAAATTTTGGAATTATTCGGCCTTGGAGATCCAATGAATAAAACGCAATTGTTTAGTAACAATGTGATATATTCTTTATTATAAATAGGGACGTTTCGAGGATAATATTTTCCCCATCTTCAGCTGTTTTACAAAATTTCTATGTTACAATTATGAATTTTTAACAACAAAACCATCACTCACCATGATTTGATGAAATATATAAGTGTGTACAGTTTACATTTTACATTTGTTTAAAATTGATTGATCGTTAATACAGATCACATCAACATTGGATAAATCGATGGAAAAGTACGTCAACTCCTCGTGGGAGTCGGCGATAATCTAACAGGTTAAAACGGAAACTAATGGAACAATGGTCGGTTCATAATGCCAACTAAAAACTTTAGGGAATAAAAATATTATAAATGGCGGTAAATTTAAAATTGAAAATTTAATTTTTTAAAAATATTTTTTTTTTTTTTTTAATCACTGATAATGATGTATAAAATGATTTAAATATTTAAGGTTGTTTTTATAATCTGTCTGAAAGTTTAAATTTGAATTTTTATTAGAATTAATGTAAAAAGTTTCTTTTATTAGTCTTTTGTTATAATTGTTCTCGGAATCTATAATTGTTGTGCCTTTAAATTTAAATTTATGGCCTGTTTCTAAAGAATGTTTAGTTAAAGCACTATGATTTGGGTTAAGCCTTTTTGTATGATATTCATGTTGATAAATACGTTTTTTTAAAGGTTGTGAAGTTTCACCAATGTAGTTTTTGTTACAAGAACCACATTCGACCTTATAGATGACATTTTTTAAATCTGTAGGTGGAACTTTATCTTTAAGTTTAGTGAATAAATCCTTTGTGTTTGTATTAGAATAATTAGCTATTGTAATATTACTGTTTTTGGTCAATTTATTCAAGGTACAATTTATTTTTATTGTCGTATGGAACTTTTGAGTAAATTTTCTCAGAGTTATTATTATTAGTTAAGTTATTATTGTGATTATCTCTATTTTGTAAAATAAAAATTCTTTTATTAATGTATTTGTTAATAAATGAAAGAGGGTAACAATTCTGTTGTAATATATTTCTAATATAATTTAAGTTTTTTTGATGGAAGCATTGATTCGATAATAAAATAGCTCTATCAACTAATGAATTGATGACACTTATTTTATATTTTAAACAAGTGTACGAATGGAAATTAAGGTATCTACCACTACTGGTAGGTTTTTGATACCAATCAGTGATAATAGAATTATTTTCTCGAATAATTCTAACATCAAGAAAGCTTAAACTATTATTAGTTTCCATTTCTAAAGTGAATTTAATTCTGTGATGGCAACTGTTAAATTTATTTAAAATGCAATTAATTAAATCAGTGGGGGCAATTAGTAAACAATCATCTACATATCTCTTGTAATATAAAATTTTTAAATTTGGGTCGTGAATAATCTCGTTTTCTAATTTTTGTAAGATGATGTCTGCCAATGAACTTGATATACTGGATCCCATGGGTGACCCATCAATTTGTTTATATATGACTTCATTGTGACTAAAAATGGAATTTTGAAAACATAATTTTATACCTTGAATAAATTGATCAATATTTAAATCTGTGTGTTCTTTAATTTCTGTCCATCTATCTTTAATACATTCTAAAACAAAATCTTGTGGAATACTCGGATATAAGGCTACTACGTCTAAACTGAAAATAGAAAAATTTGGTGGTACTTTAATTTTATTAATGTCATCTACAAGATCGAATGAGTTTTTGACGTTGAATTCAGAGTTGGAAGTTACTTTAGTAAGAATATTATTTAAAAATTTAGAAAGTTTATATACAGGTGTATCAATTGTTGATGTGATCTGTCTTAATGGTACATTATTTTTATGTATTTTAGGATAACCCCCGTATAGGCAGAATGTACATGAATCCTAAAATACATAAAAATAATGTACCATTAAGACAGATCACATCAACAATTGATACACCTGTATATAAACTTTCTAAATTTTTAAATAATATTCTTACTAAAGTAACTTCCAACTCTGAATTCAACGTCAAAAACTCATTCGATCTTGTAGATGACATTAATAAAATTAAAGTACCACCAAATTTTTCTATTTTCAGTTTAGACGTAGTAGCCTTATATCCGAGTATTCCACAAGATTTTGTTTTAGAATGTATTAAAGATAGATGGACAGAAATTAAAGAACACACAGATTTAAATATTGATCAATTTATTCAAGGTATAAAATTATGTTTTCAAAATTCCATTTTTAGTCACAATGAAGTCATATATAAACAAATTGATGGGTCACCCATGGGATCCAGTATATCAAGTTCATTGGCAGACATCATCTTACAAAAATTAGAAAACGAGATTATTCACGACCCAAATTTAAAAATTTTATATTACAAGAGATATGTAGATGATTGTTTACTAATTGCCCCCACTGATTTAATTAATTGCATTTTAAATAAATTTAACAGTTGCCATCACAGAATTAAATTCACTTTAGAAATGGAAACTAATAATAGTTTAAGCTTTCTTGATGTTAGAATTATTCGAGAAAATAATTCTATTATCACTGATTGGTATCAAAAACCTACCAGTAGTGGTAGATACCTTAATTTCCATTCGTACACTTGTTTAAAATATAAAATAAGTGTCATCAATTCATTAGTTGATAGAGCTATTTTATTATCGAATCAATGCTTCCATCAAAAAAACTTAAATTATATTAGAAATATATTACAACAGAATTGTTACCCTCTTTCATTTATTAACAAATACATTAATAAAAGAATTTTTATTTTACAAAATAGAGATAATCACAATAATAACTTAACTAATAATAATAACTCTGAGAAAATTTACTCAAAAGTTCCATACGACAATAAAATAAATTGTACCTTGAATAAATTGACCAAAAACAGTAATATTACAATAGCTAATTATTCTAATACAAACACAAAGGATTTATTCACTAAACTTAAAGATAAAGTTCCACCTACAGATTTAAAAAATGTCATCTATAAGGTCGAATGTGGTTTTTGTAACAAAAACTACATTGGTGAAACTTCACAACCTTTAAAAAAACGTATTTATCAACATGAATATCATACAAAAAGGCTTAACCCAAATCATAGTGCTTTAACTAAACATTCTTTAGAAACAGGCCATAAATTTAAATTTAAAGGCACAACAATTATAGATTCCGAGAACAATTATAACAAAAGACTAATAAAAGAAACTTTTTACATTAATTCTAATAAAAATTCAAATTTAAACTTTCAGACAGATTATAAAAACAACCTTAAATATTTAAATCATTTTATACATCATTATCAGTGATTAAAAAAAAAAAAAAAAATATTTTTAAAAAATTAAATTTTCAATTTTAAATTTACCGCCATTTATAATATTTTTATTCCCTAAAGTTTTTAGTTGGCATTATGAACCGACCATTGTTCCATTAGTTTCCGTTTTAACCTGTTAGATTATCGCCGACTCCCACGAGGAGTTGACGTACTTTTCCATCGATTTATCCAATGTTGATGTGATCTGTATTAACGATCAATCAATTTTAAACAAATGTAAAATGTAAACTGTACACACTTATATATTTCATCAAATCATGGTGAGTGATGGTTTTGTTGTTAAAAATTCATAATTGTAACATAGAAATTTTGTAAAACAGCTGAAGATGGGGAAAATATTATCCTCGAAACGTCCCTATTTATAATAAAGAATATATCACATTGTTACTAAACAATTGCGTTTTATTCATTGGATCTCCAAGGCCGAATAATTCCAAAATTTAAACAAATTCAGGATCCACCTAACCTCAAAAAAAATTTTCCACGTGGGAGTCGGCGAGAATCTCCCAAACCACCATTCATCATGTACACCGGATTTTTCAACCAAATTCACCAACAGTTTGGATACAAGACACAACGTTCTATCCGTACGTACTTCAACATACATAAGAAATTAGCATTAACTGAAAACAGACTCTATTTCTTGGAATCATGTAAACACTACAATATTATCCCAAATTTCATAAAAAATAATATCAATAGAAATAATTTGCAATTTAATTCAAATATAATTAATTTAAAATACAATAATACTTGTAAAACATTTCAATTTAAACTTCTTAATATGGAAATCACAGATGTTCATTCTGTTTTACATAATTTAAATAAATTAAAATCTAAATATGTAGTAGAATTCATGTCCAATCTGCCTATAGAGGTTTATTACTATATAATTTACAATAGTAACAAACTTTACCATAACACTAAATCTCTGAATAAAATTAATATTGATAAGAAACTGAGTAATTTAAAACATATTGAACTTAAAGACAGTATTTGTACCTTCTTAAAATTACATTATAAAAATTGGATTGTTAATTTGACTGACATAAACATAGATGAAAAGATATTAATAATTTTATCATTAGGCCCAAAATTTAGCTATAAAACTAAAAATTTAAAACATATTAAACAATTAATTTTAGAAACTTACATTAACCTTTCACTAACCATTGATAAAAGTTCCATAGAAGATAAAGATAAAATGAAAACAAAATTATCAAAATATTTAGACTCCAGATTTATTACCCTTAAAAATGAAAAACTTACTTTCTCACAAATCGAATTGTTACAATGGATTAAGTTAACAAAACAATTTTTAAAATTAAATAAGGACAATATAATTATCAGTAAAGCAGATAAAGGATCAAAGACTGTCATCATGTTTAAACAAGAATATTTAAATAAATCTAATAACATTTTAAATGACGAATCTACTTACATCAAAATTAACAAAAACCCTATTCATAAACTAGATAATGATTGTAAAAAATATTTAAAGAGTATCAATAAACCCGAATTAATAGTTCATAACCCCCGTATAGGCAGAATGTACATGAATCCTAAAATACATAAAAATAATGTACCATTAAGACAGATCACATCAACAATTGATACACCTGTATATAAACTTTCTAAATTTTTAAATAATATTCTTACTAAAGTAACTTCCAACTCTGAATTCAACGTCAAAAACTCATTCGATCTTGTAGATGACATTAATAAAATTAAAGTACCACCAAATTTTTCTATTTTCAGTTTAGACGTAGTAGCCTTATATCCGAGTATTCCACAAGATTTTGTTTTAGAATGTATTAAAGATAGATGGACAGAAATTAAAGAACACACAGATTTAAATATTGATCAATTTATTCAAGGTATAAAATTATGTTTTCAAAATTCCATTTTTAGTCACAATGAAGTCATATATAAACAAATTGATGGGTCACCCATGGGATCCAGTATATCAAGTTCATTGGCAGACATCATCTTACAAAAATTAGAAAACGAGATTATTCACGACCCAAATTTT
>JAQOWZ010000481.1:0-37344 GCA_035578165.1 Stenolophus ochropezus
ACGCGCTATCTCAGAGTAGATTTTCCAGAAGTGGAGGTTCAGGAACTGCAGTCCAAATATCCGTAACATTTCATGTCTTTTAAAATCATAATTAACCTCAGTAGTTTTTAAGAAATTATGAAACCAGATAGATGGCCCACCGGAGTATACATTGCTCGGTTTTTTCAACGACGCAGCAAACCTCAAGCATCAACGTAACATCAGACGTAACAGTTTCAAAAACTATCTTATCGCCCATTCGAATTGTTCATCAGAATATTCAGTGCCTACGCAATAAAATTGAAGAGCTTGAAATTTTCTTATCAACGCATCCATGCGACATACTTTGTCTTTCAGAACACTGGCTTTTACAAAATGAGGTTCCATCCTACACTTTTAAAGACTTTAAAGTAGTTAGCGTATATGCTAGACAATTGTATGCTCATGGTGGAGTTATTATTTACTGTAACAACAGATTTGATTATAACAACGTAGAATTCATTACTGATTTTAACGTTGAGCGTACTTTTGAATGTTGTGCTTTAAAGTTTACAGATATAACTACTATCAATTATATCTTAGTTGTTTACAGATCACCTGGTTCAAATATATCTGAATTTCTAAAACTTTTGGATATATGTTTATCAAAAATTATAGCGAAGGATAGTAATTCAAATATATTTATCCTGGGTGACTTTAATATCGACCTTTTAATGGAAAATACGGATAAAAAAATATTTTTAGATGTCATGAAAACTTACAATCTACAACATACAATAAACGAACCAACACGTATTTTTAAAAATAGCAAAACCTGTGTTGATAACATATTTACAAATTTAAATAGTAATTTTTATGAAGTGACTGTTATACACAATAATATTTCAGATCATTCAGCTCAAAGTATTTGCATTAAAAATCAAACTCTTAACCCTATAAACCTTTCAAAAACTACCAAAAGATTATTTTCTAAATCTAATCTTGATTATTTTAAATTCCAGTTAGCAAATGAAAAATGGATTTCAGTTTTTAAGGAAACTGACGTTGATAAATGTTTTAAATCTTTTTTGGACATATTTATGTATCATTTTAATATTACCCATCCTAAAATTAAGGTTTCAAACCACAGCCACAATACAAAAAACAAATCTTGGGTAACCAATGAAATAAAGAAAAATGCAATAGAACTCAAAGAATTATATAATTTGTGTCAGTTAGGGCTTATCACTAAGGAAGATTATATAAAGATTAAAAATATGTATCGCAAATTAATTAGAAAAACTAAAAATGATTTCAATGCTAATCTTGTGCAAAACTGTAATAATAATACAGGTAAAATTTGGAAACTAATTAACAGTAATTTAAATATTAACAAGGACGACAAATCTAAAAAAATAAATAAACTAACAAATAATAGTGAATGTGCAAATAATCCTTTAGATATTGCCAATATGCTCAATAACTATTTTATTAATTTGCCACATGAAATTCAAAGGAATTTACCCCCTGCTTCTAACTTTTATCTCGATGGTATTAATAATTCTTCATCGATATTTTTAAATCCCGTTACCGAAGATGAGTTAACATCCCTAATATTATCACTAAAAAATTCATGTTCTTCTGGAATTGATGAAATCTCGAACAATTTACTGAAAAATTGTTATGAAATGATAATTGCACCTTTATCTTATTGTGTCAATTTGTCCTTACAAGAAGGTAAATTTCCAGATCTTCTGAAATATGTTAAAGTTATAGCTTTGCATAAAAGTGGAAACAAAGAGTTGGTGTCTAATTATAGACCAATAACGTTGGTTTCTGCATTTCATAAAATTTTTGAACAGGTAATACTTTCAAGAATTCTCTCATTTCTAGAAGAGAATAAGATATTAATTGGGGAACAACAAGGCTTCCGAAAGGGATTGAGCACAACATCCGCACTAGTAAATTTTTTTGATCATGTTTATAATGCAGTTGACAAAAGTAATAGTATATACGGACTTTTCATTGATTTATCAAAAGCCTTTGATTGTGTAAATCACAGTATTCTTATTGAAATTTTAAATTTTTATGGTTTAAAAGGTGTATGTGCAGATTGGCTTTTGTCGTATTTGCAACATAGAAAACAAGTAGTGATTTACGATAATCAAACTTCCGATTCACAGACTGTTATATGTGGAGTACCACAGGGGTCTATACTTGGCCCTGTACTGTTCATTTTATACATTAATGGCATAAAAAAAGTTTTAGAGTCACATAACTTTGTTGCCTATGCAGATGATGTAACTATTTTGTTATCTGATGTTAATGAAATATCAAAAATAGCCACAAGTTTGTCGACTTGGTTCGCTTCTTTAAATTTATCACTAAATATTAGTAAATCTTCTGTTATGAGTTTTTCAAACAGAAAGAAAGATGAACAAATAGATATTTCTTGTAATGGTGAACCGTTACACCAAGTGCAGAGTACTAAAATCTTGGGCCTTAACATCCATCAAAATTTACTGTGGGATTTGCATATTGATAGCATGTGTATCTCTTGCCTCCTTATGCAATCTTATAAAGAGGCTAAGACTACTTTCTGATGTATCCACTGTAAAAACATTTTATTATGGCAAATTTCATTCTATAATTAGTTACGGCATAATTTTTTGGGGATGCTCACCCATGGCGAAACGCATTTTTAAATTACAAAAAACGGCAGTACGTAACATTTATCAACTTGACAGAAGGACATCTTGTAAAGATATTTTTAAAAATGAAAATATTATAAATATCCCTTGTCTCTATATTTATACTGTTATTTTATATATTTACAATAACAAGAATAATTTCCCGACACATAGTGATATACATAATCATAATACTCGCGGTAAAACAAATTTCACAGTTCCTAATATAAAATTAAATAAAGCCAGAAATAATCCCAATTACTACGGTTTAAAATTTTATAATAATTTGCCGCCAAAATTAAAAGATATTAAATCAAAAAAACAGTTTAAGCAAGGTTTAAATACTTATCTCCTTAGTAAATGTTATTATACTATAGATGAATTTCTTAATGGTAAGCCTTAATTATGAATAAATACATAGGTTATGCTTAATATTGTGTATTTTTTTAACAATATGTACTGTATGACTTTTCCTATGTCGTACTTTTTGTGTATCTTATTTAAAAATATGTACCTACTTTATGACTTTTCCTTTGTATTTTTCTGTGTATTTTTTTAAAAATATGTATTTTATGACTTTTCCTATGCCATGTACTTTTTTGGTCTCTGGAATAAATACTATTATTATTATTATTATTATTATGATGAAAAATCATAAAATTTGGACGCGAAAGCAAATATTTATATGATTTTTTACAAAAATAAAGTTAGATTTTACATATTTTTGAAATGGATATTTTTGTTAAAACGTTCATAAACATGCTTTTGGACCTATACTATGGATAAAATATGATGAAAAATTATAAAATTCGAGCGCGAAAGCAAATATTTATACAATTTTTTACAAAAATAAAGTCAGATTTTAACTATTTTTGATGAATACGTTGTATATTGTAAGCTTCATTGACTGGATTCTAGAATACCTACCACACTTGAAATAGCAATTTTCTTGTTGCAATGTTTTCTTTTACCTAAATTATAATGAAAATCATAAAATTCGGGCGCGGAAGCAAATATTTATATGATTTTTTACAAAAATAAAGTCAGATTTTACATATTCTTGAAATGGATATTTTTGTTAATACATTCATAAACATGCTTTTGGACCTATACTGTGGATAAAATATGATAAAAAATTATAAAATTCGGGCGCGAAAGCAAATATTTATATGATTATTTACAAAAAAAAAGTCAGATTTTACCAATTTTTCATGAATACGTTGTATATTGTAAGCTTCATTGGCTGGATTCTAGAATACCTACCACACTTGAAATAGCAATTTTCTTCTTGCAATATTTTCTTTTACCTAAATTATGATGAAAAATCATAAAATTCGGGCGCGGAAGCAAATATTTATGATTTTTTACAAAAATAAAGTCAGATTTTACCTATTCTTGAAATGGATATTTTTGTTAAAACATTAATAAACATGCTTTTGGACCTATACTGTGGATAAAATATGATGAAAAATGATAAAATTCGAGCGCGGAAGCAAATATTTATATGATTTTTTACAAAAAAAAGTCAGATTTTACCTATATTTGATGAATACGTTGTATATTGTATGCTACATGGGCTGGATTCTAGAATACCTAACACACTTGAAATAGCAATTTTCTTGTTGCAATGTTTTCTTTTAGCTAAAACATGATGAAAAATCATAAAATTTGGGCGCGGAAGCAAATATTTATATGATTTTTTACAAAAATAAAGTCAGATTTTTCCTATTCTTGAAATGGATATTTTTGTTAAAACATTCATAAACATGCTTTTGGACCTATACTGCGGATAAAATATGATGAAAAATTATAAAATTCGGGCTCGCAAACAAATATTTATATGATTTAAAAAAAAAAAAGTCAGATTTTACCTATTTTTGATGATTACGTTGTATATTGTAAGCTACATGGGCTCGATTCTAGAATACCTAACACGCTTGAAATAGCAATTTTCTTGTTGCAATGTTTTCTTTTAGCTAAAATATGATGAAAAATCATAAAATTCGGGCGCGGAAGCAAATATTTATATGATTTTTTACAAAAATAAAGTCAGATTTTACATATTTTTGAAATGGATATTTTTGTTAAAACGTTCATAAACATGCTTTTGGACCTATACTATGGATAAAATATGATGAAAAATTATAAAATTCGAGCGCGGAAGCAAATATTTATATAATTTTTTACAAAAATAAAGTCAGATTTTACCTATTTTTGATGAATACGTTGTATATTGTAAGCTTCATTGGCTGGATTCTAGAATACCTACCACACTTGAAATAGCAATTTTCTTGTTGCAATTTCTTTTACCTATATTATGATGAAAAATCATAAAATTCGGGCGCGGAAGCAAATATTTATATAATTTTTTACAAAAATAAACTCAGATTTTACCTATTTTTGATGAATACGTTGTATATTGTAAGCTACATGGGCTGGATTCTAGAATACCTAACACACTTGAAATAGCAATTGTCTTGTTGCAATGTTTTCTTTTAGCTAAAATATGATGAAATAACATAAAATTCGGGCTCGGAAGCAAATATTTATATGATTTTTTACAAAAATAAAGTCAGATTTTACATATTTTTGAAATGGATATTTTTGTTAAAACGTTCATAAACATGCTTTTGGACCTATACTATGGATAAAATATGATGAAAAATTATAAAATTCGAGCGCGGAAGCAAATATTTATATAATTTTTTACAAAAATAAAGTCAGATTTTAACTATTTTTGATGAATACGTTGTATATTGTAAGCTTCATTGGCTGGATTCTAGAATACCTACCACACTTGAAATAGCAATTTTCTTGTTGCAATGATTTCTTTTACCTAAATTATGATGAAAAATCATAAAATTCGGGCGCGAAAGCAAATATTTATATGATTTTTTACAAAAATAACGTCAGATTTTACATATTTTTGAAATGGATATTTTTGTTAAAACATTCATAAACATGCTTTTGGACCTATACCGTGGATAAAATATGATGAAAAATTATAGTATTCGGGCGCGGAAGAAAAATATTTATATGAATTTTACAAAAAAAAAGTCAGATTTTACCTATTTTTGATGAATACGTTGTATATTGTAAGCTTCATTGGCTGGATTCGAGAATACCTACCACACTTGAAATAGCAATTTTCTTGTTGCAATGTTTTCTTTTACCTAAATTATGATAAAAAATCATAAAATTCGGGCGCGGAAGCAAATATTTATATGATTTTTTACAAAAATAACGTCAGATTTTACATATTTTTGAAATGGATATTGTTGTTAAAACATTCATAAACATGCTTTTGGACCTATACTGTGGATAAAATATGATGAAAAATTATAGTATTCGGGCGCGGAAGAAAAATATTTATAAGAATTTTACAAAAAAAAAAGTCAGATTTTACCTATTTTTGATGAATACGTTGTATATTGTAAGCTTCATTGGCTGGATTCGAGAATACCTACCACACTTGAAATAGCAATTTTCTTGTTGCAATGTTTTCTTTTACTTAAATTATGATGAAAAATCATAAAATTCGGGCGCGGAAGCAAATATTTATATGATTTTTTACAAAAATAAAGTCAGATTTTACCTATTCTTGAAATGGATATTTTTGTTAAAACATTCATAAACATGCTTTTGGACCTATAATGTGGATAAAATCTGATGAAAAATTATAAAATTCGGGCGCGGAAGCAAATATTTATATGATTTTTTCCAAAAAAAAATCAGATTTTACATATTTTTGATGAATACGTTGTATATTGTAAGCTACATGGGCTGGATTCTAGAATACCTAACACACTTGAAATAGCAATTTTCTTGATGCAATGTTTTCTTTTAGCTAAAATATGATGAAAAATCATAAAATTCGGGCGCGGTAGCAAATATTTATATAATTTTTTACAAAAATAAGGTCAGATTTTACATATTTTTTTAATGGATATTTTTGTTAAAACATTCATAAACATGCTTTTGGACCTATACTGTGGATAAAATATGATGAAAAATTATAGAATTCGGGCGCGGAAGCAAATATTTTTATAATTTTTTACAAAAATAAAGTCAGATTTTACCTATTTTTGATGAATACGTTGTATATTGTAAGCTTCATTGACTGGATTCTAGAATACCTACCACACTTGAAATAGCAATTTTTTTGTTGCAATGTTTTCTTTTACCTAAATTATGATGAAAAATCATAAAATTCGGGCGCGGAAGCAAATATTTATATAATATTTTACAAAAATAAATTCAGATTTTACATATTCTTGAAATGGATTTTTTTTGTTAATACATTCATAAACATGCTTTTGGACCTATACTGTGGATAAAATATGATGAAAAATTATAAAATTTGGGCGCGGAAGCAAATATTTACATGATTTTTTACAAAAAAAGTAAAATTTTACCTATTTTTGATGAATACGTTGTATATTGTAAACTTCATTGGCTGGATTCTAGAATACCTACCACATTTGAAATAGCAATTTTCTGGTTGCAATGTTTTCTTTTACCTAAATTATGATGAAAAATCATAAAATTTGGACGCAGAAGCAAATATTTATATGATTTTTTACAAAAATAAAGACAGATTTTACATATTTTTGAAATGGATATTTTTGTTAATACATTCATAAACATGCTTTTGGACCTATACTGTGGATAAAATATGATAAAAAATTATAAAATTCGGGCGCGAAAGCAAATATTTATATGATTATTTACAAAAAAAAAGTCAGATTTTACCAATTTTTCATGAATACGTTGTATATTGTAAGCTTCATTGGCTGGATTCTAGAATACCTACCACACTTGAAATAGCAATTTTCTTCTTGCAATATTTTCTTTTACCTAAATTATGATGAAAAATCATAAAATTCGGGCGCGGAAGCAAATATTTATGATTTTTTACAAAAATAAAGTCAGATTTTACATATTCTTGAAATGGATATTTTTGTTAATACATTCATAAACATGCTTTTGGACCTATACTGTGGATAAAATATGATAAAAAATTATAAAATTCGGGCGCGGAAGCAAATATTTATATGATTTTTTTAATAAAAAAAATCAGATTTTACCTATTTTTGATGAATACGTAGTATATTGTAAGCTACATGGGCTGGATTCTAGAATACCTAACACACTTGAAATAGCAATTTTCTTGTTGCAATGTTTTCATTTAGCTAAATTATGATGAAAAATCATAAAATTTGGGCGCGGAAGCAAATATTTATATGATTTTTTACAAAAATAGTCAGATTTTTCCTATTCTTGAAATGGATATTTTTGTTAAAACATTCATAAACCTGCTTTTGGACCTATACTGCGGATAAAATATGATGAAAAATTATAAAATTCGGGCGCGCAAACAAATATTTATATGATTTTTTACAAAAAAAAGTCAGATTTTACCTATTTTTGATGAATACGTTGTATATTGTAAGCTACATGGGCTGGATTCTAGAATACCTAACACTTTTGAAATAGCAATTTTCTTGTTGCAATGTTTACTTTTAGCTAAAATATAATAAAAAATCATAAAATTCGGGCGCGGAAGCAAATATTTATATGATTTTTTACAAAAATAAAGTCAGATTTTACATATTTTTGAAATGGATATTTTTGTTAAAACATTCATAAACATGCTTTTGGACCTATACTGCGGATAAAATATGATAAAAAATTATAAAATTTGGGCGCACAAACAAATATTTATATGATTTTTTACAAAAAAAAGTCAGATTTTACCTATTTTTGATGATTACGTTGTATATTGTAAGCTACATGGGCTGGATTCTAGAATACCTACCACACTTGAAATAGCAACTTTCTTGTTGCAATGTTTTCTTTTACATAAATTATGATGAAAAATCATAAAACTCGGGCGCGGAAGCAAATATTTATATGATTTTTTACAAAAATAACGTCAGATTTTACATATTCTTGAAATGGATATTTTTGTTAAAACATTCATAAACATGCTTTTGGACCTATACTGTGGATAAAATATGATGAAAAATTATAGTATTCTGGCGCGGAAGCAAATATTTATATGATTTTTACAAAAAAAGTCAGATTTTACCTATTTTTGATGAATACGTTGTATATTGTAAGCTTCATTGGCTGGATTCGAGAATACCTACCACACTTGAAATAGCAATTTTCTTGTTGCAATGTTTTCTTTTACCTAAATTATGATGAAAAATCATAAAATTCGGGCGCGGAAGCAAATATTTATATGATTTTTTACAAAAATAAAGTCAGATTTTACATATTCTTGAAATGGATATTTTTGTTAATACATTCATAAACATGCTTTTGGACCTATACTGTGGATAAAATATGATAAAAAATTATAAAATTCGGGCGCGGAAGCAAATATTTATATGATTTTTTTAATAAAAAAAATCAGATTTTACCTATTTTTGATGAATACGTAGTATATTGTAAGCTACATGGGCTGGATTCTAGAATACCTAACACACTTGAAATAGCAATTTTCTTGTTGCAATGTTTTCATTTAGCTAAATTATGATGAAAAATCATAAAATTTGGGCGCGGAAGCAAATATTTATATGATTTTTTACAAAAATAGTCAGATTTTTCCTATTCTTGAAATGGATATTTTTGTTAAAACATTCATAAACCTGCTTTTGGACCTATACTGCGGATAAAATATGATGAAAAATTATAAAATTCGGGCGCGCAAACAAATATTTATATGATTTTTTACAAAAAAAAGTCAGATTTTACCTATTTTTGATGAATACGTTGTATATTGTAAGCTACATGGGCTGGATTCTAGAATACCTAACACTTTTGAAATAGCAATTTTCTTGTTGCAATGTTTACTTTTAGCTAAAATATAATAAAAAATCATAAAATTCGGGCGCGGAAGCAAATATTTATATGATTTTTTACAAAAATAAAGTCAGATTTTACATATTTTTGAAATGGATATTTTTGTTAAAACATTCATAAACATGCTTTTGGACCTATACTGCGGATAAAATATGATAAAAAATTATAAAATTTGGGCGCACAAACAAATATTTATATGATTTTTTACAAAAAAAAGTCAGATTTTACCTATTTTTGATGATTACGTTGTATATTGTAAGCTACATGGGCTGGATTCTAGAATACCTACCACACTTGAAATAGCAATTTTCTTGTTGCAATGTTTTCTTTTACATAAATTATGATGAAAAATCATAAAACTCGGGCGCGGAAGCAAATATTTATATGATTTTTTACAAAAATAACGTCAGATTTTACATATTCTTGAAATGGATATTTTTGTTAAAACATTCATAAACATGCTTTTGGACCTATACTGTGGATAAAATATGATGAAAAATTATAGTATTCTGGCGCGGAAGCAAATATTTATATGATTTTTACAAAAAAAGTCAGATTTTACCTATTTTTGATGAATACGTTGTATATTGTAAGCTTCATTGGCTGGATTCGAGAATACCTACCACACTTGAAATAGCAATTTTCTTGTTGCAATGTTTTCTTTTACCTAAATTATGATGAAAAATCATAAAATTCGGGCGCGAAAGCAAATATTTATATGATTTTTTACAAAAATAAAGTCAGATTTTACATATTTTTGATGAATACGTTGTATATTGTAAGCTACATGGGCTGGATTCTAGAATACCTAACACATTTGAAATAGCAATTTTCTTGTTGCAATGTTTACTTTTAGCTAAAATATGATGAAAAATCATAAAATTCGGGCGCGGAAGCAAATATTTATATGATTTTTTTACAAAAATTAAGTCAGATTTTACATATTTTTGAAATGGATATTTTTGTTAAAACATTCATAAACATGCTTTTGGACCTATACTGCGGATAAAATATGATGAAAAATTATAAAATTCGGGCGCACAAACAAATATTTATATGATTTTTTACAAAAAAAAATCAGATTTTACCTATTTTTGATGAATACGTTGTATATTGTAAGCTACATGGGCTGGAATCTAGAATACCTAACACACTTGAAATAGCAATTTTCTTGTTGCAATGTTTTCTTTTAGCTAAATTATGATGAAAAATCATAAAATTCGGGCGCGGAAGCAAATATTTATATGATTTTTTACAAAAATAAAGTCAGATTTTTCCTATTCTTGAAATGGATATTTTTGTTAAAACATTCATAAACATGCTTTTGGACCTATACTGCGGATAAAATATGATGAAAAATTATAAAATTCGGGCGCGCAAACAAAAATTTCTATAATTTTTTACAAAAAAAAAGTCAGATTTTACCTATTTTTGATGAATACGTTGTATATTGTAAGCTACATAGGCTGGATTCTAGAATTCCTAACATACTTGAAATAGCAATTTTCTTGTTGCAATGTTTTCTTTTAGCTAAAATATGATGAAAAATCATAAAATTCGGGTGCGGAAGCAAATATTTATATGATTTTTTACAAAAATAAAGTCAGATTTTACATATTTTTGAAATGGATATTTTATTTAAAACGTTCATAAACATGCTTTTATACCTATACTATGGATAAAATATGATGAAAAATTATAAAATTCGAGCGCGGAAGCAAATATTTATAAATTTTTTTACAAAAATAAAGCAGATTTTACCTATTTTTGATGAATACGTTGTATATTGTAAGCTTCATTGGCTGGATTCTAGAATACCTACTTGAAATAGCAATTTTCTTGTTGCAATGTTTTCTTTTACATAAATTATGATAAAAAATCATAAAATTCGGGCGCGGAAGCAAATATTTATATGATTTTTTACAAAAATAACGTCAGATTTTACATATTCTTGAAATGGATATTTTTGTTAAAACATTCATAAACATGCTTTTGGACCTATACTGTGGATAAAATATGATGAAAAATTATAGTATTCGGGCGCGGAAGCAAATATTTATATGATTTTTACAAAAAAAAGTCAGATTTTACCTATTTTTGATGAATAGGTTGTATATTGTAAGCTTCATTGGCTGGATTCGAGAATACCTACCACACTTGAAATAGCAATTTTCTTGTTGCAATGTTTTCTTTTACCTAAATTATGATGAAAAATCATAAAATTCGGGCTCGCAAGCAAATATTTATATGATTTTTTACAAAAATAAAGTCAGATTTTACCTATTCTTGAAATGGATATTTTTGTTAAAACATTCATAAACATGCTTTTGGACCTATACTGTGGATAAAATATGATGAAAAATTATAAAATTCGGGCGCGGAAGCAAATGTTTATATGATTTTTTACAGAAAAAATCAGATTTTACCTTTTTTTGATGAATACGTTGTATATTGTAAGCTACATGGGCTGGATTCTAGAATACCTAACACACTTGAAATAGCAATTTTCTTGATGCAATGTTTTCTTTTACCTAAATTATGATAAAAAATCATAAAATTCGGGCGCGGAAGCAAATATTTATATGATTTTTTACAAAAATAAAGTCAGATTTTACATATTCTTGAAATGGATATTTTTGTTAATACATTCATAAACATGCTTTTGGACCTATACTGTGGATAAAATATGATGAAAAATTATAAAATTTGGGCGCGGAAGCAAATATTTATATGATTTTTTACAAAAAAAAGTCAAATTTTACCTATTTTTGATGAATACGTTGTATACTGTAAACTTCATTGGCTGGATTCTAGAATACCTACCACACTTGAAATAGCAATTTTCTTGTTGCAATGTTTTCTTTTACCTAAATTATGATGAAAAATCATAAAATTTGGACGCGGAAGCAAATATTTATATGATTTTTTACAAAAATAAAGTCAGATTTTACATATTTTTGAAATGGATATTTTTGTTAAAACGTTCATAAACATGCTTTTATACCTATACTATGGATGAAATATGATGAAAAATTATAAAATTCGAGCGCGGAAGCAAATATTTATATAATTTTTTACAAAAATTAAGTCAGATTTTACCTATTTTTGATGAATACGTTGTATATTGTAAGCTTCATTGACTGGATTCTAGAATACCTACCACACTTGAAATAGCAATTTTCTTGTTGCAATGTTTTCTTTTACCTAAATTATGATAAAAAATCATAAAATTCGGGCGCGGAAGCAAATATTTATATGATTTTTTACAAAAATAAAGTCAGATTTTACATATTCTTGAAATGGATATTTTTGTTAATACATTCATAAACATGCTTTTGGACCTATACTGTGGATAAAATATGATGAAAAATTATAAAATTTGGGCGCGGAAGCAAATATTTATATGATTTTTTACAAAAAAAAGTCAAATTTTACCTATTTTTGATGAATACGTTGTATACTGTAAACTTCATTGGCTGGATTCTAGAATACCTACCACACTTGAAATAGCAATTTTCTTGTTGCAATGTTTTCTTTTACCTAAATTATGATGAAAAATCATAAAATTTGGACGCGGAAGCAAATATTTATATGATTTTTTACAAAAATAAAGTCAGATTTTACATATTTTTGAAATGGATATTTTTGTTAAAACGTTCATAAACATGCTTTTATACCTATACTATGGATGAAATATGATGAAAAATTATAAAATTCGAGCGCGGAAGCAAATATTTATATAATTTTTTACAAAAATTAAGTCAGATTTTACCTATTTTTGATGAATACGTTGTATATTGTAAGCTTCATTGACTGGATTCTAGAATACCTACCACACTTGAAATAGCAATTTTCTTGTTGCAATGTTTTCTTTTACCTAAATTATGATGAAAATCATAAAATTCGGGCGCGGAAGCGAATATTTATATGATTTTTTACAAAAATAAAGTCAGATTTTACATATTCTTGAAATGGATATTTTTGTTAATACATTCATAAACATGCTTTTGGACCTATACTGTGGATAAAACATGATAAAAAATTATAAAATTCGGGCGCGAAAACAAATATTTATATGATTATTTACAAAAAAAAGTCAGATTTTACCAATTTTTCATGAATACGTTGTATATTGTAAGCTTCATTGGCTGGATTCTAGAATACCTATCACACTTGAAATAGCAATTTTTCTTCTTGCAATATTTTCTTTTACCTAAATTATGATGAAAAATCATAAAATTCGGGCGCGGAAGCAAATATTTATGTTTTTTTACAAAAATAAAGTCAGATTTTACCTATTCTTGAAATGGATATTTTTGTTAAAACATTCATAAACATGCTTTTGGACCTATACTGTGGATAAAATATGATGAAAAATTATAAAATTCGGGCGCGGAAGCAAATATTTATATGATTTTTTACAAAAAAAAGTCAGATTTTACCTATTTTTATGAATACGTTGTATTGTATATGTAAGCTACATGGGCTGGATTCTAGAATACCTAACACACTTGAAATAGCAATTTTCTTGTTGCAATGTTTTCTTTTAGCTAAAATATGATGAAAAATCATAAATTTTGGGCGCGGAAGCAAATATTTATATGATTTTTTACAAAAATAAAGTCAGATTTTTCCTATTCTTGAAATGGATACTTTTGTTAAAACATTCATAAACATGCTTTTGGACCTATACTGCGGATAAAATATGATGAAAAATTATAAAATTCGGGCGCGCAAACAAATATTTATATGATTTTTTACAAAAAAAAAAGTCAGATTTTACCTATTTTTGATGATTACGTTGTATATTGTAAGCTACATGGGCTGGATTCTAGAATACCTAACACGCTTGAAATAGCAGTTTTTTTGTTGCAATGTTTTCTTTTAGCTAAAATATGATGAAAAATCATAAAATTCGGGCGCGGAAGCAAATATTTATATGATTTTTTACAAAAATAAAGTCAGATTTTACATATTTTTGAAATGGATATTTTTGTTAAAACGTTCATAAACATGCTTTTGGACCTATACTATGGATAAAATATGATGAAAATTTATAAAATTCGAGCGCGGAAGCAAATATTTATATAATTTTTTACAAAAATAAAGTCAGATTTTACCTATTTTTGATGAATACGTTGTATATTGTAAGCTTCATTGGCTGGATTCTAGAATACCTACCACACTTGAAATAGCAATTTTCTTGTTGCAATGTTTTCTTTTACCTAAATTATGATGAAAAATCATAAAATTCGGGCGCGGAAGCAAATATTTATATGATTTTTTACAAAAATAAAGTCAGATTTGTAACAGGTACGGTCGCCTATGACAAAATCTAGTACCTGACATAAAAGGGTTTTAATTTATGGGTTTTACTTGCCTAAAAAGTAATCCACGAATTATATTAATGAACAACTTTTACACGAAACAAGGGTAACGATAGTCGCTGCCACCACTATCACTTTATTTATTTAAAATTCTGCCGTGATAGAAGCAGACAAGGGAATGTTTAATAATGATAACAGACGCGGTTTATTATAATTATGGTCAAATTGGTGCAGGGTTGTAATTTTAGAATAATAGAGTTTTACCTACGCGTTGTGCTACCACGTCACAAAGACAAGGGTTGGAATAGGATGGGCTGAATAAAACACGATATTCCAACAATAACAAAATTATATAAATTTTAATAATCAACCGCGATCAAAAACATTTATATAATTCAAATAAACTACAACGCGTAACTTGATTCTATATAAACTCTAAATTCTTACTTTTCTATTTACAAACAATTTTGAAAACCTTTTTACATCGATCTACAAATAAATATTAATCCACACAGAATATAATAAAAACTACTTACAAATTTACACCACGATGAGAGAGCCTTTACACACAGTAAAACAACTAATTGGTTATTTCACTAAGAAATACCAAGGTATGTCTGACATTCAGTCAAGACATCCACAACAATCGAATGTTACAACAAGAGAGAGAGATTTCGAACTTCTACACACTATTTAATAGTAAAAATCCAGAAGTTCTCAACCTATGTTTGTCCGGCTCATCTCATCCCCTAAGTACAACTATGCTGAAAATGACCCAACTATTTATGTCCACCGAGGGCATCACTTACGGAAACGGACAGTTATGCCTTTTGAAAACAAGCTTGAGGACGCAAAAAGTACGTCCTCAACCATAAATCTGTCCATTTCGTAACATCTGGAGTACTGCACTAACAAAAATTTACAAAAATACATAGCCGCCAAGCGACCGTGTTACAGATTTTACATATTTTTGAAATGGATATTTTTGTTAAAACGTTCATAAACATGCTTTTGGACCTATACTATGGATAAAATATGATGAAAAATTATAAAATTCGAGCGCGAAAGCAAATATTTATATAATTTTTTACAAAAATAAAGTCAGATTTTACCTATTTTTGATGAATACCGTAAAACGGGGTGGATCGGGACGATTTTTTGATATTTTTGTTTCTAGTTTCTTTATTTTTGGGAATATTAACACCAAATTTTGGCTCAGGGGAGTAGGTAGTTTGCTTTAATTAATTATGTTTTTTTCGTATTTTATGAAGCTATAGTTCATTTGTAATTTTTTTTTAAAGGCGTTGTCCCGATTGACCCCGTAGTGGGTTGAATAGGGAAAGTGTATTATTTCATGTAGAAATACCGAATAACCTCATGTAAGAGGTTAATCGGGACAAAAAAATAAATTTTAAAAAAAGAAAAAATAATATCATTAAAAACAATGCAACTTAAAACCTCCCCTTCTCAATAGAGTTGGTTTTGGTAATACTCTCACTATTTGTTCAGTCTTAATGTTACTTGTATCTTCTATAATTGGGTACAAAAATATGTTTTCCATTTCTGAATTTGGTCTTAAAAAAGTGACAGTTATTTTGTTGCCACTAATTTTTTTAATTATTCCTACAAAAAATTTGTCAGTCTTATTTGTTGCAAATCTAACTTCGATAAAGTCTTCGATATGGAGTTTGTCTGTAGACAAAGGCACTAATATTTCTTCTATCTTTTCGGAATCTGATTCTTTACTTTCTATTTCCTCTTCTGTAACAGTTTCTTCATCATTTAATTCAGTTTCATTGTCAGATTCTGTGTTTTCCTTGTCTTGACTTGTTGATGGTAAATCTTGTAAAGTTACACTTTTTCCAGGCGGAACTGTAACCTTTTTCCTTTTTTTTAGAGGAGATTTATCACCAGTACGAGTTGTGCTGAACAAATCAATTACAGATGCAACCCAATCAGTCGATTCAGAATTCTCTTCAACTTGAGCATTTTTCCTGGGCAAACGTTCTAAAACATACTCTCGATCAAGAGGAATAATACCAGTTGCTGAAAATCCAGAGATAATGTTCTCTTTCATATTAACAATTGAGATCAATGTAGAATTTAATAAAGACGGAAAATACTGTTTCGGAAGAGCCCCTTTATTTTTATTTTTCCATGATTCTAGTTTTTTGCGCCAAGCTATTTTTAGTGGCCGAAACACGGCCACATCAAGCGGTTGTGTTAAGTGTGTTGAATTTGGCGGCAGAAAGCAAAAATTGATGTTGTATTTTTCGCATAGTTCAATAACATTGAAAGAAAGATGGCTAGCCAAATTATCCCCAATGATTACCTTTGTACCTTCCTGTTTTCGAAGATATGGCAGAGCAATTGTACTGAACCAATCGTCAAAAAGGGCTTGGTCAAACCAACCTGATTTATTTCTGCCGTATCCAGTTCCTTTAGGCCCATTTAACATCCAGCTTTCGTAAAGATGTTCGCTTTTATAAACAATGAATGGAGGTAGTAATTTACCAGATCACGTTACACTAAACATCACAGATGTAGAAGTTTTGCAGAATCCATAATACGCTCTGGATGTTTCGTTCCTCTTCTAACAACTACTATCTTCTTGCCAGGATCATCCACGAAGCAGGTTTCGTCATAATTTATAATAGACTCGGGAGAAGCATCTCTAACAACATCCTCTAAGTTATCAAAATAATAATTTATTACTTCTGGAGTGATGGCAGCCCTAGACCTTTTTATGTTTTCTCCATATCGCACGGTCAATTTTCTTTGGTGTCTTTTCAAAAAACCGTTTGCCTATTCAATTCCCGGATAATTATTTACAAACCTTGGTGCCAGAATACCTCTTCGGTCTAAATAATTTTTTACCATATGTCTAATATCAATTTTTTCCATTGGATACCCCCATTCGCCTGCCAAAATTATTAGCTGTACCATTCTATCTTCTTGCTCCGCTGTTAAAACTGATTGTCCTTCATGCTCTTTTTGTTTTCTCTTACTTGCACGTTGTAGTGTTGATTTAGGAATGTTATAAATTTCTGTTGCTTCCCTTAACGTAATTTTTTTCGCTTTATATTGACGCAGAGCACTTTCAAAATCTTTTTTTGAATAATTTTGGTAAACCCGGCCACCAACCTTTCTTTTATACACCCTCATTTTTAGTTCCAATTCGCCTCGAAATGTGTCTGAAAACATTTAAAAAATCATGGAAAAATAATAGACAACTTTTTGAACAACTTATCACACATAACCTCAATAAAATACATCAGATTAAAAGATAGGCCAAGAAAATTAACCAAATTTTATAGGTAACATATTCAAATAAGAGAAGTTTTGCAGGCAATAAATTTAACTCACTTTTCTTGATTAAACATATAATTTTTTTTCATTAGTAAATACTTACATTTGTTCTTGAGCGTACACGTTATGACTTGCTGTTAGGTGTCTGGAGCACACTACAATTTTTCAATCGTAGCTAAGTTCGGACGTTCAGATGTAGAGCGCGAAAGTTTAAAATATGAACATTTTGTCCCGATTGACACCTGCGTCCCTATTGACCACGTTTTACGGTACGTTGTATATTGTAAGCTACATGGGCTGGATTCTAGAATACCTAACACACTTGAAATAGCAATTTTCTTATTGCAATGTTTTCTTTTAGCTAAATTATGGTGAAAAATCATAAAATTCGGGCGCGGAAGCAAATATTTATATGATTTTTTACAAAAATAAAGTCAGATTTTTCCTATTCTTGAAATGGATATTTTTGTTAAAACATTCATAAACATGCTTTTGGACCTATACTGCGGATAAAATATGATGAAAAATTATAAAATTCGGGCGCGCAAACAAATATTTATATGATTTTTTACAAAAAAAAAAGTCAGATTTTACCTATTTTTGATGAATACGTTGTATATTGTAAGCTACATGGGCTGGATTCTAGAATACCTAACACACTTGAAATAGCAATTTTCTTGTTGCAATGTTTTCTTTTAGCTAAATTATGATGAAAAATCATAAAATTCGGGCGCGGAAGCAAATA
Source organism: Stenolophus ochropezus (assembly GCA_035578165.1). Lineage (NCBI taxonomy): Eukaryota > Metazoa > Arthropoda > Insecta > Coleoptera > Carabidae > Stenolophus > Stenolophus ochropezus. The sequence goes on from JAQOWZ010000481.1 coordinate 18,900, forward strand.
TTTATATGATTTTTTACAAAAATAAAGTCTGATTTTTCCTATTCTTGAAATAGATATTTTTGTTAAAACATTCATAAACATGCTTTTGGACCTATACTGCGGATAAAATATGATGAAAAATTATAAAATTCGGGCGCGCAAACAAATATTTATATGATTTTTTACAAAAAAAAAGTCAGATTTTACCTATTTTTGATGAATACGTTGTATATTGTAAGCTACATGGGCTGGATTCTAGAATACCTAACACACTTGAAATAGCAATTATCTTGTTGCAATGTTTACTTTTAGCTAAAATATGATGAAAAATCATAAAATTTGGGCGCGGAAGCAAATTTTTATATGATTTTTTACAAAAATAAAGTCAGATTTTACATATTTTTGAAATGGATATTTTTGTTAAAACGTTCATAAATATGCTTTTGGACCTATACTATGGATAAAATATGATGAAAAATTATAAAATTCGAGCGCGGAAGCAAATATTTATATAATTTTTATAAAAATAAATTCAGATTTTACCTATTTTTGATGAATACGTTGTATATTGTAAGCTTCATTGGCTGGATTCTAGAATCCGTACCACACTTGAAATAGCAATTTTCTTGTTGCAATGTTTTCTTTTACCTAAATTATGATGAAAAATCATAAAATTCGGGCGCGGAAGCAAATATTTATATGATTTTTTACAAAAATAAAGTCAGATTTTACCTATTTTTGATGAATACGTTGTATATTGTAAGCTTCATTGGCTAGATTCTAGAAAACCTACCACACTTGAAATAGCAATTATCTTGTTGCAATGTTTTTTTTTACCTAAATTATGATGAAAAATCATAAAATTCGGGCGCGGAAGCAAATATTTATATGATTTTTTACAAAAAAAAATTCAGATTTTACCTATTTTTGATGAATACGTTGTATATTGTAAGCTTCATTGGCTGGATTCTAGAAAACCTACCACACTTGAAATAGCAATTTTCTTGTTGCAATGTTTTTTCACCTAAATTATGATGAAAAATCATAAAATTCGGGCGCGGAAGCAAATATTTATATGATTTTTTACAAAAAAAAGTCAGATTTCTCCTATTTTTGATGAATACGTTGTATATTGGAAGCTTCATTGGCTGGATTTTAGAATAACTACCACACTTGAAATAGCAATTTTCTTTATGCAATGTTTTTTTTTACCTAAGTTATGATGAAAAATCATAAAATTCGGGCGCGGAAGCAAATATTTATATGATATCTTACAAAAATAAAGTCAGATTTTTCCTATTCTTGAAATGGATATTTTTGTTAAAACATTCATAAACATGCTTTTGGACCTATACTGTGGATAAAATATGATGAAAAATTATAAAATTCGGGCGCGGAAGCAAATATTTATATGATTTTTTACAAAAAAAAGTCAGATTTTACCTATTTTTGATGAATACGTTGTATATTGTAAGCTACATGGGCTGGATTCTAGAATACCTAACACACTTTAAATAGCAATTTTCTTGTTGCAATGTTTTCTTTTAGCTAAAATATGATGAAAAATCATAAAATTCGGGCGCGGAAGCAAATATTTATATGATTTTTTACAAAAATAAAGTCAGATTTTACATATTTTTCAAATGGATATTTTTGTTAAAACATTCATAAACATGCTTTTGGACCTATACTGCGGATAAAATATGATGAAAAATTATAAAATTCGGGCGCGCAAACAAATATTTATATGATTTTTTACAAAAAAAAAGTCAGATTTTACCTATTTTTGATGAATACGTTGTATATTGTAAGCTACATGGGCTGGATTCTAGAATACCTAACACACTTGAAATAGCAATTTTCTTGTTGCAATGTTTTCTTTTAGCTAAATTATGATGAAAAATCATAAAAGTCGGGCGCGGAAGCAAATATTTATATGATTTTTTACAAAAATAAAGTCTGATTTTTCCTATTCTTGAAATGGATATTTTTGTTAAAACATTCATAAACATGCTTTTGGACCTATACTGCGGATAAAATATGATAAAAAATTATAAAATTAAGGCGCGCAAATAAATATTTAAATGATTTTTTACAAAAAAAAGTCAGATTTTACCTATTTTTGATGAATACGTTGTATATTTTAAGCTACATGGGCTGGATTCTAGAATACCTAACACACTTGAAATAGCAATTATCTTGTTGCAATGTTTACTTTTAGCTAAAATATGATGAAAAATCATAAAATTCGGGCGCGGAAGCAAATTTTTATATGATTTTTTACAAAAATAAAGTCAGATTTTACATATTTTTGAAATGGATATTTTTGTTAAAACGTTCATAAATATGCTTTTGGACCTATACTATGGATAAAATATGATGAAAAATTATAAAATTCGAGCGCGGAAGCAAATATTTATATAATTTTTATAAAAATAAATTCAGATTTTACCTATTTTTGATGAATACGTTGTATATTGTAAGCTTCATTGGCTGGATTCTAGAATCCGTACCACACTTGAAATAGCAATTTTCTTGTTGCAATGTTTTCTTTTACCTAAATTATGATGAAAAATCATAAAATTCGGGCGCGGAAGCAAATATTTATATGATTTTTTTCAAAAATAAAGTCAGATTTTACCTATATTTGATGAATACGTTGTATATTGTAAGCTTCATTGGCTAGATTCTAGAAAACCTACCACACTTGAAATAGCAATTATCTTGTTGCAATGTTTTTTTTTACCTAAATTATGATGAAAAATCATAAAATTCGGGCGCGGAAGCAAATATTTATATGATTTTTTACAAAAAAAAATTCAGATTTTACCTATTTTTGATGAATACGTTGTATATTGTAAGCTTCATTGGCTGGATTCTAGAAAACCAACCACACTTGAAATAGCAATTTTCTTGTTGCAATGTTTTTTCACCTAAATTATGTTGAAAAATCATAAAATTCGGGCGCGGAAGCAAATATTTATATGATTTTTTACAAAAAAAAGTCAGATTTCTCCTATTTTTGATGAATACGTTGTATATTGGAAGCTTCATTGGCTGGATTTTAGAATAACTACCACACTTAAAATAGCAATTTTCTTTATGCAATGTTTTCTTTACCTAAATTATGATGAAAAATCATAAAATTCGGGCGCGGAAGCAAATATTTATATGATATCTTAGAAAAATAAAGTCAGATTTTTCCTATTCTTGAAATGGATATTTTTGTTAAAACATTCATAAACATGCTTTTGGACCTATACTGTGGATAAAATATGATGAAAAATTATAAAATTCGGGCGCGGAAGCAAATATTTATATGATTTTTTACAAAAAAAAGTCAGATTTTACCTATTTTTGATGAATACGTTGTATATTGTAAGCTACATGGGCTGGATTCTAGAATACCTAACACACTTTAAATAGCAATTTTCTTGTTGCAATGTTTTCTTTTAGCTAAATTATGATGAAAAATCATAAAATTCGGGCGCGGAAGCAAATATTTATATGATTTTTTACAAAAATAAAGTCAGATTTTACATATTTTTCAAATGGATATTTTTGTTAAAACGTTCATAAATATGCTTTTGGACCTATACTATGGAAAAAATATGATGAAAAATTATAAAATTCGTGCGCGGAAGCAAATATTTATGTAATTTTTTAGAAAAATAAAGTCAGATTTTACCTATTTTTGATGAATACATTGTATATTGTAAGCTACATGGGCTGGATTCTAGAATACCTAACACACTTTAAATAGCAATTTTCTTGTTGCAATGTTTTCTTTTAGCTAAAATATGATGAAAAATCATAAAATTCGGGCGCGGAAGCAAATATTTATATGATTTTTTACAAAAATAAAGTCAGATTTTACATATTTTTCAAATGGATATTTTTGTTAAAACATTCATAAACATGCTTTTGGACCTATACTGCGGATAAAATATGATGAAAAATTATAAAATTCGGGCGCGCAAACAAATATTTATATGATTTTTTACAAAAAAAAAGTCAGATTTTACCTATTTTTGATGAATACGTTGTATATTGTAAGCTACATGGGCTGGATTCTAGAATACCTAACACACTTGAAATAGCAATTTTCTTGTTGCAATGTTTTCTTTTAGCTAAATTATGATGAAAAATCATAAAAGTCGGGCGCGGAAGCAAATATTTATATGATTTTTTACAAAAATAAAGTCTGATTTTTCCTATTCTTGAAATGGATATTTTTGTTAAAACATTCATAAACATGCTTTTGGACCTATACTGCGGATAAAATATGATGAAAAATTATAAAATTCAGGCGCGCAAATATATATTTAAATGATTTTTTACAAAAAAAAAGTCAGATTTTACCTATTTTTGATGAATACGTTGTATATTGTAAGCTACATGGACTGGATTCTAGAAACACACTTGAAATAGCAATTTTCTTGTTTGCAATGTTTACTTTTAGCTAAAATATGATGAAAAATCATAAAATTCTGGCGCGGAAGCAAATATTTATATGATTTTTTACAAAAATAAAGTCAGATTTTACATATTTTTGAAATGGATATTTTTGTTAAAACGTTCATAAATATGCTTTTGGACCTATACTATGGATAAAATATGATGAAAAATTATAAAATTCGAGCGCGGAAGCAAATATTTATATAATTTTTACAAAAATAAAGTTAGATTTTACCTCTTTTTGATGAATACGTTGTATATTGTAAGCTTCATTGGCTGGATTCTAGAATCCGTACCACACTTGAAATAGCAATTTTCTTGTTGCAATGTTTTCTTTTACCTAAATTATGATGAAAAATCATAAAATTCGGGCGCGGAAGCAAATATTTATATGATTTTTTTACAAAAATAAAGTCAGATTTTACCTATTTTTGATGAATACGTTGTATATTGTAAGCTTCATTGGCTGGATTCTAGAAAACCTACCACACTTGAAATAGCAATTATCTTGTTGCAATGTTTTTTTTTACCTAAATTATGATGAAAAATCATATAATTCGGGCGCGGAGGCAAATATTTATATGATTTTTTACAAAAAAAAGTCAGATTTTACCTATTTTTGATGAATACGTTGTATATTGAAAGCTTCATTGGCTGGATTCTAGAAAACCTACCACACTTGAAATAGCAATTTTCTTGTTGCAATGTTTTTTTTACCTAAATTATGATGAAAAATCATAAAATTCGGGCGCGGAAGCAAATATTTATATGATTTTTTACAAAAAAAAGTCAGATTTCTCTTATTTTTGATGAATACGTTGTATATTGGAAGCTTCATTGGCTGGATTCTAGAATACCTACCACACTTGAAATAGCAATTTTTTTTATGCAATGTTTTCTTTTACCTAAATTATGATGAAAAATCATAAAATTCGGGCGCGGAAGCAAATATTTATATGATATTTTACAAAAATAAAGTCAGATTTTTCCTATTCTTGAAATGGATATTTTTGTTAAAACATTCATAAACATGCTTTTGGACCTATAGTGTGGATAAAATATGATGAAAAATTATAAAATTCGGGCGCGGAAGCAAATATTTATATGATTTTTTACAAAAAAAAGTCAGATTTTACCTATTTTTGATGAATACGTTGTATATTGTAAGCTACATGGGCTGGATTCTAGAATACCTAACACACTTGAAATAGCAATTTTCTTAATGCAATGTTTTCTTTTAGCTAAATTATGATGAAAAATCATAAAATTCGGGCGCGGAAGCAAATATTTATATGATTTTTTACAAAAATAAAGTCAGATTTTACATATTTTTCAAATGGATATTTTTGTTAAAACGTTCATAAACATGCTTTTGGACCTATACTATGGAAAAAATATGATGAAAAATGATAAAATTCGTGCGCGAAAGCAAATATTTATGTAATTTTTTAGAAAAATAAAGTCAGATTTCACCTATTTTTGATGAATACATTGTATATTGTAAGCTACATGGGCTGGATTCTAGAATACCTAACACACTTTAAATAGCAATTTTCTTGTTGCAATGTTTTCTTTTAGCTAAAATATGATGAAAAATCATAAAATTCGGGCGCGGAAGCAAATATTTATATGATTTTTCACAAAAATAAAGTCAGATTTTACATATTTTTGAAATGGATATTTTTGTTAAAATATTCATAAACATGCTTTTAGACCTGTACTGCGGATAAAATATGATGAAAAATTATAAAATTCGGGCGCGCAAACAAATATTTATATGATCTCTTAAAAAAAAAAAGTCAGATTTTACCTATTTTTGATGAATACGTTGTATATTGTAAGCTACATGGGCTGGATTCTAGAATACCTAACACACTTGAAATAGCAATTTTCTTATTGCAATGTTTTCTTTTAGCTAAATTATGATGAAAAATCATAAAAGTCGGGCGCAGAAGCAAATATTTATATGATTTTTTTACAAAAATAAAGTCTGATTTTTCCTATTCTTGAAATGGATATTTTTGTTAAAACATTCATAAACATGCTTTTGGACCTATACTGCGGATAAAATATGATGAAAAATTATAAAATTCGGGCGCGCAAACAAATATTTATATGATTTTTTGCAAAAAAAAAGTCAGATTTTACCTAATTTTGATGAATACGTTGTACATTGTAAGCTACATGGCCTGGATTCTAGAATACCTAACACACTTGAAATAGCAATTTTCTTGTTTGCAATGTTTACTTTTAGCTAAAATATGATGAAAAATCATAAAATTCTGGCGCGGAAGCAAATATTTATATGATTTTTTACAAAAATAAAGTCAGATTTTACATATTTTTGAAATGGATATTTTTGTTAAAACGTTCATAAATATGCTTTTGGACCTATACTATGGATAAAATATGATGAAAAATTATAAAATTCGAGAGCGGAAGCAAATATTTATATAATTTTTACAAAAATAAAGTCAGATTTTACCTATTTTTGATGAATACGTTGTATATTGTAAGCTTCATTGGCTGGATTCTAGAATACCTACCACACTTGAAATAGCAATTTTCTTGTTGCAATGTTTTTTTTTACCTAAATTATGATGAAAAATCATAAAATTCGGGCGCGGAAGCAAATAATTATGATTTTTTACAAAAATAAAGTCAGATTTTACATATTCTTGTAATGGATATTTTTGTTAATACATTCATTAACATGCTTTTGGACCTATACTGTGGATAAAATATGATGAAAAATTATAAAATTCGGGAGCGGAAGTAAATTTTTATATGATTTTTTAAAAAAAAAGTCAGATTTTACCTATTTTTGATGAATACGTTGTATATTGTAAGCTTCATTGGCTGGATTCGAGAATACCTACCACACTTGAAATAGCAATTTTCTTGTTGCAATGTTTTCTTTTACCTAAATTATGATGAAAAATCATAAAATTCGGGCGCGGAATCAAATATTTATATGATTTTTTACAAAAATAAAGTCAGATTTTACCTATTCTTGAAATGGATATTTTTGTTAAAACATTAATAAACATGCTTTTGGACCTATACTGTGGATAAAATATGATGAAAAATTATAAAATTCTGGCGCGGAAGCAAATATTTATATGATTTTTTACAAAAAAAAGTCAGATTTTACCTATTTTTGATGAATACGTTGTATATTGTAAGCTTCATTGGCTGGATTCTAGAATACCTGTAGCAAGTCGGCTTGGTTTGTTTTGATGAAGGGTTTAAGTCGGCTTGCGACAAGAAAAAACTGGTTTGTTGTGAAGGTTGTTATACCAATAAAAAAGAAGATATCGTAACCATTCAATAAAAAATAGTAACAAGTAACAACTAGCTCAAACAAGTTTAGACCCTTCTGCCAAAATCCATTTATGAATTATATTTAATACATATAAAATTATTTATTTATAAATAATAATATATAGTGGCATAAGCTGCTATAAATTGGTGACCCTTAAGTGTGAGAATTTTTGTTTGTGCCTATGGAGAATTTTGGTCAAGATGAAGTTTCTATTCCTGCACCACCATTAGTTGCTGCTGTTTCTTCCTCGTTCAAGTTACCCGATTTCTACCCCGATGATCCTGAACTTTGGTTTGTGCAAGTGGAAGCAGAGTTTGACAGTCACAGAATAACATCAGAAATAAGTAGATATCTTAAATTAATTAATAATTTGAAACCGGAACAAGCACTAGAAATTCGAGACTTGATAATTAATCGTCCGTCGCAAAACCCGTATACTACAGTTAAATGTGAAATTATTAAACGATTTACAATTTCTGAAGAAGAAAGATTTAATATATTATTTTCGAAACTTGAATTAGGAGGAAGAAAACCCACCCAATTGCTAAGATATATTAAGCAATTATTAGGAAATAAAGTTATGGATCCTACTCTATTAGAAGAATTATTTTTACAAAAATTGCCACTTAATATTCGAACTTCACTTGTTACTGCACAATCAAGCAGTTTGGAAGAAAAAGCGGAAATGGCTGATAAAATATTAAATTTATCGTCATGTCATTTATTCACTGAAAATGTGAGATCTGACGAAATACGAAATTTAAAACAAGAGATGTTGGAAATAAAACGTTTACTCACAAACTTGTCTCCAAAGAAGAATATTTCTACTGCATCAAATGGAGATATTTCTTCTGATTCCTGTTGGTATCATTTCCACTACGGGACGAAAGCCAAGAAGTGTGTACCTCCTTGCAATTGGACTTCTACCTCTAGATCGCATACCGTTTGTCAAAATTTGGAGAATCAAAATTTTGAAGTTATTAATAGTTTGCCTCTCCTTTCCAGAAATAGACCTTCCTTTTCTCCTCACTTACTGTTCGTTGAAGACAGGTTCTCTGGTCATCGATTTCTTGTTGACACTGGTGCAGAGGTTAGTATCATTACACCAAATCCTACACAACAATATATTAAACAACCTTTTCTTTTGCAAGCAGTTAATAACACTCAAATTGCAACATTTGGTTCTATCAAAATTAATATAGACATTAATCTTAATAAAATTTTTAGTTGGAATTTTATAATTGCTAATGTTCAGTATTCTATTTTGGGGGCAGATTTTTTTAAGTTACTATAATTTATTGGTTGATCAAAGACACAAACGTTTAATAGATGCAAAATTATCATTTTTTAATAGTCAAATAAATAATATTTTTTCGAATAATGTTAATTTTTGTCCTTTTAAACAAATTTTATCTAAATTTCCATCTTTAACTAGTGAATTCAATATTCATCGTAAAATTAAACATAACGTAAAGCATTCGATTATAACAAATGGTTTACCAATTTTTGCTAAACCAAGGAGATTGGCTCCAGATCGGTTAAATGCAGCTCAAACTGAATTTAATAAAATGCTGAAGATGGGTATTATTCGGGCATCTAATAGTAATTGGTCTTCACCCCTTCATATGGTTCCGAAAAAGGAACCAGGTGAATGGCGTCCTTGTGGTGATTTTAGAGCTCTTAACAACATTACTGTTCCTGACAGGTACCCTCTTCCTCATATCCAAGATTTTATAAATAATTTACAAAATTGTGAAATATTTTCTAAAATTGACCTTGTTAAGGCATATCATCAAATACCTATGGAACCAGACTCAATTGCTAAAACTGCTATTACAACTCCTTTCGGACTATTCGAATATGTTGTTATGCCTTTTGGTTTACGAAACAGTGCGCAAACTTTTCAAAGATTTATTAATGAGGTAATTAAAGGTTTAGATTTCTGTTTTGCTTATATTGATGATATATTAATTGCAAGTAATAATGTAGAATCCCATAAAAAACATTTAAGTATTATTTTTAAACGTTTAGAAGATTATGGAGTATTAGTAAATATTAATAAATGCAAATTTGGATGTGATAAGATTGAATTTTTAGGCCATCGTATTTCGAATAACAAAATTGAACCTTTAGAAGATAAAGTTAACGCTGTTAAAAATTTTCCTCCTCCTAAAACACAAAAGGCTTTACGTGAATTTTTAGGGATGCTCAATTTTTATCATAGATTTATTCCTCATTGTTCTATTATATCAAAACCTTTAACTCAATTAATTGATAATCATTCGAAGAGTACGAAAGAAATTGTTTTGACAGAATTACAATATCAAGCTTTTTCAAATGTCAAAAACGCTCTGATTAATTTTACTACATTGACAGTCCCACGAAATAATGTGGAAACTAGTATTATGGTCGATGCTTCGGATACTGGGGTAGGAGCTGTACTGCAGCAATTTTATGATAACTCTTGGCATCCAATAGCTTTTTATTCAACATGTTTCCAACCTGCAGCTTGTCGTTATAGTACGTTTGGAAGAGAACTTTTAGCGGTGTATTTGGCAATTAAAAAATTTCGATATTTTGTAGAAGGACGTGAATTTTTCATTCTGACAGATCATAAAGCATTGACATATTCTTTACATAAAAATTCAGACACTTACTCCCCTCGTGAAATACGTCACCTGGACTACATATTACAATTTACTAATGACATTAGACATATACCTGGTTCGGAGAATACGGTTGCAGATGCGTTATCACGAATTTCTATTAATACGTTAAACCATTCAGATATCATTGATTACAATGAAATTGCTAAATTTCAAAAGTCAGATAGTGACACTATTAATTTTTTTAAAAACAAAAACACATCTCTCTCATTCAAAGAAATTCCGTTGGCAGACAATCAATTGACTCTTACTTGTGACGTTACTACTGGAACAGCAAGACCTTACATTCCACTTCCTTTTAGAAAAGATATTTTTAATAAGTTACATTCCCTCTCACATCCAGGAATTAATGCTACAAAGAAATTAATTTCTTCTCGTTTCGTTTGGGAAAATATGAATGTGGATATCAAAGATTGGACTAAATCATGTTTGAAATGTCAATGTTGTAAAGTTATTAGGCATTCTAAGGCAGAGATAGGTAATTTTATTGTACCTCAAAAACGTTTTGACATGGTACACCTTGATATAGTAGGCCCCTTGCCTTGGTCCTCGGGCTATACTCACATATTGACTTGCATTGACAGATATACCCGATGGCCAGAGGCAATTCCACTTCAAAATACCAAGGTAGATACAATAGCAAGATCTTTTATAGAAAATTGGGTAGCAAGATTCGGTGTACCGTCATCAATTACTACCGATCGTGGTGCACAATTTGGATCTCATTTTTTTCTAGAATTGTTATCAGTTTTGGGAACTAAACATATCAGAACTACATCTTATCATCCTGAGTCAAATGGAATTATAGAACGTTTTCACAGACAACTCAAAACTTCATTGAAAGCCTGTTCTTATCCTGATAATTGGGTAGAAAATTTACCTTTGGTTTTATTAGGTATTAGAACCTCATTCAAAGAAAGCATTCAATGTAGTTCGGATGAGTTAGTCTATGGAACACGTCTACGTCTTCCTGGAGAATTTGACTCAAAACCGGATTCTACTTTAGACTTATCATTTTTCCTTAAAAAATTAAAAAGACATTTTCAATATCTTAAAGCTAGGCCTCCAAAAAACCAAAATACTAAAACTTTTATCCATCCAAATTTATTCTCTTGTTCACATATCTTCATAAGACATGACGCTATTAAAAGACCACTACAACAAAATTATGATGGACCTTATAAAGTTATCAAACGTTTTCCAAAATTTTTTACCATTGACATAAATGGCAAGTATGAAAACATTTCCATTGACAGATTAAAACCAGCCTACTAATACTATTTTTGTTCTTTTTACTCTACAAAAAACACAAAGTCATATATATTACTATGCAACTGCACCAGCTATATTTTCAGAACTTCGAGAATTATCAGCGAACAGGTAGTGAAGACAACGGAAGGATCTAATAGAGTTAATTTATGTTACTTTTATATATTTATATCAACATTTTGTATATTAATTAATTTAAAAATTATTGTTATTTAATGTATTCATATTTTGAAATATATGCATTTTTTTGGGGAGGGGTAATTGTAGCAAGTCGGCTTGGTTTGTTTTGATGAAGGGTTTAAGTCGGCTTGCGACAAGAAAAAACTGGTTTGTTGTGAAGGTTGTTATACCAATAAAAAAGAAGATATCGTAACCATTCAATAAAAAATAGTAACAAGTAACAACTAGCTCAAACAAGTTTAGACCCTTCTGCCAAAATCCATTTATGAATTATATTTAATACATATAAAATTATTTATTTATAAATAATAATATATAGTGGCATAAGCTGCTATATACCTACCACACTTGAAATAGCAATTTTCTTGTTGCAATGTTTTCTTTTACCTAAATTATGATAAAAAATCATAAAATTCGGGCGCGGAAGCAAATATTTATATGATTTTTTACAAAAATAAAGTCAGATTTTTCCTATTCTTGAAATGGATATTTTTGTTAAAACATTCATAATCATGCTTTTGGACCTATACTGTGGATAAAATATGATGAAAAATTATAAAATTCGGGCGCGAAAGCAAATATTAATATGATTTTTTACAAAAAAAAGTCAGATTTTACCTATTTTTGATGAATACTTTGTATATTGTAAGCTACATGGGCTGGATTCGAGAATACCTAACACACTTGAAATAGCAATTTTCTTGTTGCAATGATTTCTTTTAGCTAAAATATGATGAAATATCATAAAATTCGGGCGCGGAAGCAAATATTTATATGATTTTTTACAAAAATAAAGTCAGATTTTTTCCTATTCTTGAAATGGATATTTTTGTTAAAACATTCATAAACATGCTTTTGGGCCTATACTGCGGATAAAATATGATGAAAAATCATAAAATTCGGGCGCGGAAGCAAATATTTATATGATTTTTCACAAAAAAAAGTCAGATTTTACCTATTTTTGATGAATACGTTGTATAATGCAAGTTTCATTGGCTGAATTCGAGAATACCTACCACACTTGAAATAGCAATTTTCTTGTTGCAATGTTTTCTTTTACCTAAATTATGATGAAAAATCATAAAATTCGGGCGCGGAAGCAAATATTTATGATTTTTTACAAAAATAAATTAAGATTTTACCTATTCTTGAAATGGATATTTTTGTTAAAACATTAATAAACATGCTTATGGACCTATACTGTGGATAAAATATGATTAAAAAATTATAAAATTCTGGCGCGGAAGCAAATATTTATATGATTTTTTACGAAAAAAATCTGATGGTTCCAACACAATACCTCCCGCAACTGTAGTAATACATATATTCTATATAAGCTATTCAATACCTTTAATTTGTAGTTTTAAAATTAGTTTGTTATTGCAGTTCAGAATATTTTTAATTCATTTCATACATAAAATTTCCTTCATAAAATTTGTATGACCAATATGACAGCTATTTTTGACGTTACTAAAACCGGAACCGAATTTACCTTGATTCATGTATGCAAATACATTCCTTATATATTTCTTCCACTATTTTTAATTTTAGAACAAAACTGCTTCATATTTACTTATTTTATCTTTTAAACTCACTTACATTATATTTGACATATGTCAAAATTCGTGAACATATGAATAACTCATCTGTTTTATAAAAATTCCTTGGCCTAAACGATACATAAAATTAATATAATTTATATATATTTTTTTCTATCTAGCTAGAAGTTATATATAAACGTAAATATGCAGATCGGTAGAAAATTATAAAATCTTTATATTTAATAATAACGTAATTTGCGAAAAAATGGTATTTAGAGGTATTTTTTTAGGAAAAACGGTTTAAAGCTTCAAGTAAAGTACTACTTCCGGTTAACCAATTGTACTCAAAAACTAATCAGTTCATCATATTTGAATATAAGTCTTAAATACCAAATATTATATTTTTTACATGTATCGTATTGGAGTTATCGTGGACGAAAAATCGTCACAGACACACACACACACAGCCACACAGACACACACACACACAGACATCACGCTAAAAATAGTGAAATCGTATTCTAGGGACCCTAATTCGTACTCATATGTTGAAAACTCACACTCGAGAAATCTGACCAAAAACAATACCTCCCTTATCTATATATTGATAGGCGGGAGGTAAAAAAGTCAGATTTTACCTATTTTTGATGAATACGTTGTATATTGTAAGCATCACTGGCTGGATTCTAGAATACCTACCACACTTGAAATAGCAATTTTCTTGTTGCAATGTTTTCTTTTAGCTAAAATATGATGAAAAATCATAAAATTCGGGCGCGGAAGCAAATATTTATATGATTTTTTACAAAAATAAAGTCAGATTTTTCCTATTCTTGAAATGGATATTTTTGTTAAAACATTCATAAACATGCTTTTGGACCTATATTGCGGATAAAATATGATGAAAAATTATAAAATTCGGGCGCGCAAACAAATATTTATATGATTTTTTACTAAAAAAATCTGGTGTGTCCAACACAATACCTCCCGCCACTATAGTAATATATTTTTCAATACATTTAATTTATAGTTTTAAAATTAGTTTATTTTTGCAGGCAGAATATTTTTAATTCATTTCATACCTAAAATTTCCTTCATAAAATTTGTATGACCAATATGACAGTTATTTTTCACGATACTAAAACCGGAATCGAACTTACTTTGATTCACGCATACAAATACATTCCTAATATATATCTTCTATCTTTATAAATTTTACAATAAAATTACCTAATTTTTACGTATTTTATCTTTTACATTTACTTACATCAAATTTGACATCATATGTCAAATTTTGGTAACATATGAATAACTCATCTGTTTTATCGAAATTTCTCAGCCTAAACGATATGTCAAATTATTATAATTTATATTTTTTTTTTTCTATCTAGCTAGAAGTTATATATAAACGTAATTATGCAGATCGGTAGAAAATTAAAAAATCTTTATATTTATAATAACGAAATTTGCGAAAATATGGTATTTAGAGGTATTTTTTAGGAAAAACGGTTTAAAGCTTCAAGTAAAGTATTACTTCCGGTTAACCGATTGTAGTCAAAATCTAATCAGTTCATCATATTTAAATATAACTCTTAAATAACAAATATTATATTTTTTACTTGTATCGTATTAGAGTTATCGTGGACGAAAAATCGTCACAGACACACACACACAGACACACAAACACAGATACACACACAGACATACAAACATCACGCCAAAAATAGTAAAATCGTATTCTAGAAACCCTAATTCGTGCTCATTTGTTGAAAACTCATACTCGAGAAATCTGACCAAAAACAATACCTCCCTTATCTATATATTGATAGGCGGGAGGTAAAAAAGTCAGATTTTACCTATTTTTGATGAATACGTTGTATATTGTAAGCTACATGGGCTGGATACTAGAATACCTAACACACTTGAAATAGCAATTTTCTTGTTGCAATGTTTTCTCTTACCTAAATTATGATGAAAAATCATAAAATTCGGGCGCGGAAGCAAATATTTATATGATTTTTTACAAAAATAAAGTCAGATTTTACCTATTCTTGAAATGGATATTTTTGTTAAAACATTCATAAAAATGCTTTTGGACCTATACTGTGGATGAAATATGATGAAAAATTATAAAATTCGTGCGCGCAAACAAATATTTATATGATTTTTTACAAAAAAAAAAGTCAGATTTTACCTATCTTTGATGAATACGTTGTATATTGTAAGCTACATGGGCTGGATTCTAGAATACCTAACACACTTGAAATAGCAATTTTCTTGTTACAATGTTTTCTTTTAGCTAAAATATGATGAAAAATCATAAAATTCGGGCGCGGAAGCAAATATTTATATGATTTTTTACAAAAATAAAGTCAGATTTTACATATCTTTGAAATGGATATTTTTGTTAAAACGTTCATAAACATGCTTTTGGACTTATACTATGGATAAAATATGATGAAAAATTATAAAATTCGAGCGCGGAAGCAAATATTTATATAATTTTTTACAAAAAGAAAGTCAGATTTTACCTATTTTTGATGAATACGTTGTATATTGTAAGCTTCATTGGCTAGATTCTAGAATACCTACCACACTTGAAATAGCAATTTTCTTGTTGCAATGTTTTCTTTTACCTAAATTATGATGAAAAATCATAAAATTCGGGCGCGGAAGCAAATATTCATATGATTTTTTACAAAGATAAAGTCAGATTTTACATATTCTTGAATTGGATATTTTTGTTAATACATTCATAAACATGCTTTTGGACCTATACTGTGGATAAAATATGATGAAAAATTATAAAATTTGGGCGCGGAAGCAAATATTTATATGATTTTTTACAAAAAAAAGTCAGATTTTACCTATCTTTGATGAATACGTTGTATATTGTAAGCTACATGGGCTGGATTCTAGAATACCTAACACACTTGAAATAGCAATTTTCTTGTTGCAATGTTTTCTTTTAACTAAAATATGATGAAAAATCATAAAATTCGGGCGCGGAAGCAAATATTTATATGATTTTTTACAAAAATAAAGTCAGATTTTACCTATTCTTGAAATGGATATTTTTGTTAAAACATTCATAAACATGCTTTTGGACCTATACTGTGGATAAAATATGATGAAAAATTATAAAATTCGGGCGCGGAAGCAAATATTTATATGATTTCTTACAAAAATAAAGTCAGATTTTAGCTATTCTTGAAATGGATAATTTTGTTAAAACATTCATAAACATGCTTTTGGACCTATACTGTGGATAAAATATGATGAAAAATTATAGTATTCGGCCGCGAAAGCAAATATTTATATGATTTTTTACAAAAAAAAGTCAGATTTTACCTATTTTTGATGAATACGTTGTATATTGTAAGCTTCATTGGCTGGATTCGAGAATACCTACCACACTTTAAATAGCAATTTTCTTGTTGCAGTGTTTTCTTTTACCTAAATTATGATGAAAAATCATAAAATTCGGGCGCGGAAGCAAATATTTATATGATTTTTTACAAAAATAAAGTCAGATTTTACCTATTCTTGAAATGGATATTTTTGTTAAAACATTAATAAACATGCTTTTGGACCTATACTGTGGATAAAATATGATGAAAAATTATAAAATTCTGGCGCGAAAGCTAATATTTATATAATTTTTTACAAAGAAAAGTCAGATTTTACCTATTTTTGATGAATACGTTGTATATTGTAAGCTTCATTAGCTGGATTCTAGAATACCTACCACACTTGAAATAGCAATTTTCTTGTTGCAATGTTTTCTTTTACCTAATTTATGATGAAAAATCATAAAACTCAGGCGCGGAAGCAAATATTTATATGATTTTTTACAAAAATAAAGTCAGATTTTACATATTCTTGAAATGGATATTTTTGTTAATACATTCATAAACATGCTTTTGGACCTATACTGTGGATAAAATATGATGAAAAATTATAAAATTCGGGCGCGGAAGCAAATATTTATATGATTTTTTACAAAAATAAAGTCAGATTTTACCTATTCTTGAAATGGATATTTTTGTTAAAACATTAATAAACATGCTTTTGGACCTATACTGTGGATAAAATATGATGAAAAATTATAAAATTCTGGCGCGGAAGCAAATATTTATATGATTTTTTACAAAAAAAAAGTCAGATTTTACCTATTTTTGATGAATACGTTGTATATTGTAAGCTTCATTGGCTGGATTCTAGAATACCTACCACACTTGAAATAGCAATTTTCTTGTTGCAATATTTTCTTTTACCTAAATTATGATGAAAAATCATAAAATTCGGGCGCGGAAGCAAATATTTATATGATTTTTTACAAAAATAAAGTCAGATTTTACCTATTTCTGATGAATACGTTGTATATTGTAAGATTCATTGGCTGGATTCTAGAAAACCTACCACACTTGAAATAGCAATTTTCTTGTGGCAATGTTTTTTTTACCTAAATTATGATGAAAAATCATAAAATTCGGGCGCGGAAGGAAATATTTATATGATTTTTTACAAAAATAAAGTCAGATATTTTCTATTCTTGAAATAGATATTTTTGTTAAAACATTCATAAACATGCTTTTGGACCTATACTGCGGATAAAATATGATGAAAAATTGTAAAATTCTGGCGCGAAAGCAAATATTTATATGATTTTTTACAAAGAAAAAGTCAGATTTTACCTATTTTTGATGAATACGTTGTATATTGTAAGCTTCATTAGCTGGATTCTAGAATACCTACCACACTTGAAATAGCAATTTTCTTGTTGCAATGTTTTATTCTACCTAATTTATGATGAAAAATCATAAAAATCGGGCGCGGAAGCAAATATTTATATCATTTTTTACAAAAATAAAGTCAGATTTTACATATTCTTGAAATGGATATTTTTGTTAATACATTCATAAACATGCTTTTGGACCTATACTGTGGATAAAATATGATGAAAAATTATAATATTCGGGCGCGGAAGCAAATATTTATATGATTTTTTACAAAAAAAAAACGCG